>JACCIC010000164.1:375000-745000 GCA_018907035.1 Sycobia sp. Sy_11 | reverse complement strand
GTATATGAATTAAGAGAAGCAGCGCCAAAAAGTTGAAAGTACTTAATTGGGTTGTATCGACAATAGGTTAGTGTAGGAAAATTTATTAGGATGCTTTTTGCAATGATAATTAAATCAGATTGTCTGAGCGGTCCTAAGATTTAAAAATTTTATGAGCCGGAAAAGGGTACTTATGGACTACCTATCAACCTGCACAATAGAGAAATTTTCCAAATGCATAGGAAAGAATCTACGGGAACAGTTTTGTTTCACAAGGAATACAAGATCACCACCCAGTTATCTCAGAGGAATGGCGAAATAATCAGTACTGTATCTGGAATATTGAGTTCCCTTGATCCAGAGATGTATTACTTAGCTTGATGATAGCTAATAGGACTCATGTCTTTAGAAACAACAGTAACCTGTGAATTTCAATCCAGTTAGAACATTATGCATCATGAGAACACATTAGTTAGATGAACAACGGTTTGTAGCGGATTAGTCGATATAGAAAGCGTGCGAAAGCTTTCACCGATATAACACGCTAATGCGCGCACTCGATAAGCACCATCACAGTAAAATTGACTCGGAACTGACCCTAAATACGTTTTCTGTAGCTAAAGTCGGAAATCTCTTCTCGCGTCCTTTGATATTATTTAGTGCTAGAGATTCAGAGAATTTGCATTATAAGGAGAGCTTCTATAGTTCAAAGGAATGTGTAGGGCACGAATTCTCCAGATACCGACCTTTAGGCCTGGTTTTCGGAGTTAGCTCAGTTTTATTATTGTACGAGGGTGGCGCAAAGGTATTATCCAAGCATGGAAATGGCTCTAGTTGTTCCAACATATATTTCATTATTCACAATAATAATAATCGTTTATATCATTTTTTCTAACATACATATATAAAAAATGCTAATTTTGTGCAAGAATGAAGATCGACAGAAGCGACTACTGAAAGTTAGTATTATTTTTTAGTATATTTTTAGTATATTTTAGTACATATATAATATTATTTTTCATCAAGTAGCTTTTCAGGTTATTCATATATATATAAGTATCTGAATCTTTTATTTATTTTTGTTTACGCAATTGCCATTAATGTTCGTATTGATTGACTATCAAATTGAAGAAGTAATTAGCGGTATTCTTGGACTAGCTTAATCGGTTGACAGTTCATTATAAGCACTTCAACCGATTCTTCTATCCTCTCGGCGAATAGCGCAGAACTGTCCACCGGCTCGTTACGAAATTTACAATTGTGAGTACGGCGCTCTGTTGGCAGAAAACCGATCCAGGTTTTTGAGCCTGCTCTTCTTCTCGGAAACTATCTTCCTCTCGGTGTCCACCCTATATACACTTCTGACCGTGGCTCGCTCTCGCTAGTCTCCCGCTCTCGTCTTAAGTTTAAGTTTATATGCGCGAGTGCGCACATAATGTACGCGCCGTACGCGTCTAGGCTAATGAGTTTGCACCGCGGTCACGCGTCCGCGATACTTAGAGGCGCGCGCTCGCGACACTTTGATTTAAAGCAAATGAGTCGCTCGTTTAAAATTATATAATTCCCGGTCGTATAATATAGGAGGACCTCGGGATAGTCGTTTCTAATTATTTTTCCGCTTTAACGGCGGCTCAAACTTGAAGCCTCAATTATATACGTAGGCGCGGCGGACGAGAGCGGAATTTATGAAATGGCTTCCATTTTGCGCGCGCGCACGTAAATTTCACGAAGGGGGGAGGCAGAACCAGGATGTTTGGAAATTTGTGTTTCTAATCGAGTTTGTCTCCGGGAGCTGCTGCTTTCGTTATTTATTACTTTGTTGTGCCTGCGTATTTCATTTAACTAAAAATATACGGAGCTTGGTTAATCAGTAATTTAATGTATATATCATTTCGACAAATTGTAATGTCAATCTTGAACGTGGAAATACAATTTTTACTATACAATTTGAGTATTTGTTCCTGCGATAGAAAATTTCAATCGTTGTTTTTAAATGGAATGAGATTGATCGTTCTTGACGATTATAAGTCAATGGCGGTGCTTATATTTATGAGTATTAATTGAGTTACGTTTTCAACCCCATCGATCGAGGTTGTACAAGACAATGAAACGAATGTGGCCGGGTCAATGTACATTGGCATGTAATTGTAATTAAATTATAATGTATACTATTTATTTCTTTAAATATACTTTATTCGGTTTTTATTAAAGGTTGAAGATTCTTGTTCTGTTTTAGGATAAGTTTAAATTATACTTTCGATTAATAATTTAAATGTTTAATGATAGATTAATACTTTTAGAAATATCACTTATGAACTGTTTTGGGAACAGTATAATATCTTGGAGTTATACTTAATATTTTTTTTCCCCTAGAAACTTATAAAAATATCAAATTTCTAGTAATTCATGAAAACTTATGCATTCATAAATTGTAACTATTACAGTAATCCGTATTTTTTTTCTAAAAAATAGTTTACATATGAATATGATTGACAAATTTGTATATTTTTTCCTTGTTTCATCACAATAATTTATTTATAAATTAGAGTTGGGAACGATACTAAAATAGTAACTTTTATAGCTCGTTATTGCAAGACAGGAAACTAAAAAATAATTAGGTCGCTTTGAACTAGGAGCTCAAAGATTTTTTATGTAATATATAAATAGTTCTATAACGACACCGCATAAATTTCCATCTGTATATAATTACTGCACTAGAGGTCAAATGGGAAAAAGCAAAGGCACGGATTCTTTTCATCATCTACTAAATTCTGAGATAAAAAGTCGGTAAAGAGAAACCTAAAAATAGTGCTATAATTAGCATTTTTGATAGAAACTCTTTACCGAAATGATAAGTTAAACATCTCGTTTTTTACATGACAAAACAAGTTCTTGTTTCGTATTTTTAAAAACAAAATATCCAAATCTGTAATTGCTACGACGGTTAATTTTCATAATGTACTTTAAACGTTAGAAACTCATTTACGTCGTTAAATTGTTTTTTTACATTAACTGTGACGTTTTTTATCGTAAAATAAAAAATTTGAAACACAGTACATGATTTATAGTAGACATTTAAAAAATAAAATTGTGAGTGCAATTACAATAATGTATATACATTTTTAATTTTTGTAATATAGATGAGAAAATACATAATGTAAGTATTAATTTATTAATTATGAAAAAAAATCGCCCAAAGCCACAAAACATAAGATATTTAAGAATCTTTAATTTCCTTTTCTAGTATAAGACGAATGATTTTAAATATAATTTTCTAATTAAAATAATAAATGTATTTTATTCTACATATTTTTAACTCACATAGCTTATCTCGATTCTAAATAATAAACCTAAGAGAAATAATAATTTAGCAATATTTCATTGTGAAATAATTTTTAATAAACTATCAAAGTTAATTTTTACCGACCGAGAAAAAAGTACTCTAGTGATGTAATATTAATTAGTTATATAATGTTAAGTAATATTATATATATATATATATATATATATATATATATATAAATTAACAATCATATTCTTTTTTATTTGTCATGAATTACTTACATCCATTCTACATTACTTCCAAATTTGGAGTAAATTGATAAAATGGTACGGAAATGAGCACGGATTAGAGATTCCACGATCCATAATTATAAATAGAATTTTCAAAAGTTCTCATTTCTATATGGTTTGACGAATCCGTGAAAATATGTTCAGCAATATATGTGGTAGACGTGAATCAAATGTAAAATAACTAAAATTTGAAATAATTTGTTTTAAAGTAACTAAACTCTTTAAAGTAGCCGTTGTCAGTTTCTTAATTTCGACATTTGTTTAAATATTTAAATACCATTGTTTTAATACGGAAAATGAAGAATTTACTTCTTATCTAGTAAATCTGTCGGTCATCTTCATTTGACCTACATATGAGGATATTTCAAATTCCATTTAAAAGTTTGCCTAGCTTATTCAGTTTGAAGAACTTCCGAACGAAATGTAGCAGAACTGACACTAAAGACACTAAAGGATCTCAAAAAGGAAATTCAATTAAAGAATATTGAGGAGTCCGTAAATTTATCAGCATCCTAAATTATTCTCGAAAATTTTTTCATCTTCAACTCCATCTGTTCCCCCAACATCCTCGACAGATCCGCGAAGATCTGGAGCTTAAAAAAGTGTATCGCCGTAAACTAAACTTTACTACGGCATCGGGCGCAGACCGCGCACCAAAGAGACGAGCTCGTACTCTGCCGCATGTGTAAGAAAGGTGGCCGAGGGGCGGCCGGCGGAGGGACTCACGGCCGTGGCTCCGCTCTCGCGCACAAAAGTCGAAGTTCAATGTCGCCCAAAAACCCCGGTGTGCGGTCTGCCGGCGGAGCGGCTCCGAGACCGCCGCGAGCACCACTTCCTTCCTCCACCCCGGCCCGCGCGCGCATCCTCCTTTGGCCCCCACCCCTCCGCCTCTCGCTCTCTTCGAGCCGCTGGTCCGCATCTCGGGGGCAGGTGTATAACGAGGCCTTCGGCAGGTAGGCCCGGCCCCCCGACGATCAAGGTCAAGTCCATATACATGCATATAGCATACACACGCGCGCGCGCGCGTGTGTGTGTGTCTAAAGTACATATATGCAGGTTAGAGGCGCACTACGCTAAGCGCTGCTTTGGCACGAATCGGCTCCGCGCGGGCGTTCGTGCCGCGTGCACAATAGTGCCGGTGGCCGAAATCGTATATCCACCCGGATCCCTACCCTTCTCTCTCTATCTCTTCCTTTCGCCGCTCCTTCTTCCACCTGGTGCCACGTGCGCATATATAGAGGCCATCGGGCCCTGCGCTATTTTTCGCCAGGCATCTGCGGAGCCTATCTGCTCCCGTCCTCGCCCCCCCCCCTCTCCGCCGACCGTCCACCCAGCGCGCGCGCGCCAGTGCTGCTGCAGCGGCTCGAGCCAGTCTGCGCGGCGGTTTATCGTCCCGGCGCGGCGGCCGGGCGACGCTCCCTTTCGTTAGTGCACGCGCGCGCATGCCGTATCCCTTTTCGTCTTCAAGGTCGCGAACTAATTTTAAGAGGGCCGAGAGAGAGAGAGAGAGAGAGAGAGAGAGAGAGAGGGAGGGGGGCGCGATATTTTTTTCATCCCCCTCACCGCTCCCACTCGCGCTAGCGAGGCTCGGGTCGATCGTTAAGTCGCAAAAAAGTACTGAATTACTGCGCAGACTGCTTGAACGTGCACACACGTGGCTATGCATATCTGTATGCATGTATATATATATATATATATATATATATATATATATATACATGGGCGTAATATACATACAGACATCGTTACGTCGTCCGCGCATCACCGGAGTTATTATCGCGCGCGTCGCCACTTTTTCGTTCCGCCGCGAGTCGGCTTTGAGTTATGCGTGCGCGTGCGCGCCCGCGCTCGCGCTGAGAACGATTTCGAGCCCAGGAATCGACCCAGACCGAAGCGGGCCTTTAGGCGAGCTTACCGGACTTCTCTATGTACATAGAGTTCGTTTATTATAGCGCATCTCGGACCCGATCTGCAGTACAGTTGTAGGCATGTGACGAGGAGATTAATTCTGTACTTCTTACTTTTATGTTTAATAAATGCCTGTGCTCGTTCCGTTAAGCCTCTGGTGTTCGGCAGTTGACGGCTAAAGTGCCCAACTGTTTTGAAATTTTGTCTAAAAGTGGACGGCAAAAAGAAAAGCATCCACGCATTATTACATATGAATTAATGTATAGTAATCATTATAATATCTTTATTGTATCGTAATGTGGTGTTGATTCTGATTATAATATGCTATATGATAATCTATGATTTCATTGACGTATTTTGGAGCAATGTAGTAAAAAGTTAAAATTAGAATAATAATGAAAAATTCTCTTACATACGTAGCTAATTATTTAAGGTTGCGAACAAAATTCTGAACACATTAATATGTATATATGCGTTTTAAAAATAAAATCTAAATATTATCTAGAAAACTGTGGATAAACAATACTGAGATTTGTTTAAATTATTTGTCCTTTTCTGTACATTTATAGTTTTGTTCGAAACATATGTGACATTTTTTGTAATAAGCTTACGCAAGATTTGTACAATGGATAAGCTCGCACTCAAATGCAACGAAGCGAAAATATTTTAAATTCCACGAGTTTGATGCATTTCTAGTATATATCGCTACACTTCTAATCATCTAATTTCTGCAAAATTTTGTTCTAAAATATCTCAAAATGTATCTTCAATAACGAAATTAGGGCTGAAAGAACAACGATATCGTTTATAAATGATTGAATTTATTTATTAATTACTTCAGTGCGTTCGGAAAGAATTAGGATATTTGTTAAAGTTAAAATAAGCACAGAAAGAGACATTCTGAGGATTTAGATATTGATCAAGTGCGAGAATAAGTACTAGTTTAAAGTATAGAATTGCAATAAACGGAGGACAAACAAAATATGAGCATTTGCTTATTATATGAATACCGGTTTAGGTTGTTCGAGCGCAAATCCCGAGTCAAGAAGTTTCTATAGGTAGAAATATTCTTGTTCTTTTCTTTTAATATTTACTATAATAATACATAAATATTAACCTAATAACCATTTTAATTCGTTTCTAATACAGTTTGATTTTTTAAGCCTTAGCAGTGATTTATCATGAATACAATTCAGTTTCTAACAGGAATAATTTAAAATATCATTTTTATGTAATCGGGATATTTGATCATGAAAAGTATCGATCATAAGCTTAAAAATTATATTATTAGCACTTCATTTTAATTCATTTTAATCATCTAATATCATTTTCAAAATTGGTTTTCACAAGAAATCGACCGAGAACTTCGATTTAAGTAGTGCTCGTACAACCTTAACTATAACAAATTGTTACTCAAAAATTTCTAAGAATATAATTATAATTATCGTGAATCATCAATGTCTTTTGTAAATACTTTAACCGTTAATCATTGGTACTAATAATCACTAAATACTCAGGATATTTACCCTTTCGAGTAGGTATCAGAAATAATAATTAAATATATTACAAATTAATGGAAATGAAGAAAAATAAACAGGAATCAGAAATGACAGAAAAGTCAAACATAATAAAGGCGTGGCTTCCATTGTCTGCGCGCGAAATAATCGAATTCGCGGAGATAATGATTTATCGATGACGTGCCTTGATTGAAAATTTGGAAAACGGAAGTGCCTAAAACAATATAAAGGAATCACTTGAGCGCGTCTTGTTATTTCTGAGCCAGTCATTCGGTCATCGCTCGACTCTCGAGAGCGCGAGCTCGATTTTTTGCAAGGCAATCTGCCCCTGCAGCGAAACTAAACTGCACGAGTGAAAATATTTTTTTCCCTTTCAAAGTACCAGTTCTTGTCTGTTGCCATCCTTCAGAACGGGTTCCAATGTTTATTTATCGTAGACGATGAATGAAAATTCATTTCAATATAAACTATACCTACATCTTTACCTATAACAATACCTTTTTTTGTTACGAAATATTTAAAAACAAGTTAGCACGTGTTCGAAAAATTTGAGTTAAATTTCAGGGAATGAATGTTTCCATATATATTTTCCATATAGTAGTTCGTTTTAAAAAATTATGATTTTGAATTAAAATTGGAATTATAAATTTAAAAAGTTATAATTAGTTAAGGCATATGAAATATATACATTTTTATTCTGAATATAATAAATATTTATAATTTGTTAAGTAAAAGAAATTTAAAAAAAAAAGAATTATGATCATTAGTATTCGTATATTTTAATAGCCAATAATATCGCTTATTGACGGTTTGAAAAAGAAGGAAAGATTTTTAAATTTCAAATTAACTTATTTTCGAATTATACTACGTAAAAAAATATTTTTACTTATTATACTGCTGGCTTTTGCCTGTCCGTCTAAAAGACTTGTGTTAATTAAGATTTCAAAAGTTTTACTTTGATTTCTTTTTTCATATATATATATATATATATATATATATATATATATATATATATATATATATATGCTTCAAATTCATTTTTCGATTGGCATAGATAAGTACACGCGTTTACAGACGATAAGTTAGCAAATTCACATGTTTCCTGCACCTACTTAGAGTCGCGGTAGCTGAAAATCATATATCTCCTAATTGTAGCTCGTGCAAAGCAGCGATGAGAATCCTTTAATTCAATTTCATAAAGAGTTGTTCGAAAAAAATACGTTAATTACATACTAAACCATCCTTTCGAGCGCAGCCTGTCTTCAAGTCACTCTCTCTCTCTCTCTCGCGTGTTCGTTTCCAATTTATTCCCGTGAATCGCCGAAGCTTTGATTCTTCTCCTAACATCTCTCCGCCTCTTTCGCCCCGTGTCTCTGTCTCCCACTCTTTCTCTCTCGCCCTCGCTTTTTCTCTCCATACGTTTTCGCGAGGGCAGAGCGTAATGAAAGAAAAAAGCAATTAAAATAATCATCAAATGAAGTCACCGACAGGATTCCCAGCTAAGTCATCGTAATGGTAGAGCAATCCCGTCGGCTCTGGCTCGTGTGGAGCTCAAAGTCACAGGCCGAACAATAGAACCCGGGCGAGCTTTTATTGTCCCGAAAGACGTGTTCCTCGCGCTGCGCCTGCCTGCCTGCCTCCCGTCTCCTCTCCTCCCTCTGCCTCTTCCTCTCCTTCTCAGCCATCGCGATAAACTTCAGCAGACAGCTCCGGGCGTCCGAGCACGTGCCGTCGCGCAGCTGAATAACGAAGGAGAGAGAGAGAGAGAGAGAGAGAGAGAGGGAGAGAGAGAGGAGAGAGACGAGAAGAATAAAAAGATAAAGCGACCGCGGTTGGCGAGGTTGGGGAGGGGGGGCTAGAACGTCTAACCCGTCACCCAACGCCATCAGCTCGAAATCCGGCAGAAACGCGAGGGCGTCGGCGCCGCCCTCCTGATGCGGCCCGGATATTAAGAGCCTGCCGATCTCTGCGCAGAAAGGAGGAAGGGGGGGGGGTCAATCTTCTACCGAGCGGAAAAGTCCGCGCGCAGCAGTGTCCGACGCGGGCCCTCTTTACGTAAGCGCAATCGGTCGCGATTGTATTCGCGGCCCGGCGCAACAATTGCGAGCCAAGGCCGTACTCGGCTCAGTCTCTCCCTCTCTCTCTCTCTCTCTCGCGATCGTGACTGGTTTAATGTCCCCCCGTCCCTCCCTCTCCGCGCACTTCCCGGGAGCGCGCGGCCGCCCCGCAATTATAATCGTGTCCGTTGGGCGGTCGCGCTGTAGGGTGGGGGAGGGGAGGGGGGCGGTAGATATCCCCGCCGAGTCGTCGGGTCGTTTAAATCCCCGGGCGATGCGCTCTCGCCTCGCGCGCTTTGTCTCGGGGAGCAACTCTTCCCTCACCCTCCTCCCGAGTCTGACCTAGAGATGTCGATTCGCTCTCCCCGGGCCCGCAGCCGGCTGTTCTCTGGCCAACTTTTGCCCGTCGGCGATCGATTTGGGAGTTCGGATCGATGCTCTTATATATAAGAGGATGGAGGGAGAGTGAGAGAGAGAGAGAGAGGGATGAAAGTGCTTAGTGGAACAGGACGAGAGTGGGGCGGTGTCGTTTGTTGTCCGGTAGAGGAAGTGAACGGTGAGACAATTGATTTTACCTCAATGTTTATCGATAGACACAATCATTACATAATCTCACTTACGAATGAAGAACTAGTAAAGAAAGTTGGAAGGGTTTACGTTTTCGTATATGTATATATAATGGATTGAAGATATATTTTTCAAAGTAAAAGCATTAATTGATTTGTATTTTCGAGGGTATGTATGTAGCTTTTGAATAATATAATTTTGCTGAATGATGGAAAAACTACGCTACAAAATTTAGTGAAACAAAGTTAAAATTTGAAAAATAACATTTCATGACACTTGACAGGTTTCACAAAAACAATGGTTTATATTCTACGTGATTGAGGCAAATTTAAAGAATTTACGAACAAGATTATACCAATTTAGTTTTGATGTCATAATAGAATTGACACTATTTTGAGGAAACCGAGGTTATAAAAGTGAAATTGAAAAAGTTAGCGATAATCATTATGAGTATATAAGAAAAAAGTTCATAAGACGAAAATATAAAGTTTCACTAACGAAGCAAATTTAACATTGTGCACGTTTCGTCCTATAGGATATAGGATTAATTAACTCGATTCATTAACTTTTTGATTTCCGATACTCATAATGTGAAAATGTTTAATGAAAAAGGGTTGAAAAACTTTTTAATTTTTTTTTTTTTCATTCACGTCGCAAAGCTTATTGAATATAGACAATATTATCAGAAATCGCATTGGTAAATTGAGGATAGTTCTTTTTATTAAAGTACTGTTATTTGCACTGTCGATTCGGAATTTTAAAAATGAGAACAGACCGAAATATTTAAAAAAAACTTTGTTCTGTCGATGATGTCTCGAGCGACGTTTTAAGCATTTTGACATATGTTGTAATATAGCATAATTTTAAAACGTAATCATAAAAATTCTCGCTCTGGAAAATATTCTAACGAGTTTACATTATGTAAAACTGGTAATCGTATACAGATATAAGTAACTGGAAGATGAATTCTTGATTTGCGGTTTTAGTAGAAATGTCAAATGATTGATTAGTCTCACAAAAAAAACCCGTTGAATTGACCGAAACGACGAATTAAAATCTTTTGACAGCTCCTTATTATATAAAAATAAATAATATAGCGATACTTTTAGTCGTATACTCTACCCAGGAGCATCCATACGTCTTCGAATACATTTTATCAGATACGATTTGGAGAAAATTATCTGAAATATTTGCGTATCTCCGGTAAAACTTGCAAAAGATATTACTATTGTAACAATTAACTCAATTACGTTTATGGAATGAATGCTGCAAGTCTGAATTAGGCGAAATCATGCAAATTATTAATCCGAAAACATTTATGTGTATATTAATATTTATGGATCGTCCTAAGAGTTAATATAGATCAATCAACCGTAAAGCTTCGTTCATTTAAGTTTTGATACAATAATGTATAACTGATCGAAGACTGGCCGTATTTAATGAGAAGTGATTAAATAAATTTTAATATCTTATAGTAGAAAGAGTAAAAAAATTGTACTTGAATGTATAATTTTACGGATAGATGATTAATCACATGTACGTATATTTTTTCCCCTCTATATTTATTTGTATATTATTATATACCAGGAATTAAAATTATTTTTAGAAAATAAGGTGCTTTTAGAGATTACAGAAAATACCCAAATGATCTTACGACCAGCTAAACATGAGATAAATTCTACTAGAAAATAAGATTTGCTTAGAAAATGTGTTTGCTGCTCCAAGCTTTTGACGATCTTAATCTTGCAGAACTGTGCACGCGAGTTATTTAAATCTTTAATCCCAATTATTTAAAGCATAATAAAAGTAAGATGCCTACAAAAAATTAGTGAACCGAGGAAGTCGACTAATGACCCGTGCCCACTATATTCAAGGCCATGTCGACGTGTTATTCACTTTCATTAATGGGAATCCCTATTTTTGTTCTCTATTTCGATCATGATCATCATTGTAATCCCGGCCTCATGGAAATCCTTGATTCCTCTATACTTTGGTAAGGAAATAATTCGAATTCATTAACTTAAAAATGAAAGATGTAAAGTGTATATATTTTTTTCGATACTAAGGCTGATCTTTCTAGGAAGAAATGTATGTGAGTTTTAAGTAAAATAATAAATTCAAACTTTTTTCGGATTTGATTTGCAAATTGCACGTTAAATATGTACTTAAATATACTATATATGTGTTAAATATATACTAGAGAACGACCAGCATAAAGCAAAGGATCAATTGCATCTTGAATTCCATCGAGAAAATATAATAAATGAAATAAAATCGATCATCGATAATGGGATGGAATTGGCATGATTCAGGGAAGATGTAATTATCTATTTTGTATACGCTTTCTCTAAAAAATCTATTATTCAATTTCATTTATCTTCTAAAATCTCAACCTTGAATCTTCAGAATTTTATTATTTTATTAGTTATTTATCAAAGTTTTTGTATTAAGCTGTGACGCGAATAATATTAATCTTAGGCTTTTTAAAAAAAACTTTTTAATCGTACGCTTTCTTTAGAATTTACTGATTAAAAATACTAATTCAAATTTTACGCAATTAGAAACGTTTCGAAACTCCTTTTTTTAATAGATGTTTTTTAATAGAATATTTTTAATAGAAGATTATACTAATGTGAAAGTTGTTAGGAACAGATTGAATAAGGATCAAATTTAGTTTAGAAATAAATGATTTTTCTTAAACTACTTCTCAATCATGCATTCGTCTTTGTCAAAACTTTAAGGATATTTATGAAAAAATGTATTCACTATATTATAAGAGTTATGATAGTTGTTGTATTATAGGCAGACATACTTTTGCTACGTGTAATAAAATAAGATAATTTTCGGTCTGATTTGTCGACTAATTTAAGATTTATGTATGGGCAACTGTTCTGACGGACTATGCATATTCATCCATTTCTCGATCATAATAAGCAAACTTCTATTAAATAGCATCAATAGCGTCTTTTCCAAAATATACCATTATTCAACATAGTGTAATTTGTCTGCAACGATACTCATAATCAATGGCTCAAAATACGTAAAATACGCAATGTTCGAGAACGAGTAACACTTTTTCTCTAAGTCTCTATCTTCAGTTTTTTCAAAAGAAATTTCTCAACGAAAATAGAACTATATTGAAAAAAATTGGGAGGCCTAACGAGATATTTTATAGTGGCCTAGAGATATTTGATATCAACGATACTTTCCGGTATCGAGATAAAATTTTTAATCAATACTATATTGTCTTTATATCATGAGAATATCGGCAATAGTTACTTTACATATATTTATAGAATTTTACTTTAGGATAATATTAACATTTATATACTCCGTCGACTGCATTTACTTGCACACTTTTATATGCGAACAACACTATTCAGTCAAGTGCGCCTGTCGCATTAAAGCGTATTTATCGGATTATGCAAATACGCGAACCCCACACTTCTTTTGCTTGTTTTTTTTCTTTCCTTTTTTTTATTCGTCGAGGTAATGGGTAAATAAACGCACAGCTGACATTTACTCGACTTCGCGTCGGCGACCGGACGCGGTGTAATCTTTTGCCCTCGCTCCGCTAATTTCGCCACACCGTAGAATTTGATCGCGTCGTTCGACCGGAAACGTCCGTTTTTTGCATCTAATATGTAAAACGGTTCAGCCCAAGCGCTCTTCCACGATCGCTACGTTCGATTTTCCAACGTAGCTATATGCTAGTCGAGATATACAAGTATATACAAGATCTCGTTTCAACAAAATTGTAAACCAATCAAGATTATTATACCTTGAATATGTTTTAAATCCAGTGCTGAGGCATCGTTTTCGTCTCACCTACGAACGTACACATGCGCGCCCGCGCGCACACGCACACATACAGAGAGAGAGAGAGAGAGAGAGAGAGAGAGAGAGAGAGAGAGGGAGAGAGAGAGATAAAGAGGGGAAGAGAGAGAAAGAGTTAGACCTCTCCTGAAATTGACTTCACGGATACTCACACACAGAGAGGCATTTGCGCATAGCTGCGTAAAAATCTGCGCAAAAATCTGCGCAAAAAATTTCCCTATTTCACTTTCTGTCCTTGCTCGTACAACGGTGCCGCGAAACTTGTTCGGGTAGTTTCGAGTAGCGCCGACGGTACGCTGCGACGGGGCGGGGAGGTGGGGTCTGCATCAGGTTTTCGACGCTATTTATCATCCGTATCCGACCGATGTTTCCCCTAACACTCGCGATTAATATACCGTCGGTCTCATTATTCATGCGGATTTAATTATTATTTAATATGTTGGGAACGGGGTGGGGGGTTTATATATATATATATATATATATATATATATATATATATATAGAAATAATTATATGAAATATAATTATTATTAATTTGATAGAGTGCGGGTTCCTTGTAGCTGGACGTTCCTGTGTTGCATAAAATAATTGCTCATCTTGCGAAACGGCATTAATAATAAAGCTGAATATCTGGGATGTAATTACCCTGTATATTTATATCATTATTCTTCTAGATTATTTTAAAACTAAAAGCGTGTTGGATATTTTTCTTTTTTTTTTAAATTCATATTAAACGTGCTAAAAACTGTTGTTTTCCTTATTTGTTCAAATAAATATTATGATAAAGTATGACTCGAATAAATATTCGATATATACTTTTTCATTCGATATACATTTATTCAAATAAACTTCAAATAAATATTATGCTAAATTTGAGCAAGATTTAAAGTTAAGTCTTGTAATTTTTATAATGTCGTTGAATAATTTTGTTTTTCGTAAAAAACAGAAATGGAAGTCAAATAGGAAGCATTTGGAGCTTCACAAATATGTCTACCTTTCATTAAAGTCTAAAACTTATATAATCCAATTTAATGGATATCAAAAATGTGTAAGAAGTGCTTTAAATCAATATAATTTATAATTTGAATAAAAGTTTTAATTAAAAAGGTTATCGCGATAATTACGGGCTGTTAGAAGAAACATTTTCATTAAAAAATGACATTTGATAAAAAATGAAATAATTTTTAAATAATTGGAATTAACTTAATTATCATTGGAAAAATATTCACGATGCATCCCTAAAATACTTAATTAGCCGTAGCAATTTTTAAGAAGGGATCATTTAATGGATCAAAAACTTTACGAGAATCGTATATCGTAGCTTGTGCAAACAAAAGATCAGTTTAATTTTAACCCAAGCGTGTAATTTATTGTAACATCGAAGCCAAACGGTTTACGTAACCATTTAATTGGCCACTCTGCTTCACATCGTATGTTCAACATTCACAAGTTCTTTTAACATATCTATATAGGTAAACATTAAGATCAATGCATTTTTATCATATGATACATTTCGAACAACTTGCTCGAATGAACCTAATGAGTCATCGAGGAAAAATCAGACCTGTTTCTATAACAATTTCGACATTTAGAAAGGAAGAGAAGTTTTTATTAAATAAAAATTACTGAACAGCTCACGGTATTCCCGAAACATTCCCAATTTATAGTTTTTTCTTAACTGGCTCATGCTGATTTAGCAGAAAGTTGCACCGATTAAGTAGACAGTTTTTTGATCTTTAATAATATTATATGTAAATAATTCAAGTATTGTAAATTTTTATTAATCACGTGCCTTATGTATGTATATTCTGTATTATTGCAATTGTGAAACAAATTCATCAATGTCATCAAATTATAAAGAATCTTCATAATAAAGAATTTTAAAACCTTTTTCATTTTCACGCAATTCGATGAGTTCACTTGAAACTTTGCTGTAATATAGAATATAAATCAGCAGAAATCGCTATGAACTAAAACATGTGTAATAATTATATAGCAATGACTAAAATTAATCGTAGAATGTCTTGCGAGTTGGCGATGTTTAACCGTAGTGTTCCGTGGCAATACAATTGTAAATTATTTATATATATATATATATATATATATATATATATATATATATACATACATACATACATGTAGATAGATAGGTGTGTGTATGCGTTCCTTCGTGTTGTTATATAAAAAATGCTACGGAAATGTGTAGGAAATGGGGTCGTTACAGAGAGGCAATGACTGTAAACTATTCGAAATAGGTCCGCATATTATATATATATATATATATATATATATATATATATATATATATATACAGATTTACGTAAGAGGTCGCGTACACTGTACCAATTCAATTGGCTCGTATAAAATGCAACGAGTCATTATTTCGCGACGCGCATCGTACAGAACGCAGAATTGGACGCCGCAGCGCGCGTCTATTTCAAGAGCTCGACGGTGGGACGTCGAAAAGTTGTAACACATATACGTATATATAGAACGCGAGCCGAGACGCATTATTGCGAAAAATCGTCGTCGAGGCGCGCTCCGCAAGCTGCAGACTGCTCTGGCGCGAAAAATACCCGAAAACTGCGCCGCTCGACCGACGATCGGTCAAAGAGTCGTCGAACTCGTATACACTCCATCCCCCCACGCGCCTCGCCGGAGTCCGGTTTCTACAATAAATAGTCCGTTTTGCGGAATTGTTTTCCGTGCCCCCTGTCGCCCCTTTGTCTTCTGCGATGACGCGTGTATACAACTACACGTATATGCGTGTGTGCGGGCGTGCGCGTGTACGTATACATATGCGTACGTACGTCGCCGCGCGATGGGCGCGGCGGACGCGACCTTGACGATGCGAGGCGTTGCACCGAGCGACCGAGCGACCGTCGACGCGACGACGCCCCGCGCCAGTCTATGCGGCGGCGCGTTCCCGCTCGATCGCTGTACGAGTGACTCTCTAACCCGCGCGCGACGTCGCGTGGGCGGCGCTGCCGCCGACGCTGCTACTCCCCCTCCCCTTCCCGCCCGCCGGTTCTCCCACAGACACTCGCGCGCACATCTCGTTGTATAACAATGCAGTTTCTGCACCGCCCCTCCCGCCCCTCCTCTCTTTACGCAAGCGGCCCGAGCTTTATTATTCCTCCTCCTCCTCCTCCTCCTCCTCGCGGGGGGGAGGGGGGAGGGGCGTCGACGGATTCCCCGAGCGCCCCGGCGCCGACGTCATCGCCCGCTCGTCGGCTCGCGAGGATAATGTCCTTGCTCTAAAATCGTTGGGTCGCCGCGCGGGCAATGTCACGAGGAGGCCGTCCGCGTTAAATACTCTCCTCCCCCTGCCCGCCTCTCGCTGGCGGGAGAGGTTGCGGGGGAGGGGGGTAGAGGAACCGAACTAACTGCAGTGGCGGCGGCGGCGGCGGCGGAGCAGCGGGCGCATCGCTAAAAATACACGGCCGCGCACGCGCGTTCCCGCGATTTCGCGAAAGCCGAATTCGCGAGCTCTCAAGGATGCCCGAGAGCCGAGCGGAAGCGCGTACGTGTCTGCAGGGAGGGGAGCGATGGATGCGAGGGGGCGGAGGTGACGTCGCAAAAATTAATTGGACTTTATTAGGAATGGGGTAATTGCGGCCGGTTGGCATTATCAACTTAAAAGAAACGCCAGATCGCGCGCCTGTCGCTATTTTAAATTTTACCGCGTAAAGTCACGCGGGCAAGCGGATAAGCAAGTATGAACTTGATTTGAACGAGTTAACGTCTTTCTTGGGTTTATACTCTCAATAAACTAATATACAAAAATTAACCGAGGTTGTTTAACATTTTTATTTTCCATTTATTAATTTTTTTTACGTTAAACAATAATTGCCTCGCTTCTGTCCTTTACGTGGTGTAGATTAAGTGGTTTTATTTTAATATTTTTTTACACGTATAATTGTTTGCATATCGATAAGGAAAAAAACCTTTCTTTAAAACATTATCCACGGACTTTTTAACACAATATTTATGCCGTAAACGCATTTCGAAAAACGGTAATTTGAAAAAGGTTCATGAGAATCGTATATTTATATGTTATTACATGTACAGAGCAAAATAAATCATTAAGGATAAACATCTATGTTAATAAAAATTATAAAATAATGAGTGAATAGAGCAGATAAAATATATTTTTCTGTTATAAAAAAGGAGGAAAGGGAGGTGATCGTTCGAAGCAATTGATCGCTACGTTAATCATGCTACAAAGACGCTTTTATACCGATCTTATTTCTGCGACCTTAAAACGGTCATTATTTTTCGGAAACTCGGCCACCATTACAAATATATTTATTTTTGTCATTTTACAGAATCTTCTTTTAACAAATAACTAATTCAAACATGTAACGATTCCCTATGCTCTCTAAGCACGTAAAAATTATGCCTACTAACAAATAACGTGACAACATCAAGCATCCCATCGAAGAGTGTTTATCTTGAATGTGCTAATTTTGTATTATAAATATCTTTTTTTTATTATGTTTTCTATTCCGAATATCTGGGTGTTTTTAACGACTGAAATGAATTCGGAATGTGCGTCGCTACGAGTGATATACTTTTACCGTAAGTTGATAATTATAATAATAAATAAAATTGCAGTGGCATACGCCTGATCTGACTTGCGCACTGTCTTTTTTTCCAGGACCCTATCAAAATTATCGGCGATCAGCTATTTTTCCTTCCCTCTATTAGGCCATAAATTTAGAAGCTCTTATACTAATGCAACCGTAATACATATGCTAAAGAGCGCGTCTTATTGGCAAACGCCTTACAGCATTACATTACGCGTAATGTATATGCGTACCGTTTGAACTTGTTTCTTCGGTAAGGCTCGTTCCATTTATCATTGTAGATGTTGCCGATACGGTGCGTCCTTACATTGGCGTCATCCTAATTTATTCTGTGTACCATGCAACGTAATAAAATATTTAAATTAAAGTAAGTCCATTCCCTGTCTTTTCTGCTCTCTTAATTTTCGGTATGTCTCACTCTTAGTATAGAATTTATGAATGGTGTCGTAATACTGATAGTAATTATAAAATTATAATTTATTGTTTCCTTACATGTCGTTAGAAACTATTTCAAAAAGAAAATAAATTAACATATTCTTATTATACTGAAATTTACACGCATATGACTTTTAATTATAAAATTGTATATTTAATAAAATTCACATAATCAAGTTCGTTAACGTCTAGTCAACATATCTTTTAAAATATAAATCATTGCATTTAAAATTACTTGCATTTTTCCTTTTTGAAGAAAAACTTACGATTAATCTTTATGAATTATTCCTCTGCTTATATTTTTAAGCATTTACATCGGAAATAATAAACATAATTATTATAGAAAATAAAAGATTGTTAACTATGATAAATTTTTATTATTTATTAATAATATTAAAAAGTATTATGATATGTTATTATGGATAATATTTTATTAGGTTTCGTTTTTGCCACGACAAACAGAGAGATGAAAACTGCTGAAAATTACAGATGTAAAAATAACATAATAAGTGCAAACAAACCAGAGAGAGAGAGAGAGAGAGAGAGAGAGAGAGAGAGAGAGAGAGAGAAAGTAATGTGGATGTGAAATACTCAAAGAAACCCAGTTCGGAATTACGTATGCCGAGTGCGTCGATGCAAAATATGTGCAAACGAGAAATGCTTTTTTTTAACACAAACTTTATGGACACTGATTTTATTATTTGTACAACCCGCGAATATTTTTTTTCAGCTCCCTCTGTAGTATTTTAATAATTATTCTATTACAAAATCTTTTTAAGCAATTCTAATTTTACTCAATTTCACATCGTAATAATCTGAAAATATATTTTCACAACCGACTTGGTCAGAATAGAAAACGTAATTCGGATTTTGTCTCATTTTATTCGTACACCTGAAACATCTCGTGATAAATTCCCAATTGAAAACAAGCATCGGCTGGAACTCACTTGCGAGATGTTCATTTAATCGAATTTAAATCGTTCGTTCCTAACAGTTTTATAATATACGTTGGACATCGTAAAATTTCTTCTGTCGTCAGTGCATATATATGTATATACTTATGAGTAAATTATTATTACCCTGTCCTTCTTTACAGCCATTGAAGTATCATTGCTCTCGTTTCGGTAATACGGAGATTGAAGAATACATAGGATCCAAAGCCTCGTCTAACTTTTCGATTTATCGCCCTGCATTTACTTTTTCGCGAGTCACATATATGCCCGACCGTCCGCGTTATAAACGAGAGAGATTGGGCAAGGGGGATATGAAAGAGGGAAGGGCGGAGGAGCGGGGCTGTGGCGGGGATCGCCGGGGGAGTTCGGGCCAAATAAGGTTTTCTTTAGTACATATACGAACGGCTTATGTATACCGGCCGATGCGATCTCGCGCGGGCGGCTCTCTCTTTCCTTTCCTTTTTTATTTTTAGTCGCCCGGCTGTCGCTCGAGAAAAATAAGCCATTTCTTAGATAGCGGCGCGTATATAAATGTAACGGGTTTTGTTAAGTAAATATACGCGCGGGCGAAAGGTGTGGATTTTTTTTTTTATTTGAAAGAAAAAGTGTTATGGCTACACACACGTATATCTCACGGAAAGTTCGACTGGGCCTTTTTCGATAAGTAGTTTCGGTACGAGATTGCACTAGAAACGCACAATAGCCATTCCTTATTCGTAATTAGAAATAAAGAAATAAATTCAAATTTATATCGGCGAGTAGTATAAACATTTTTATTTTTCCAAGTAAAGTTTCATTTCGCGGTTCGATCAACACAAGGGTGTAAATGCCACTTCGAAATAAGCGACCTCTCAAATTTAAAAATCTTTTATTTGCTCAGCATTCAATGATTATCAAAAAATTATAAACGGGAATAACGCACTTTAATCATTGTTTATAAATCATCATAAAAAAATAATCATTGCACGCGTTGACATCAATAATGTGTATATAATTAAACATCAATAATGGCGTACAATAAAATTTTTACTTAAATAAAAGGACGAAAGGAAATGCCTGAGTAGTAACAGACGAAACCAATCGGACGTTCTGTGCAGGCATAATATGTCGAGCCACATTATAATTTCAATATCGTAACGATTGTAACGAATTTAGTTCATTGAGTTCAGTTTAGTTCCTGAGGATGAACCGTAGCGGTTCGAAACGTCGGACGCCAAAAGAGATTTTAAGTTAAGGTGGTGGGGGCAGTCACGTTATCCTTTGCTAACATACAATATAGTTTATTATTTTTATTATTTTCATTTTATTTTATTATTATTTTTATTTTTATTATTTGTAAATTTTAATCTAATTTTATTTTGTTTTTAGTAGTTATTTTGTATTTCAGATTCATAAACAAGGGGTGATCGTAAACAAGGGCAGTCTAACTGCCATTATATTAGTATAATATATTATTGTATAAAGACTTTAAGACCGGTAAAAATATTTATTAATTTAATATCGTAACGAATATCATAATTTATATAGTTTGGTAATATTGGAAAAACATAAGATTTTAATAAAAATTTAATTACAAAAAAGAGAAATTTCAGGCCGTTAGTTTTCATCAAAATAAGATGCAGTAGTTTTACCAAATTCTATATTAAAAATTGATGAAAGTGTTACGATTTTTTAATATAAATAAACGCCTCGTGTAGTGTGTATTAATGTACATTTATTAAAAAATAGATGATTATAATTGTTTCTATCAGCAATAAGACGATGTAAAGAAAAAATGGTTTCTCTGAAAATAGAACGAAATGATAATAATCAAATTCAAGTATAGTATCTTGATCACCAAAATTACATTTTCTTATTTCGAATAAAAAATTTTTTCATTTGACCATGGTTATAATTTTATCATATTGTAATATCATATTTTATCATGTAAAATATAAGAATGTGGAAACCATGATATGAATTTAATTTTGTTATTCAACCATTTGACTATTCAACAGATATTTTTATTTTCAAAATAAATCGTTCGTGCTGCCCCTTCTGGAGTTGATATTCAAATAGCGTGTTGTTTAATACTAAATAAAGCTAATGATATGGAAGTAAATAGACGTGGATTCTACTAAAAAAAAGAAATGACATGCACGCTACACAGGATCTCATTATGTGAAAGCTTCAGTTTAACACATCCTCGTGATTGATGTATCCTCCATCTAAAAAAAATTATTATGCACATTCACCCTTATTATGAAAATATTTCACGCCCATTTATAGTATATAACCTTTGTGAAAGTTTCTACAATATTATTTTTCGCTCTTTTACTGTATTGGAAAAAAACCTGAAAAAGTCACGATATAGTTTTCACAACTTCTATTCTCGGACACTAATTTAAAAATGCTAAATTTATAGAAGTTCACCGTATCCAAATTTAAAAAACTGTTTTCTTTTTTAGATTTTTCATTGCACATTTTTGGAGTTTTATAAGATAAGCTTTCGATGGACGAAGTTATCATTTGCTTGATAGTTAATTTTTTTTATTCGAGATCTTCTGTTTTACTTTCTACTCATTGTATCGAATGAGAGAAATCTCAAGCTGCTACGACTGATTATTTATTCTGTGCAAATTTGTAGAGGTGGTTCAATCATCGATTGACAAGCTGAGTAGTCACAGATTGGTTATTAAAGAATAAAGACTCAATAAGAATAAATAAAGAACAAAAGTACAATCGAAATTCTATAAATATACATTTCCTAGCTATAAAATAAAAAACTGTAGTATACGTAAAAAAATTGGCAATCGATATAATTAAGACAAAATTCGTCACAAAGATCATAAAACAGAGGGTGGGGCTGGGGCGAGAAATACGATTCGGTCGGTCGAGCGCGCACGCACACTTAAATACATAAAAGAGGCGACGCGACGCGCAGCTTAAAGGATTAGTCCAAGAATTAAGCGAGTGCGCGCGTGCACCTTGGAGCTGTTTGTTATTCGGTGTACAACGAGTGCGCGCCTGGTATAGACGCTATTCTATATATATATATATATATGAAGTCTATCATCTGGCGATGCATGCTGCTCGCTCGCACCGGCCAGAAGAAAATAAAGCAATATTCATTTACCCCGGCATTGGTGGCGCAAGCCGTGGCAAATTAAACGAAAAGAACATTAGACTATATATATATATATATATATATATATATATATATATATATATATATATATATGTATACGCCCCAAGCGCGGCCGTTGATACGCGTGTGTGCTCGTCTGTCCGTGTTTGCATGTGTCTACGCGGGCGAACACGCGCGCGCCAACGAAATAAATTGGATGCGGTCGGTGCATGTTTCGAGGTCAGGCTCATTCGCCTCTGTCCCGCTCTCTTTCTCCCTCTATCTCTCTAAAATGAGACAGAACATGAGCGAAAGAGAGAGAGAGAGGAGGGAGTGAGAGAGAGAGAGGCAGAGAAATCCCAATTCGCAGAGAGGTAGGAAGAGAGGTTTGAAAAGTAAGCGGTGAATTTCTCAGCCGGAAGATGGGAGGGAGAAAAGCGAGAGTGAGAGAGATAGAAAAAGAGAGAGGGAGATAGAGAGAGAGACAGAGAGAGAGACAGAGAGAGAGACAGAGAGAGACCAACAAATTCTCCGAGTGTTTTCGAACTAGAGTCAGTATATATAAAGGTTATGTGTGAAAGGCAGAGAGGTGTACAAGTTCGGCCCTCGGCAGTATCGATGCGCCATTCCCATTCACTAACAGTGGCTCTCAGTTAAGATTTTGAGATAGAAAAAGTGAGAGCATTCGCACGGCAAAGCACGAAAATTGGTTATTTCAAATCGGATGGGGTAGAAGGCTCGCCACTCGAATGGTTTGCTGAATTTTGTGAATGGAGCGGTGCTTTCGTAAGAAAACCTATAGAACAAACGACAGCTATTGCAGATATATATAATTCTAAATGTATGTCATTGTAAAAATATATTTATATTAATACAAGATTTATTTATTTTTATGATGATTTGTATAGATTTATATAAATTTTAGATAGATTTATGTACAAGTAGAGTAAATGAAATAATTAGAAAAGCGAAAAATATAACTTTTAATATATATATTAGAATAAATACAACAACATTATATTTATAATTTCAAAATAGTTTTTTATAATTTCTAAGAACTCCATACATTAGGATATTTTTTTTAAATTTCAGAACAAAGCTATTATGAAAGATTATTTTATCTCTCATCTTATCCAAATACGTTACTTATTCTATAATTCACTAAATAAGTTAGTCTTGAAGAAAAATCTATTGAAAATTGATCGCATTGAAAAAACTATAAGATCAAGTGATATAAAGTATAAAATAGGAAATTCTTTAAAAATATTGCACTAAATACAAATAAAACGACTCAGTGAATAAAGAATTTATTATGATACAATCATTTATCTGTATGATAAAACATATTCTTAGAAAAAAGAATTTAAATGATGGAAATAAATATACAGTTTCCCTCACTAAAGAAATATTTGCATGGCATAAAGAAATATTAGCAGATTTGAAATAACGTATATTTAAAACTAATAGCTATTTATATCAAATGAATTAAAAATTCTGTATTTGAAGTGAAAATTGGATTGTTACGAGATAAGAAATAATACATTTCAGTCGTTCAGATTTTCTGATCTATGATATATCACTGCAGCATTGGAATTGTAATACTAATGCAAGCAATAACGCTATATTCATCAAAACTCGATTTTAACAATAATTCAATACAGATCATGATTGTGACCAATATTGTAAGCTTATAGAGTATAAAATATTATTCCTATTTATTTAAAATTGGTCGCTATGATAGCGTTGTCAGACGCACGGCTGGAAATAAATAAGAATTATTTTTTAGATTTCTTCCTTATTTCTAGTATTATTTCCTTATTTAAGCCCATAAATGCGTTCACATTTTTTCACATTCACCAAGTCCAAAACAGAACTAAAAAGCTCAGACTGTGTGAACTATTTGAAAATCCAAAGTCCGAATTTCCATGAACGTTCGAAAGTTCAAGCACGATTCTCAGCCCTAGAAGCGAGAAGTAGCGAGAGAGAGACAGAGAGACAGAGAGATAAGAAGAGAGAGAGAGAGAGAGAGAGAGAGAGAGAGAGAGAGAGAGAGAGAGAGAGAGAAAGAGAGAGGGTGAGTAAGGAGAGACTATTTTTAATCCAAGATTCTCTATCTCTCTCTTTCTCTTTTCCCCAGCGCCGTACTTTGACAGTTTTAAAATAACGCCCAGCCTTTGCGACGTTATCACGAAAACGTCGCAAAGCCTCTCTATATTATACACTAAATCCGTGATTTATGCGACAAGTTGGCAATGATACTCAATGTCGAATTTAAATGACACGCCGATGATTTACGGGACGGGAGGGAGGGAGAAAAAAACAATTGGAGCCTTAAGGGTGTAGTAAAAAGGACGTTCGTTGCAAAGTTAAAAAAAAATCTCGTTTTCAATATGAAACGTTTGACGGGCGTATAATGAAAGTGCTGGCTTTTTTACAAGTTACTCGAGCCTCGTAACTGCTTTATTTTGCTTACAAACACTTTTTCGCTCTGTTTGCTTAATTATTTTTCAGCGAGGACTAGTTCGCTCGACGCATATGGACTAAAATTTTTATATCGTAAAGTTGACTAATTATTATGACCGAATGCCAGGCTTTGTGCTTAACGAGGATAAAATGCCTGTTTCGCCTATCAGAAATATATTTGAAGATGCGTTTGTAGGATTTTAAAAACAAAAACAAATGAAATATGTAATTATATAAATATTCTTAAAGCTAGGTGCGACATATAACGTAAAGGAGCATTTTGATAATAGTCACATTTGGATTCCTTTCGAACAGTAGAAATAATTATGTCTTAAATTATTATTCTTATGCTAGGTATGCATACGCATTCTAAAATGAACATAAAAAAAAATGATCTATTTGAACATTAATTACAGAAGTAAGTACAAATATCGACGCTAATAATTAAACGGGTAAATGAACATACGTAAAACTTGGGTAGAGCAAATAATTTAGTAAAACTTGAAAAATTCGATGAAACAAAATTGAAGATCGTAATAAAATTAAAAATATGCCATTAAAATTTGAACCTCAATGTCATTTAAGGCGAGTTCCATTTTTAGATTTCATTTAAGGCAAATTCCAAATTTTATACGTAACAATTATAACTGAAATTCACGGATAATTTTAATGATACTTCATTGTAATTTTTGTGCCTGATTTAAGGTTTGCTAGCTAAAATATTGATCGTAATAAAAATATTTATCTGCTCAATATTTGCCGTATTGCAATTTCTTTAGAACTATCCATTCTACAAAAATTACTTAAAAAGTTTTAGATTTTATCGATTGATGGGAATAATTTTTTTTTTCGTATTAATTATCGATATACTGACGCTTGAAATATATTCCTATAATTAAATATAGATAATTAATGTGTATGACGTGTACAAGAGAACTTATTTTCGAGCGTAATACCTAAGAGATTAATTAGACTTAAGCCTAAATAGTCTAACTTTTTCAAAATTATACAGCGTATCCTATTTAGAAGATTTTTAACATTACTCTTTAAAAATTAAAAGATAGCAGCTATTTTGAATAATCTTCAGATCCTTTTACGCTTATAAAAAATGAAGTAAAAATATGTTATTTTAATTAGTTTTATTTGAATTATTATTATTATATTATTACATGCTACATTTCTGTGTATAAATTTAAAGTGAAAATAATTCATAAGAAGAATAAAAAAACAAAAATCCTAATAAAAGCCTACAGCCGTGGCTCATTAATGTCATAGTTGCATAAAAGCTCGAGTAAAAGCTTCATCACACGGTTGACCGGATGCCCACGACTGATAATAGCGATCGATATGACGCGAGAGGGAGATAGAGAGAGCACTGTGCCGATGAAAGAGAAAGGTTATACGTTTGTCAGAACGAAGAGTTGAATGAGAGTACCTGTGTTTTTTGTTATTGGGGATGGCTTGTTGAGGCGGAGAGTAGGGGATTCAACGGCAGGGTGAAGCGAGTGATGGCTCTAGGAGGGGGGGGGCTGTAGACTGCCGGTGTTCGTGCTCGAATCGAACGAGCCACGCGAGTACACGGAACGGGATAATACACATCATAATAATGAGAAAGCGACTCCATATATATTTATGTATTCTGCTCGATTGATATATTTAAGGTTACTGGCACTGCGTTGACGTGGGCCTCGAGGGGGAGAGGGGGTGGAACACCTTTGTTTCCATGACAGCAGACGCGCAAAAACGCGGATTGCGCGCTTGTATATATTTATATGTACACACCCGCACACACACGCACACATATATATGCAGGAGAAAAAGAAAAGAAGAGCTATTACATTTACCAGGAACTTGCCTTCGAGCGCGCGTCACTCTTTTTATAACTTTTCCTCTCTCCCTTTTTCGTGGGCAAATATATAGGTATAGGTTAGTTATTCCTTCCTTCTAACCTGCAGCCCCAGACCTCCATTTCTTTCTGGCTTTCTTTTCTTCAGATCATTCTTTTTTTTCTTTCTTGTTTCTTATACTTTAAACACTAAACTTTCTATATCGATCGAACACAGCTTCAAATTTTCTCTAGCGGGGTGGGTATTTTTAAGTTACCAAGCGTACCTTTCTGCCCATTACTACTAAAGTCTATTACCAATCCATTACTATTTAAGACAGGTGCGTGTAAAAATTTGTCTTTTTAAACAATTAGTATAGTAATTTGCAGTTAGATTTTTTTTCTTTTAATTATATGTTTATTTATATTTAGCTAGTTACTGTTTACATTAATTTGATAATTAAGCTATATTAGCTTCTATTTTTTGATATAAAAATTTGTGTGAATAGGTGACTCGACAAAAAGAATCAATGCAAATATTTTCTCAACCTGCAATGACTTATTTTGGAGAAAAATTGCACCAACGATAAAATAAGTGAAACCGTCAAATGACAAAATTATTTCACTACACTATACAAAATAATGTATGAAAGAACATACGTTTACGTTATTTATCTTTTTTGTATGAAATGTATCCTCTTTGCAAGGAAAGTATTTTTTTAAATTAACATTAAGCAATATATATATATATATATATATATATATATATATATATATATATATATATATATATATATATATATATATATATATATTGCAAGTTTACTTTTTATTCAAGCACACTCCTAAATTTTTGCGCTTGAAAAATCAAAACGAATGGGTTAATTTTCGATTAATAAAATACTTTTAAATGGTTTAAACAAACGCATAACTTTTAATGTGCAGCTCGTAACTTTTTTATGACGAAATTAACACACCTCGATAATTCTGAGATAAGAATATTGGCCGAGAAGAAATTTAGAGATAAAAAAACACGGAAAGTCTTTCAAATTTGTCGCGGTCTCTATATATTATAAAAAGTATGCGGAAAAACGGGATGGTGATCAAACAAGGGAGCAAATAATTCTATAATAAATTAAACGTCAATAATGAGCAGATAATTTCAGTCTCCTTTCTTTTTCTATAACAATATACATATATAGCTCACACGTTTCCGCCCATAAAAGTGTCCCCATAATTTTTCCGAGCTTCGAAATTGAATGCACGGCTTCGAGCAGTGCAAGGCTTGGGGATTCAACCAGTTTACGCGTAATGGAGGTAAGAGTTATATATATTCCAAAAATACCATATCGGCTCTCTCGCCTCCCTCCCAATCATTATTGCCGCGCGCCCGTCGCACGCGTCACTCCTTCGAACCCTCCGCCGCCTCCCCCCGCCGCGTCAAGTTCAAGGTTGAATCTTGACCTCGCATTTATTTATCCGCGCTGAGCTCCGGCCGGCGGTCCGCGCGCCCGCGCTGGCGACGTAACAATTCGTGTGCTCGTGCGCATACATAGATACACGCACACGCGCGTATATGAACGAATGCCGGGTAATCGAGCGCGCGAGGGTCGATGTAGGCGCCCGCGTCCGTGCCGTTTATAGAAATGAAGGAATAATATCGTGAAAATAAAAGCTTCCCTCGGAGCATTGCACCTTGCTCGGCGCCGCGGGAGGCGGAGGGTTCAAAGGTTGAACTGTACAGTAACCTTCGGTCGGCGTCGTCCCTGTGACTATGTATGCGTGCGCGCGTGTGTATAAAGGAAGGACTGGCCTGGCGCGGGAGCAGGTTATCATATAATCGCGTCATATCGATGTAAATCTTGCGGCGGCCAACGCCTTACTCATTCGTCCCACGCGCCGTTCGGCAGTCTGCGCCCTGGTTGGCGATACTGGCAGCGGTGCTCAACTCTATTTACACGCGCGGTCGCGCCGCGATCGGCGACCCCCCGCGCGCGTTGCATAAAAAGGGTTCACGGACGCCTCGCCTCTCGGTTCTCGTCGTCGTCGTCGGCCACGATCGATCGTAACCGCCGCTCGGACCTCGCAATATATATTTTTTCCTCTTCTTCTTCTTGACGCTCTTAGAAAGGCGAGGCGCAGAGTTGCGAGAGGGTCTATATATATAACGAATGCAGTATACACATGTAATATTTATCTTGCTCGAAAATTCAAACACAGAGCGCGCTCGCGAGCCTTTCGGTTCCCGCCGGCGAAGTGTTTGGACAGTGCGGTTTGGCGAGGCGCGCGCGCGCGCGCGTTCCGATGAGACTGCTCAAATTTACAAAATGCGCGCCAAGGAAGAAATGCGATTTGAACACCGACGCGGAGAATCGAGGGACTTTTGTCAAAGGCGCGCCGCGGACGTATTATTGCAGTTGAATCCGGATGATTTTCTTTTCTTTTCTTTTTTTTTCCTCTTTTGTTTGCTTGAGCCGAGGCAAATGTATAACGGGCGGCTTTTGAAAAATATTTTCATGCTGAAAAAGAAAAAAATATCTTGGGAGGTACAATTATTAATTTTTTCGCTTATTGGACCATTAAAACTTTTCAATCAAATCTAGCAAAAGCACGAAAAATTTTTTAAATTTTTACCACGAATTCCTTGACTTTCATTTTTTTAGAAGAATACAAAAGTATTTATATGAAAACTTGTGTACTAAACAGGCTTGCGCTACATAGTAGTAGAAAAATTTTTGTTGAAAACTATTTTTTTTACATTTATTCAATCACTGTAAATTAATATAAATAAACATATTAAGAATATAGACAAGAATTCTCTTAATATCTATATTATTTTTCCCATATTACCTCGTATTTCAACACAAACGAAAAAGAATTCTTTTATACATAACCTTTTCCTACAGAAGTTCTAGTTCTTATAATTTCTGCGGATGTAGCAAAATAGTTAGAAAAATACAACTAGAATGGTGGAAATAATGACTGTATTACCTATAAAACAAAAGGCTTCTACTGATTAAAGATACCTTTCCAAGATATTAGGCTGAAACTAAAATGCGACAATTGTAAAATGAGATAATATGCCTAGTACTAATAATAATTCAGCAAAGTTATTTCGAGATATGTATTAGTTTAGTTAAAAATAATATTTGAAAAAATGTAACTCGACACCTACTGGTCAATGATAGAACTGACTGAAAGTGATCAATTACTCTTGTTTTTTTTTGCAAAATTGAGTTATTAGAACAAAATACTTTTTCAATGTTTTTTATTAACTAGTAACATACTAAAGTATATTTTTAATTTGTTACAGAAAATATTCTTATATTCATGAAAGAATATTTTTTTACATATTCTCTGACATTTGTAATAATAAATTATTATCTGTATAATATGTTATTTCTTAACGAATTGTTGTACTTATATAAATTATTCAGTAAATAATGGAAAGAATGATGGAAGAACTTTTTCACGTAATTTCCTCATCTATATGAAAATCTGACGAAATTAAAGAGCGAAATTCTTCTGAATATGAATCAGCAATGTGATTAACGTACACGTAATGCCAGTCTAATCCAACGCACGTGTATACAGTGGTCTACATTAATCAATTTATAAATCAGTGAGAATATATAACGATTTGGAACGTTAATTAAAAAAGCACAACGAACTTGGCATATTATATATATATATATATATATATATATATATATATATATATATATATATATATGTATATATCAATCATTTAATCAGCATTGGCATTGGACATAAAGTAAAGGGGCAGAAATCCCGACGACAATAAAAAAAACTACTTCTCATGTGTATATACAAGAGGGTATATATCACACACCCTCTTGCCCCGCTACTCCCGAACCGCGCACGTATATAACCGCGCACCAGCCCTCCCAAATGCAGGTCGACGAACGCGGGGCTTCGCTCGCGCGGAGAGAGGTCACGGACCTAACGACCCGCAACGGTCGACGATATCTTTAAAGACCTCCTTTGTGCGTCTCGGGTCCTCCCTCCCTCGCCCCCCCCCCACTCCTCATCGCCTGGCGCTCGAGTATCCTAGGATTCCCGCTCGGCAATGGTTGCGCCGGCGGAGGCGCAAAGGGTTCCCGGGGCGGCTGAGGTCAGGTCGTCGGCACGCGCGTCGCGACGCTGCTCCCCCCCTCCCCACTCCCCTACCGCCAACTCCTCGGCTGATCGAACTTTTCCCAGGGCGGCCGTACACCGCTGCGAGCCCGGGAGAAGCTAGAGAGGGAGAGAGAGAGGGAGAAAGAAATAGAGAGAACGGGGCAATGGAAAGTCAAATCGGGAGGAAAAGAGAGCGAGAGAGTAAAAAAGTTTCGCGATCCTCGGCGCGAGGAACGCGAGCTGCCGGCGGGAGAAGGGGTGGGGGGGGGAGAGGCGTCTCCGTCTGCGACCTTGTACGGGGTCGTTCCAAGGTCGGATCTTCCCCCCGCCGTAGCGCCCCTCTTCCTCCTTCCCCTCCTTCCGCCCGCTCTTCCGCACCTCCTCCCACCTCCTCCATCACCTCTCGCTCTCTCGCAACTGTACTATACACACACGCACGCATCTACACACATATCTCTCTTTCTCTTTCTGGTCGGGCGCGTTGACTCGGTCGCGCTCTTTATTTCTCTCTGTATATCGCGCTCTCCGGGCCTTCGTCTCGTTTACCCTATACCATCACCTCTCATCGGTGAAGCCAGCCGCGCGCGGCTAATACGGAACGAACAAAAATATACACGAGAAGAGAGAGAGAGAGAGAGAGAGCGAGTGAGGGGGGGACGCACGCGTTCACGATCGAGGCCGCGGGAAGCCGACGGATCAATGCCAGGGTCAATGTCACACGGCTCGCAAAATTCTGCCGTGCGCGCGCGCGCGCGCACGGGCGCGGTCTGTCATCATTATTTTTATCGCGCGAGGCACAGCGAGCGCGCGCTCGCGAATACGCGTGTACGTGCACGTGCGTGTGTGCGCGCGAAGCGTGCGTATACACAGGCGCGCGTGCCCGACTCGCATCTGCGTGCGTTTGCGCGAAAAGAAAAAAACGAAGCCGAGACGCCGAAAACAAACGAGGGAACGAGTTTTTCGCGTACTCGGGAGCGTCGCGGTGCGGAAAAAGATCGCCCCACCCCGGTTGCCCCTCCAGCCTATTTCGCCAGTGCGTTAGCTCGAGCGTGTAGATATGCGCGTGTATCCATATGCAGGTTGTGCGTAGCAGCGAACGAACGACAGGGGGGCGGGGGAGGCGGGACGCGAGGTGCGAGTTTTCGGCGGAACCGGCTAATCGGTCAAATTGTGCGGGTAAGGAAAGGGGGGAGAGCAAAGAGACGCGTCGAGCACGAGCTGCGCCGATAACGCGATAAGATATTTGTCACGCATGGGGGGGAGGGGGAGGCGGCTAGCTCCGCGATAGGAGAAAAAGAGAGCGAGAGAGCGAGAGCGTTGATGAATGCAGCCGGTTTTCGCTAATTTTGCATTTTACTCCATTTTTTCAGGGAATGCAGGCCACGGCGTACGTGACTGGTTTTTGATTTTCTCGCTTTCCTTTTTGAATTACTCGGCCGCTGGCATTCCTGAAATTTCGCACTTTATACAATGTTGGAATTTTTTACGCTGTACAGTGTCGCCTGAATTCCAAACGACTTCTTGTTTTTCCACGCATCAGTCGCCCGGTTAATTGCGTTCTCGTATTCTCTGTACCGAATCCCGAGGATTTCGTATATAAGGTAGAAAAACTGGTAAATTTTATTATAATTAAAAAATCAACCGATGAAATATTTATACTTTTTCTAGTACAATAAATGTTTTTAAAATAGATAATGAATTTTGTTTTCAAGAGAGCATTACTTTTGTGTGCGTTTTGCCCTAAGGCGTTTGGCGACGTACAGTGATCATTCGGGTTATGCTCGTATATATAAATTTTTACTTTTAAAAATAGAAAACAATAATGAATCGATGGAAGTCATGGATTCTTTTTTACCGTATATATCCGCTTGCACCAGAAACAACGTTCAACAGCCAGCATAATTTAGCGACAGGGGTGAAACTTATATTCTTTCATTTAACCCCTTAACATTTTATTCTGTTCCTTCTTATTTTCAAATTATTAGTAAATTGATTACATTGTTGATCAGTGGCATGACTTCGAAACTGTAGTTCGATTAAATCTAAAAGAACCATCAACCTTCGATTTAAATATTTATGATAAAATTAATCGTGAGAATTCGCACGCAGAGTATGCCATTATTATGGAAAAGCAACTTTATTGTAATATACTTCGGTTAATTAAAGCATTTCTCTTTTTCGCCCCGTACACACTTTAAAGCGCCATAGTTCTATAAAGCAGAGGGGAGAGGGCGGAATTGGCTCGTTTATTTCGAGTCCCTTATTCGTCCGGCTTTTACAACCACTCGATACTTCGTTGTAAAGAAGCTTCGTATATATATGTACATATACGCATAAAACGAATTCGTTTATAGCTCTGAACTTTGACTCGAATAAATGAAGCGTTGTTTTAGTGGACGAGGAACGTTCGTGGGGCCTGGAAATTTATTTTGCACGGCGACAAGACGAGGAGAAAAGTATTGATGAAAAAAAGTTGAACTAAATCGAACTGAACGAAATCGAGAAAGATCATTGGAGCGGATGAAAATTTTATACAGAAACGAAAACAGGGACAGTGAAAAAATCAATTGCGTATCTCGGGGAAAGCGTTATATTAATATGAAGCAAAATAAAACAGTTGTCGTACATTTTTAACGTTTTGTCTACATCAACAACACGTAAATTTCTCTATTTAATACTCCTGTAACTGATCTATTAATTTTTTGTTAATAATTCCGTTCTTTAGGCTGAAAATTTCTGAAATTTCCTTTAGCATAATAATTTATGTATAAAAGAAAAAATTGTTTTTAAAAATACATCTAACAGATCCGTGCACAGCTCAAACATACACTTGAACTTCTATATCTAATATAGAATACCTATATCTAGACATATATCTTTACTTAAAAAAAGATGAAAATAAAAAGTGGTGATTGAAATATCAAGTTGAATTCATGAAAGAAATTAATAAATATTTTTATCGGTTTTATATACACTCTTTATACAACAATCTACTATACTAAGATAATGACAGTCAGACTGTCCTTATTGACAATCACTCTCGTAGCATCTAAAATATAAATTACTACTAAAAAGAATAAAATCAAATCAAAATAATATTAAATGGAAAATTGCAAATAAAAATAAAATAATCTATATTCTACGTTAATAAATATCAACATGAATTTGAATTCATAAGTTATAATATTATTTCTAACTTTAACGTTTCCTTAAAAAATAAAAAAATATTTTATTATTTCTGGTTTAACTTTTGACATAATCTTATTCATAATTTTAATACCATCGTGTTTTGTACGTGGATAAGGATAATTGCTAAATTTAATCTCAGGTGAACAAACCGTCGGCCAATCATTCCTACCAATTTATTAATAACAACAATAAGGTAGATTAAGAAACCGATTCAACTCTTCCTATTACGATATTAATCGTATCAAAATCGTTATCATCATCCATCACATTAATATTGACGATAATCCTGACATTGCTCAAGGATATCCGCTTGATTTGCACGCATGATTGTATATACTTCACGCAAATATTCATGTCGTTTTGAACCGATTATTTACTAAATATATAGGTACACATATCAGCTATACTCGTTCAAACTTACTTTAAATTTCGCTGAATTCAGCTCACGTTTGTTTGTCTGATTTTTCCCCATAATTTAATAATTTAACATTGGCATTGTACTTTGATAATTAAAAATCGAATTTAAACACATAGTACAATACGGCAAAAAATTTCGGTACAACAATTATTTCGAAAAAGACCTTATAACTTGTTATAAAGAAAATTTCTTTTCTACTTCTCGTGAATGAGATTACAGCACACGTTTTATAACTTATTATCTGTATATATATAATTAATGAAAGATTTACTTGAAATTACTGTTCCTGGGTGTTAAATGAATCAATAAAAAATAATAATAATTGCATAGTTCATAAATATTTATTTTCTTTATCAACATCTGTTTCAACGACGAAGTCATTATCAAACAAATAACTAAAAAGTAGAAGCATTAATAATGATATATATGTGTGTGTGTATATATATATATATATATATATATATATATATATATATATAAGGAACGATAAAAGCCAACATTTTTAAATTATAAATACAAGAAGAAGTGTAATATAGTTTAATATACTTTTCTAGCTGCTGTATATATTGTTCTAAATATAAGGAAAAACCAGGTGGACAGTAAATCTATAATTGTGTTCATCATGTAGAGTTTCCAACTGTGATATCGTATGTGTCTTTATACATATATATACATACATACATACATACATACATACATATATATATATATATATATATATATATATATATATATATATATATATAGTTGATTATATCGTCAATAATATTTTTACCGTCATTTAAAGCTCCACTTAAATCTATTATTACAAAAGTTATCTTATCTCATGCTTTTTCTAATATTATCTGCTAATTGCTTATACGTTTACCTGTACAAAATCGCATCGACTATAAGCTAGAAAACTCTGTGATAAAAGCCATCGACGAATAAACGAAAAGTTATTCATTTATAAGCGATTATTTTTTTTTTATTCTCTATACTTTATTGACATTAATTGTTATGAATATTTTAAAATTTTCACCTCACATCTATATATAACTTAAAGAATACCTAAGCACTTATGCTACATTTATGTTTACACAAAGAATTCATCGGTACTGGGATAAAACAGCTCAGATTTTCAGAAACGGTGCATATTTCATCAAATTTCTAAGATGTAGGAAAGGACTTTTGTCAATCGCTTTATATTCTCAAACATAATGAAATCGATCCGTGACATTCTATTTAATTTTGTAAAAACGAGCACTTTAATTCATGCACGAGCACGTTAATTCATGCACGTATAAAGAACATCTTTTTCTAGTAAATAATTTACCTAAAAACTTAAATAATTTACCATGCTTGTAAAGCGAATGCATTCGCTTGCATATGTAAGAAATTCAATTGTCAGTGTTAAGATAATTATGTCTTATCGCTGATTTTTAATCATCATCTTTTCGAAATTTGTACTCACTCTGTGAAACTGTATTGTAATATGTTATTAGAACCTCCTCCCCTTCGCCATTAGTATTTTATTGCCATTACTGCCGCCACAATGTTTCGATTACCAAGAAATTAATATTGTCAATTCAAAAAATTATCGTCAAATCTTCATTCAACGATGAAAAAAGTAGATGAAAATTCAGAGTGCAAATATATTTTTTAACTAAGAAAATATTAGATACGATGACAATAATTTGTTGTCCAAATAAATTATTAAAAAAAAGTCTTTTATTATTTTCTTTTTTTATTATTTCTTTTTTATTATCATATATAACTATCTCGTAAAATTAATTGAAGACTTTTGCACAGCTGGTGAAATATATATAATCGATAACCGGATTTAACATAAGATTGCTCTTTCAAAATAAAGATAACATTTTTTGTATAATATTAAAAGCTACCGATAAAGATTGTTTTTCTTTCAATCGAAAAGATTATTAAAAGTTTCAAAAAATTAGTTTCTAAGTTTAATACTTAGATTAAATATTGATTAGAATTATTTCTAATTATTTGAAATTAAAACATTCGTAGTTTCTTATCAGGCAAAAGTTTATAGTTAATTTTACTACATACAAGCTTGAAATGTGTATACAGATATACTTTGCAAAGCGTTTTGATATTTAATTAATTATAGCAAATGATTGTACCGAAAGAGTACGAAATGATTCTTAATTATTCGTAAATTTTGATAAAAATTACAAATTTCAAAGAAAAAAATGTTTTATCCAATTTTCGTGTTTTTTAAGAATGATAAGAAAGGTAGGAAACGATTTATTCTCTTCGAAACTGTATCTATTGCAATAATTTAAACTATTTGTAAATTTAAGAAAAAAATCGAATTTTTTATAACTACAAAATTCACCGAGGAATTATTTGTCATCTTCGTTTTCAAAAGTTCGTTGGCTTGGAATTTTTATTAATAAGTTATTTAATTCATGATTGAGCAATTGCCTATCTTCAGAAAGATAAATGGTCCATTTCCAAATTGCTTTGTAAACCGTTAAAAGTTATTAGTGTACAACTCTTAATGTGTACAACTATTTCTAAGTACTTCAATACATGTACCAAAACTGAGCCAAGAAAGCTTGAAGTAATTAGTGAAAGTAATTTTAAATAGAACACCGTAATTCACGAACTGGTAAACGTTTGTACAAGTCGTGAAGTACAACTTCACGGTCACGAATATGTGAAAAAGAAGGAACAGTCTGTAAAATTGTACTTTTTGGATATTCGATAAAAATGTTATAATTTATGGTGTCTTGCGTATAGCAGCAATCCAGTTTGCTCTTCAACCCTTAATCAATTGTAAAGTTCTACTTTACGGCCTAAGTATGAAAAATGCTATTCTGCAATTCTTTAAAATATATATTTTTGCTAAAAGTATAATTTAAAACTTCTTGACCATAAGATACCATCCTAACATTAGATAGTAGAGATTTGTAGGCGTATTTTAGGCCGACATGACTAACAGTATTTCTATGCGTAAAGTTTGATTTTTAGGAATTTTTTTTAAACACACAGTTTTTTACGCACTTTATAAAATAGTGCCCTCTGACACACGATCGAAATGCTCGTTCCCTTTCTCGAATCACCAACAAATAGTACCTCTGTCGCTACTTGTACAAAGCGTGAAGTCCATTGTCACGTTATCTAAGCACGATCGCTTCGACGAACTACGCGCGTATCCAATTGAAAATGCGACGAGTTCATCTGCGCCGAATCCAAAAATGACGATCAAGAAGGTACGGGAAAGCAGGGTAGCAGCCCGCGCGAGTCGAAGAAGTGTCAATATATGGGTCTCGACACTCTACCCGCTCCCTCGTCCCTATACCTCCTTGTCGTTACCTCCCGGCGGCCGCTGCAAGCATGCGCGCGGCCGCTCCATATATTATACGCCCGGCGCGGGGCAGACGGCCTACAGACGCGCCGATCGATAGAGCCCCTTCCTTAACTCCCGCGTCTCCCCCCCCCCCGCGGCCCCGCGTCCGCCAACTCTCGATCCTCCGCACGCGCGCTCGTTTCTTTCGGCTCCTCCTCCCTTCGCATGCTTCCCTGGACGAGGTGCTCTCGGCTCGGCTGCCGACGTCAGCGCTCTACCGGACTTGTTGGCAGCCTTCTCTCTCTCTCTCTTGAATGGGAGGCTTATTTGCAAAATAGGTATATATAGCCTTGTAGACGTTCTTTAGATTGTATAGTCGAGCGGAGAAGATTCGCGTATCAGAATTCGACAGATTAGCCGCTAAGACAGCAGCAGGATCAGCATTTTTATATGCATATAAATATATGGGGGGTGGGGGTATTGTATATTAAATGTTACTCGTCTCTAGGAATCAAGAACAAATGCTCATACCAAGGATTCGTTAGTTTAATCCCCAATTTTTCATGAATTGGTTGTTACATTCGGCTAAGTGTCCTACTTAAATGAAACGTCGTTTTGTATCTGTTTATAACAATTACAATTTTCTGAAAGCTACCAGTCATTGGTAATTTACGGACATTAATAAGGAATAAAAAGATAAAAAGACCTGGACAATATTGCACGATTCTTTTTTATCTTTTGGCCAATAACTATGTATACAAAATGCCAGTATTCTTTTAGAATGAATTTGACATTTTAACGACATTTTAACATTTGTTTGATAATAATTTAATATTTCTCATTCCACTCATAAGCCATTTGTTCGACATGAAAATGCCCCATTATTTTTAATGTCGAAGTTTCGCCGACAATATAAAAGTATTATTTAGCCATTTTCCTTTACATACTTTTTAGAGCTCAATGTCGATGAAGACTTGGAGCATTAATAACGTTGAGATATCTACTAGAGAGATTGATTATCAATCTATCTTGACAAGAAAAAGTGCGCCTTGTAAATAAGGGATAATTTCAGAATATGTAATAAACGATACTTGCAAGGTAAGGACGCCAGATGCTAATATACGTTTATATTGTATTTGAAAAATACGAGATACTTAATTTTTATGGATGATGAAACAGTTTTCACAATAGTGAAAGTCGACGTGTACAAGATAGCTAATCGTAAAAGTATTTGTTTGCCAATCCTAGGATGCGTTCATTATCTTATCGAAGAGTCTTTTATAAGTCAGCATTTAAAGAAAAATATCATTAAATACAAAAGTGTAAAAAAATATGCGCTAGACGATTAGGCTAGTTATTTTATCGTTAATATTTATTATACCACCACGAATCTGCACTTATTTACTGTATTTTAATATCTAAGCCAGAGATTACGTACTTATCGCCTTGCTGAGTAGTCCGGAAGATCATTTCGTCCGGGTATCGTACTCTTTTCCTTGTATAATCGTAGCAACTCCATCATATCTCATCTGAGGATTTAGGTACATTTTCATTAAGCACTTAGTCCAAACAGCTATCGATTTACAAGCTCCAGCGAGACTGTTGATTTTGAAAGACTGATCGAGAGTTTTATATAATATGCCTTACAAAGTAATATAGAAATATAAAATATAAAGTATTTCAATTACATGAAAATACTTAGTTAGGTTTATAAAAACAATAATTTTACGAATATCAAGCCATTTTTCAAGAGAAAATGCAGAGGATCTTATGGAAATATTTTATTTCAATGATATTTCACCAAAAGTATATATCCAATCTTTAGTTAATCGTATTCTAATAAATCGGTTCAAATATACATTGACCATCATATTTAACGACCATGAATCGCCTGATCTAAATGTCCGTAAGTCAAAAAAGTTATGCTCTGTCCGTCTCATAAAGTATGTGTGTATATACTATCTGAAAGCAGCCATTAGTTCAGAAATTTGTAGTTTTAGCACAAACTGAGAAAGAGACCTTGCACAAGAATAGAACCACGGCTTCCGTTTAAAAATATACCTTTATATGGCCTTTTTGACAGTTAAGTGGAGCTGTGTTTAGAACCACTACATGTCGAAATATTCGCCCAGCGCCAGCAAGATGATCCGCATAGCGGCAGAGACACAGCGACGAGGAACGGGCTGTTTCTACACAGTGGCCCACTCTTGACCTCGATGCCCTCGCCGTTCCGCTCTCTGCACGGTAATATGCGGGCGCGCGTATACATACATATATATATATATATATACACACACACACCATTTACTTCCGCTGACCTTGCCCGCTTGCGAATTTGTCGGCGGGGAGGGGGGTGGGCTCCGGTGACGTATAGGTGCTCGAGAGGGGGTCGGATCCGAGGGAGGGGAAAGCAGACGGTCGGGCGGGCTCTCGTCAACAGGTGCGAGGCCAAAACAACGAGCGCGACCCAGTTTCTCGCTCGGGGTGTCCGCGGAATTATATATAATTATCCCCGTATATGTATATGTTTATGAGCGCCGAACGCGGAATTTCCAGCTCCGACTCGTTTCGCTCGGAAGATACGGCGACCGATCACGGCGCAGTCGAGGCGCGATTGTTCCTCGAAGCCCGCGACAAAGGCGAACGAGGCTGGCGAGGGGGCGGGGGGGGGGTCGGTCGGCTATTAAATTATCGCGCCTCTCGACGGTCAGGAATTGCGACTGCTCCTGATTTCGGAATGATTCCGAGTGCGATTTATCGCGAGTAATAATTCAGCCCTGACAATGGAGACGGTCTTTTTTTTGTCGAGGCACAGGACTCAACGCAGTTATAGAATTCCGCTGAATCGTAAAGAACTTGCGCGATTCTATGCGCGAGCACCGACGTAGAAATGTAATGGAATTGTCGGCTTTTGCGTAAAGCCGAACGTCTGTTGAGTAATAATTTTATCTGAAATGTCGTGAAAATATAACGTTCTACGTTTGAATAAAGACAAGTGGCAACGGTGTCGATATAATAAATTTAAACTAAGCCCAAAAGATACTTTGAAATGGATTGTGCGCAGCGATATTGAAAATCCGTTCGAATAAATACAGCGGAATGTTTGGAGACGTTTTACAGTATTCGTTTGAAAGTGATTCTTTTGAAATACTTAAATTATATTCATGAGCGAATAAGTCGAAATTTCGTTATGGCGGAAATCAGAAGTATTCTTGCTTAAACCAATGTAACGTTCGAATTAAGGATACAGAATTCAGAAATACAATTATGGTAAATAAGAAATATACACTCTTCTATATTTTTTGATCACAAGTTATAAGTAGAGAATTTTGAATATAAACTGGAAGATCGTCACGAGATCGATAGGAAAAATAGCATCAGTTATCGTCGTATAAAAATCAGAAAATCTCGGAGTGAAAGGTCTTAACGATCTCGCGCGAAGAGTATGTCGGATATGACCGTCGGCTTTGGTTCAGATTGGGTCATCGAAAAACTCTGATGATCTCGACAAGAAACCCTGTTGTAGATCGGTAGTACGGGTTTGCCTCTGTGCGCGGCACTTGACTGGCTGCATTACAAGTATACTTCTATATTTACGTCCATACGTCAAAAAGCGAAGTGAAAATATGGTCGAAAAAAAAATCGAGCCAATTCCGCGCGCGTGCGCAGAGGGAAATTGGCAAACTGTAAATATCCGCCACGTGCAGGAGCGCGAAACTGTCAATAAGAAAAGGAAAAAAAATGACCGAAACAAATTCACAAATGATGTAGAGGTTAAATGGAAAGAAGTTGCATTGTCAATTGAGAAATAATGTAATATATCTCGGATATCATTATTGCTCCGATGATTAGAAAAGAGTTTCATCATACTTCTTTTACACACCTAACTTTAATACGTATTTTGGTTTAATATTATGGAATTCATTAATTCACTACTTCTTCGATAACCAAAGCCTAAAAAAAAGGAAACATTTTCTAAAGTTAAAGTTATACTTTCTGCTTTGTTATTATGCACCAGTTGCCGTTAATTCGTGCGGGGCATATTTATTAGTTTTGCTTGCTTGCGATATCAGCGGTTGCGATATTTAAATTACCAATACTGAGATAAAAAGTGTAGTTGACTCAACGGATTTTCGCTGTTTTAAAATCACCAACGAAATCGTACTGTTAAGTTACCGATTTAAGTATTTTCTTCGTACATATCAGTCGGGGACATTCATTTATCAGATACAATATGTTCATTTTTTAAAACGACCCTTTTAATTTATTCAAGAACAGCTTAATTAGGAAGATTGGCAAATCTAATTTAACTGATATATTGATATATATATATATATATATATATCATAAACACACGACACACAACACACACACACACAAACACAACACACACACACACACTTCGTGAATATCATTTTATTTATTAACCATGTAGTGTGCGCGCACACACACACACACACACACACACACACACACACACTTCGTGAATATCAATAATTTTATTTTATTAAGTCCATGTATGTGTGACTATTGCGAACACGCATGCATTTGTATCACCACATGGTATTATATTGCACATGATTCGTTATTACAAAAAAGTATTTAAGAAGATCAATTGTTCACTTTATATGTACCTGATTAGTTGGTACATTGGATAATTTCATACTTATATAATAGGAAATCAATTTGTTAGAATATGTAATATTGTTTTTGATTGTGTGGTTATTCGTTGTCCCACAAGGCTCGTATATTGGATCGACTTTATTCTTAATATTGATTCTGCAAATAATAAATAGTTTGCCACTAGCTTTACGATATTTTTGATTAGTTTACACCATGAAAATCATTTTAAAAATGCTACCGCGTATTTCATTTCAATTTAACATTATTGCGTTTGCTTGAAAACTCTATATGATGAAATACTTTATTAAGTATTACTTTATATTAATAAACATTTTTATCGGTCTTAGAATCTTTATAATATCATATATTAGCTAAAATAATGATAGTCTGACTGTCCTTGTTGATAATCACCCTCGTCGAATCGGAAATAAAACTTATTACTACAATAAATTATATCAGAAAATTAAAAATAAAAATAAAATAAAATTAATAATAAAATAAAAATAAAAATAAAAATACAATAATAAGTAAAATAAAAATAAAAATAATAAAAGTGCTTATTTTATGTTAGCAAAGGACAACCTGACTGTCCCCCACCACCTTAAATTTAGAATCACCTTCTTGTCCGACGTTTCAATCCGCTACGGTTCATCCTCAGGAACTAAACAGTTTAGTCTACTAACATTGAATAAGTACTTTTATTATTTTTTATTTTTATTTTACTGATTGTTATATTTTTATTTTTATTTTTAATTTTCTGATACAATTTATTGTAGTAATAAGTTTTATTTCAGATTCTACGGGGGTAATCATAAACAAAAACAGTCTGACTGCCATTGTTTTAGTATAATATATTGTACATAGTATGAAGACTGTAAGACCGATAAAAATATTTATTAATTTAATTCAGACCAGTCGACATAAGTACAATTTCTAATTTTAATTTATTACTTTATAATTTTATAACTTTAGACTTTTATGTATTTCTTTGCTTTATGATAAAATGATTTTATAATTTATAGTTTAGAGCATTATTCATACCTACTACGTTGTATAAGACATTTATTTCCGTTTAACTGCAAATAAATAAATTTAAAGTCAATATTTAGAGAAAAAATTTAAAAATCATTGGATAGTAAAAAAATTTCAATGCTTGAAAGTTTTTTTTAAATTTTTTAAATTTGTTAACGTAATGCATTAATTATTCAACCATAACGTTCAATAAGCATTTTGTTGAAAAGGTTACTATATTAACAATTTGTTTAGAATTTTTGGAATCATTCTTGAGCCCTCCGAAATGTTTGAAAAATTCGCTCAGAATGATTCATAGATTAGCAGTTGTATACGAGAAAAGAAACTGATTGACTACATTTACATTAGAAAGAGAAGTTATGTAAAGCTGCGACATCAGAGTAGAAATAAAACATCAAAATACCAATATTTTTAAACAATAAATTGTTTTTAACATTTTAAATGCTCTATATCGAAACTATAGTTTTTGAAGTGGTATACAACGTATCTCCCTAAATTTTTGTTCAATTAATTCGAAATTTGAACTACAACTTCCTCAGATCGATATCGCAGCACGCACGATTTTTATAACTGATAAAAATTATTTGCTAGAAGCTGATGAAAACAAATTGGCACTCGTATAAATGTATGAATTATCAAAAAAATTTTAACTCCTGTGTACTTCGAGTACGAAACAAATTTCTTTTAAGACGAAGACTGTTACGGTGTTACACCGTTTTTTTTCGATAAGTGTATTTTCAGGGAATATATTATCATTGGTAGATCACATTAGGTATTAGGTGGAGGAGGAGACATTCTGAGATAACAAGCTAACACACCTGCACGCGTATGAAGAGTTACGATCTAGGCAAGAAAGAGAGCATAACCTAACATAGAGCGTCTCTTAATCTCTGTAAAGATATTTATTTGAACTATTAAAGATATTGTCTTAATTGTATGTAATATTTATTTGTCTTTATATCTTGACAACGTCGCTACTATGTATATATATATTTGGTAAATTTAATATAATTATAATAATGCGCAAAATGTTTTCTATTATCCATCACACAGAAAAAATCCAAATAAAAAGCTACGTTTTTGGTGCGCCTGAATACTGTATTTTAATAAAAAGTTTAACAGAAATAAAGTATTTTTTGAAAAAGTGAATATCATTATTTAAATTAAACATTAGATGTTATAATTTAAGTTTTATTTAAAAGAAACTAGTCAATTGATATTATTACACAACCTCTGATATCGAAATTGCCCATAGCAATAAACGTATAATTATCTTCTTGAAAATCATTTTTAGATTTATTTGTAATTCATATAAAATTCGAATTAAAAAAGTTAATATTTTACTAAAACTTGGTTAACTTCGTTGTACTTTGTTATAAATGTTAAAATTGTAATTTGACTCTTAAATTTCTGCTGTAAATTTTGGGTAAAATCCATCGAACTTTAGTACAGCATAAAAGCGATTCTTCTCATAAAAGAGATTCTTTTACTCGAATTTTTTGATTATCCAGTATTTACAAAACTCGACTTCGTTCTAAAATTTTTACAAGAAAGAAATTTATACTGGGAAACATTCAGTAGAGTCAGTATTTCGATGTAGATTTACGTAGCGTTACCAGCGTTACCAACGCTAGATAATAAATTACGATGCTTAAAAAATTACGACCTCACGTTCAAATGGGCTAACTTTAAGAGCAGAACAAACTTATGCAAATCTTCTTTAAAAAAATCTTTTTTGTAATTCAAAAAACTAAGGTCTAAAAATTTATTGTTATTTGACTTTTAAAGCCACGATGCATTGAATTTTAAATCTCGCAATTTTCTTTAGAGAATTTTCGACAATAAATGTACATACACATGGACACATGGGAACGCGCGCGTGTATATAAATAAAAGAAAGAGAAGTTTCGCGGAAGCCTTTATAGAGAATCCGTCGTGCGCAGCGTCGAACAGAAAGGAGGCAAAAATTCTTGCAGCCAGCTCGATTTGCATGCTGCACCTTTTGAGGCCTTCCCCGAATCCGGCGTGCGCGGCTGTGTTCCACATTTTCAAATGCAAAGTGCCTCCTGGATATACATGTATATGTATATGTATATATATATATATATATATATATGCGCATAAATGCACGGCGCCGAATTAAGAGAAAAGAAATTTCGAACGGGGACCGACAATGCGCGTACGTATCTGCGTAACAAATGTACATAGAAAGAAAAGACTCCCGATTCTCTTTACGTAACGAGAGTTTCTTGGGAAGCGCGCGCGGACAGAAAACACAAGCGGTCCGACGCTGAACAATATATATATCGCTGCATTATATATATATATATATATATATATATATATATATATATATATATAATGCAGTGAATAAATATGGAGGATAAAGTTGCCGACCGCGGTGACGAAATGGAAAGAGGAGGGTATGCAGGGAAAGGGATAAAGAGTAGGAAAAAAGGACGGACGAGCGGTGTGTATATATATATATAGAGAGAGAGAGCGAGGGGGGTGAAGTGGAGAATCGAACGGGCTGGGGGCGGGGGGCTGGGGACAAAAGCTTCCAAGACTGGCGACACACTGGCACCGAGCTACGTGGTCGCGCCGAAAACAACCAATCCCCGATATCGCGGACCTTCCGCAGCGCGACCGAACACCGCGTCCCCGCGCTACCCCCTTTCCGCCCCGCGCGCTTATCAACCCTACCCCGGCGAGGTCCCGCGTGCAGCTTTATAGCGGTTTATAGCGACCCCCCTCATTTGCATTGCAAAAGCGCCCGTCGATCGTTAACCGAGGAATAGCACTGGCATGGAAGGTGCCGTGCGTGCGGTCGATCGGTCACGCGCCTGCGATTCCTACATGCGTTTGTATACTAAGTGGCAAATTGTTCTCCGAGTTTTGGAAGGGGTTTAACCGTTACTTCAAAGGCTCGCGGCCCTTGCGTTCACGGTGGGGTAGTGGTCGAGTACTATATTTATTGTAAACCAAACCGAACGACGCGAGAAGGTTCGCCATTATGTTTGTTCGGCATCGGTGTCTGTCAAAGTATAGCTATATAGATTTTGGATTGGGCAGTTCGAGAGTCATATAGCGTTCTTCCTTAACCTAGAAATTTTACTCCGCGATAATATATCAATGTTCAACGGTCGCTATAATACCCGGTAAAGGAGATGCAACTATAAATAAATAAATGAAAAAAAAACAAAAACAATTTTTAACGATCGTTTAATGTTATACTTTAGTGGAATAATCAGTGACAAATGATCCTGCTGGCTTATATCAGGTAGAATTGATTTTATCGTTATTCATCGATGAAGAAATTTCAGCATCGATAATAAGTATTTATGGTGTGTTTCGTCCAGGATTGCCAGCACGGACTAAGGGGCCGATAATCTTTCTTTGGACATCCGGCGCGCAGATGCTTTTGAGCTAATACCATATGATCAAATTTGACTCGAACTGGTGGATTGAAACTCTGCACGTAAATTGAATCAGTAAAATTTCTCCTATATTGGTTCAAGCTTTCTTAATGTCCGTGTGAAATTTAAGCGCCATATCTCCATTAGTGTGTATTTGTCAGTTGTTTGTTTACGGCGCAAAAAGTTTGTCTAGCGATATTAACTATGGAAAAAAAAGTTGATCAACGCGTTTGCTTGAAATTTTGTGTTTCCAATGGCATTACGTCTACGGAATCGTTCAAAATATTGCAGAAGTGTTTTGGGGAGTCTACTTTATCGTGAACGCAAGTATTGGAGTGGCACAAAGCATTCAGCGAAGGTCGCGAAGTCGTCGAAAACTTGCCTCATACAAGTCGCCCTCCCACCGAAAATCAAGGTGATGCTCATGGTTTTTTTCGATGCCCATTTAGTGGTTGACCATGAAATCGTTACAGAAGATCAAATGGTCAATAAGGAGTACTACTTGGCCATTTTGAGGCGTCTACTTGAAGCAATTCGTCGTAAACGACCAGATTTGTGAACAGACAATTCATCGTTTTTTCACCACGATAATGCGCCGGCACATTCCAGCATGATTGTGTCTGATTTTTTGACAAAACACGAAATGAAAGTCATCGCTCATCTACCGTATTTGCCAGAAACTCACAAACCCGTTTCGGGGAACGCACCATGAGTCCATAATCAATATCGCCAGACAAACTTTTTGCGTCGTAAACAAATAGCTGGCAAACTCACACTAATGGAAAGATGGCGCTCAAATTTCACACGGACATCAAGAAAGATTGTGCCAATATAGAAAAAACATTTTTTACCGATTCAGTTTACGCGCGGAGTTTAAGTGCACCAGTCCGGGTCAATTTGATCAGATGGTATTTCTCTTCTATACGAAAAGTATATATAATACCAAATTGTATTTTAATTTGTCAATAGATTGAATTTTGGAATTTGTCCTTATAAAAAATAAATTTTTCCCGTACAGGATTTTTCAGGCTATGAAATTAGAATGCAGATTGGCATTTCCAAACTTTTTAACGTGAAGCAATAACAAGCAAACATGCGCAATCACTTTTATCATTACGCAGACATTTTTAGCCCTACATTATAAGTGCATTCAAATTTAAGTAGTTCGCTGTTATGAAAAAAAAAAACCTTAAAAAATCAAAACAGGCGCATATCTGCGCATGAAATCATTGCCATAAATTGTCTATACGGATCGCCGTCGTTTGTGACGGATCTTCATCTGGTGGCGAATTTTTTTTCACTAATAATATCCAGTCCCAATGCTCGATCAGACGATCCTTCACGTATAGATGTGCAGCTACGATTTTCGACAATGCCCAGGTCCTTCGAAGCATCTTTGTTATCAATAGTATCCCTAGCATGCAGGCAAAGAATATTGCCATTTCCGTAAAGCCCCTGCGCAGGAATAAAGAGGTCGAACTAACGTGAATGGGAAAACAAGGCCCGCGCTACAGAAAAGACCATTGAATTACAATCCCCGCGCACGTTTCACCCCAAAGGGGGTGGGGGGAGGGCGCACCGTGACTTCCACCGACGTGCACCGTCTCCTTTTTATCAGTCGCATTACTCGGCGAAGGACGATTGTAAATTCAGCCGGAGCGCACGGCAGCTTATTATATTTTGTCGCGGGTCAGCTGCGTCGACGTCAAGCCGATAATAATACGTTGTAATAGGTCTCGTGTAAATCACGCGCGAGAAGCATACCCACGCCGGTCGCGTCGCGGGCCTTACGGGCACAGCTGAGCAGGGCCGAGCCTCTTTATGGACCGCGCACTGAGGGCTGGACACGCGGATCTAACTCTGTGTGTGTGTGTGAGGGGGGGTGTACATATAGACAATTTCACTGTCTCGCGTTGAATCGGATGAAGTACAATGATATGCTATTAACGGTTACGAAATCGCATTCTTGATGGGATTTATAGGTATGCCAGTGTGTTAATACATGTGTAACGCAATGAAAAGGCGTTTTACTTCCGACAGCTGATTTTGATCAACTTTGAGTTGATATATGGGTACCTTCGCGATATTACTCTACGTTGTTTCTTTCTATTTCAAGTATTTTTTTCACATTGAACATTCGCGATACATACAGCGAAAATATCGTTAAATTTTAGAAAACTGAAATTCCATCTATTTGCTAACCTGTTGGTTTGAGTAGTAATCGAATAACTATTACTAATTGCATTAGTTTCATTAATTATCTCTTTTGTTCTTTATCATATTCTAGACGCTTCTATTCTTTTAGTATGATTTTATTATTTTTATTGTACGAAAACTATGAAACATATGCACCAGCTGTGCTGAATTACGAAGATCCTGATTTAAAGGGTCTCCATACTCTTAAAAACTATACTACAATAATTTTATATAATACCAATAATATTTTCAGATGATCAAGACAAACTTTGTAAAAAAATGAATTCTCAACATCGAATAGAAGCGATTAACTATTCTGCTCTCCTAAAAATAGTATATAGCACAATCACTGTCATATTTTGATTATGAATTAGTGTTTTCTCCATTGACACAAGGAATTGATATGATAGAAATTGAAGCAAAGTACGAGACTAATATGTGGAAGCACGTATGTGCAACAATCTATTATTACCGGTACGCGATTAAAAATCCGTGTCAGGAACGGAGTATTCGATGGAATCCTACAACTGATTTCCGAGCTCGATTTTAGACAAAAACCACATATCAAGACACATACCCAGAAGTGTCGAAGTGAGGAAATTTTTTTCCCTTTACATAATATAATAATACGAAAAATATATTTGAGCAGCATAAAGAATTGTAAGCATGTTTCAAAGAGTTGAATTTTCAATTTATTGTAAGGGATAACTATTTATATAATTTTTTATTGTATCAACGTTAATTTAAAGTATTATTTTTATTTAATTAAGTCTTTAATCACATTATGGCCATTAAAAAAATACTTTAAATTAAATAATAAGGATCACAATTATATCACATTTATTCTATTTTTTTAATATGGCATAGGATTATAAAATACAGTACAATATTTAAATAAATATAGTATAAATACCTATTATTCATATATATATATATATATATATATATATATATATATATATATACATATACAGAGGTATTTATTTTTATAAATGCTTCTGTACTATCGGAACAGTTCGCGTCTGCCAGTTTGATAAAATCAATTGCTAAAATTTCGTACTACTGCTTTAATAATGATGTTTATATACAATACATATATCAACATTATAAAAAAAAATTTATTCATAATACAATTTGTTGAGTTTAACTTCTTCATACATAACCGATTTAATTAATATAAAATAACTATTATTATATCTCATTTGTATATTTTCTAAATGTATTATGGCATTAAAATAGGTAGTATTTTCATAAATATTTCAAGTACAAAAATCTATTTTCTAATAAAAAAAAATTTCACTCCATTTAAACAATATACAAGCATACTATCACCATATTTGTTATCAATCAGTAGCACAATTATTCACGCGATGGACGTTTTTTTCCCAGTCAAATTTTTTGTCATATGCACGATTCAGGGATCGGAATGTATAGATATAATCTAATTAACCTCATCTGACTACGGACAAGTACAAAGCCTATTAAGATTCTAATAATTAGTCATCGATATACAGAACATTAAGTAATCAATATCCTTTATTAACTGCAATGTACTTTCATTTATCTGCGTGTATCTGCGATGCTGATTCCACGCATTTGTTTATTTAAGAAATAAATTAATTTATTTAGCATTGCGTGAATTGAAAACAATAGACTGATTTTCTAATTTACTAATTTTCGTAAAACGATCTTAAATGCTATTTTATACCGCGGATATCGATTGATTCGCGTACAAAAGTAGATGAAACCGGCATTAAATACTTTGCCGCGATGACGTAAGATTGCACTATTTTATGAATTGTAAGGACATTAGTTTTTAATATAATAAGCGTAAAATGAACAGTTTACGAATTCGAACAATGCGTAAAACAGTCGTTTGACACATTGTACATTGAAATTACTTTTGTATTTTGCTTTAAAATTACACTAATCAATTATTGATTATTAAACAAGGTATTTCTATTCCAATATATGTATTTATGTAATCTTATTTATATAATGAATATATTATTTTTGTTGTCCAGTTTATTTTTATTAACAGGAATGACCGTTTGGACAAAGATGACAACGATTGTCATCGTGCTATTTCAATTGCTCACCATCATCATATTCTTACCGCTAACTAAGAAATACAAATATTAGTATCCTAATAATAATAAAGAATGCTATTTTACTGTAAAAATATCCTTCCCCAATACGACGGACAATACTTCCAACTATATGTATGAGATCCGTTTAATTTTAGAGCGGAGCACACGAGGAGCGGACAGAGGGCGCGTCGCTGGCACGTACACGGGGTTTTGGAGATCCGCCGGAAGTTTGTGCAGTCGATGCCTATATAATAACGGGTCGGTCTCGTGTGCAAAAGATACGATCGCGCGTCCGAGCCGGGCCTTCGTTGTTTTTTTTTTCGCCGAAAGTCTTCGGTATAAAAATAACGCGCGCGCGCGGAACCAGGGCAAACGGGCTGCGCGAGCTCTGGATATCGGTGTTAAACGAATGAGTCGCCGGCCGGTGCAGCTGTCGATCCACGAACTATTGGCAATTGTCGGGCGCAATTTATTTACGTTGATGCTTTGGATCGAATTACAGTCTTAGTTTCTAACTATAGAAATACTTCAGGCATAGATATACTTTTCATTGAACAGTCCCCCGTTTCATACATTACCGTGTACAAACGCTATAATTAATCTTACACAATGTGAGATAAAAAAATAAACAAAAATAATCATCATTCTATGTTATTAAAAAAAGCACAAATTAAAGAAGTAAATGGTTTTCTATGATAAGTAATAAATTACACCACTTTGAATTTATGAAAATTATTCTAATTAAAATTTCTCGACTTTTCTCTACAGTGCTGTTCATTAAAATATCTAAAGATCATTTTCCGTAGTATTTACTTCAGTCTAACTTTTGTATGACATTTTCGAAAAGGAAAAAAAAAATTCGTTATCAACTCATATAATTCTGCGCATTACTATCACGAACTATGGATGGCATAATCACATATTAAAGCAGCTTCAACATATTAAATATTTATATAATTAAAAGTCTTTTAAAAGTGTAAAATAACAAAAATTAAAACAAATACAGACTCGCTCAATTATTTCATAGTACATTTCATGAATTGGGCATTCAATTCAACATTTAGAATTCATTTTTTTTGTTATTTAACGTCGCTCTATTTATGCATTGAAATACCTGGTGATAATCAGCGACACAAGTCTAGGATGTGTTTGTGAACAATGCACATTAAATCATTACAGTGGTTCTTGTGTAAATCGGATCACTACTAGTTACTAGTCCTTCGCTGTAGCGATCGAGCCATCCTAGGTCTCCATTTAGAATTCAATGCCCACGAATGTAGTCTACTTCGAGAAGAGTTTTCTCAGAAAATTATTTTTTTATATTAACTTAAATAATTTTTCAAAGTCAATTTTTTATCTTATTACGAAGCAATGTAATAAGCTAAGCAATGTGTACAGCCTCTTTTGTGACTAATTTTATTAATAAATTTTCAGAATTGTTTTTTAAAAATTTTTTTTGTGTGTTTTGTTTTAATCACCTTTGGATGTAACGTAAAGTCAGGCCAACTTTTATTTATAACGTAATATTGAAAAATCCTATGGTGTTAAGCTTATGTAACATCCCCCATTATGATATTGTGAAAGTTTCGTGTTAAAAATTACTATATATTTAAAATTACAGAATTTTAATTTAAATTCATCCCAAGCAGAAATTTACGAGCAAATATTGCGGCGGTGCCATTATCCTGTAAAACTAATTAGACGACTGTAGTAAAATTTTATCAACTAACGTGAACGGTCTCGGTGCTCGATAACGCTCCGCTAGCAACTATATACGAAAGTTTATGGCCCACGCAAAACAATTTTATACGTCGACGCGATGAATTTAACCTCGAACCAGAATAATCTTATAGTTTTTTTTACATATTAAGCATTTCGAGTACGTATCCACTTTTTCAATTATAAATATCCTATTTTATTTTTTTCTACGCAAATAGAGGAAATTGAATTATATGAATATTCATTTCTAATTTTGCCAATCTGGCTTAAATTTATGGCAGTGTAAAAAAACGGCATCAGTTAACATTACGTTTAATTATTTTTTTCTTATATAAATTATTGAGTAAAATAAAAATAACACGGTCTAACCCTTATTACCTGAATTATCATTACAAGCTACTGAAAATCCAAGAGAATTTTGACATTTTTCTTGCTAGTTATCCTGATTTTTTTATTTAACTGGAAATATTTATCAATCGTGGACACTTTTTACAATTTTAAATTCAAGTATTAATTTAAATTTTATTCAAGCGTTAAAACAAATGTATCATTGAATGCCAACCCGCTTAAACATGTGCAAAATTATTCATTTATCAATCTCGACAATTCATATAAAAACGAATCATTAATTTAATTATAAGGGAATTTTACAAAAAAAAAAAAAACAAAGTAGCTGCACGTTTTACTACAATTGAAAAAACATCTCGTTTATTCGACAAATCCATCAATCTTACTAGATGCAAATTTATTATTGTCTTTATATTCGCTTCTATCTTCGTACTTTTCAGACACATTTTTGAAATGAGGCATACGATTATGTTATTCGTCAACAATTGCAAAATCGCTTCATCAATATAACAATGATTATTTATTGAAAATGCGTTAAACATTGTAAAAATTATGCATCTAAATATATATATATATATATAAATATATTTATCAATATTATGAAGCGTTAACGAAAATGAGAACATTAATATAAATTGCAAAAGAATATTAGTAATTAAATTTTTTTACGCATGCAATCTTTAATCCGATTATCGACTCGATGGCGTTTTAACTTTACAATATATGTGACAAGCTGAAAATCTATTTTTCTGGTTCATACTTTTTTTATATTAAAAAGTATGAAAGTTAATATAACAGCTACACACTGCTTATACATATTTATTTATCGACATTTTCTCGAGTTTCAGATAACCGAGGATCGAGACCAAAATCTGCATGAATTTACGCCATGCACACACTGTCTCCGAGAACGGTGTTACTACTGAGATAATGGATGAATTTGCATATTTCTTAAACTCGTTATTAATGTATTCGAAGAGCGCTGCTTTAAGCAAATTTTCTCTTGTTTTAATTCGTTTAATTTAATTAATAGTATGAAAATGATGCAAAATCTTTCTCGAGGCTCACAGTAATATTTTTCTTCTCATATAACTTAGGCGATTGAAGAAGAAAATAGTAATAAAAAAGTGTCTAACAATTTTTTTTAATTAATTTATAGAACACGTTCGAACGCTGAAAAGTCACGAAAATTTTGTGTAATTTATGTTTAGTAGTTGAAATGCTTGGATGTATTTTTCTTATTCACTCAATGTTTATAACTAAATATTGTTATTCTTTAGAAAATCGCGTATAACATTAATTATATATATTTTATCTAAACTTACAGTAAGCGTCGAAAATCACAATTATGTAAAAAGTTCTAAGATTAAGCTGTATTTATTTATGCTTCATGCCAATTTCTTGTAAACTTTATCCACAAAAACCGTTAAACTGGAACTTCGCGTACATCGGGATATAGTGATGATAAGTACAGACTGTCAAGTAAGAGCGTCGTGTTTATTTATAAAAAATGTATTCGATGAAACTTTCATATTTATATATACATTATACATATTACAAATGATGATGCATTTCTGTCATAAATGTGTCCAGTCACTACCGGTGTCGATATTTACCTGGCATCTCCGAGGCATGCTTTCTACTAATTTGACGGCGTATTCTAATTGCAACGATCTCCAGATCCGACGAATTTGATAAGACAAAGTGTGTGCGTCTTCCACGAAGCTTCTAGTTAATACATGCCCACACATTTTTAATAGGATTTGCATCCGGCGACTGCGAGGGTGAATCCAATGTAGCGATGCCAGATCGAGTCCTCCACTCAGTGCACAGCTTGCTACGGTGTTTAGGATCGTTGTCATCTTCATTTTTTCCGATGAACAATCGTTTACAAGCATTTACGTTATTATCTAGGTTATCAATAAAGAGGAGCAAATTGCCGAATCCTTGCTTGGAGAAGCAGGACAAAGATGGTCCTTTATTCCGTGTTTTACTGTCAAAAGTTTTATTATCAACAGAAGCTTTTTCTTTGTGTTGCGCCATTTCAGGCCATGAGTACGAAGATAGGTTCGGTTAGTTTCGTAGGATATATCTAAAGCTTTTGCCATGAATTTTGCTTGTCCTTGCCGCAGTGTTAAACCAGGATTCCGCAAAAACAGATTCACTATTCTTTCTTCATCTTTTTTGTCCACTTTTCCTCTCGAGCGACGTTCTGCTAAATCATTGAAATTTTTAGCCACTGTATATCGCTCCACCCGCTTCTGAACCAATACCTTCGACTTTCTCATATATTTACAGCGGCTGATTGCGAAATCTTTCATTACCTGTCAGTAAAGTCGACCACGCTCTTACTTGACAGAATATAGTTTTGAATAAGAGCTTGAATTGAAGGTAGTTAAAAGCACTGTTGATAAACCGAAAGAACTGTTTAGTTTCATACATCGTCGTCAAAATTTTGTTTTATAATTTAAGATGAGATTTTTAAAAAATCTAAAAAGAAAAAAAACTTTGTTGTGCTATTGTAGAGTTGTTTATAAGTACGAATTAGAAATGGAAAATTATAATAAATTAAATAATAAATTGATTTTAAAAAGTTTAAAAACGCAATTTAAATTGTTTTATTTGTTTTAAAGTGCAGATAAATTATTTTTTAAGTTGCTAAAATTTTTAAGCATAACAAAAATATTTTATAATCAATTCCTTTAATACTTTGGTGAATACGCTCCTGTAGGTTTTTTTAGAAATTCATTTTAAAAAAACTCACAAAATGAATCGAAAACCAGGATTAATTGTACTAATATATAGATATGGAAAAAGATTATTTCAAGATGTCTAATCAAAATCATATAATTTTTTATTTTTCACTCATGCACACTGATTCGCACAAAATAAATGCTAGAACTATAAAGCGTAACCAAACATATTAGCTGTGTAAAGATAGACTTTCATTAATTAATCCATTTTAACAGATGCAAAGCTCTTAATAAGATAAGTATAACTTTGTATTAAGATAAATATAATATTTATGTTATAAAAACATATTTATCATTGCTTACACATGTATGATGGAGTCTTACCTACATTTATAGATATTTATACATACATGAAGCTACCATTTAAATCATTTTATGTATATATAAAATTAAGAGTAAATGTCAAAATTTTGCTTTAAAATATAGATGAGAACAGTAAGCGAACAGCGTACTTATTTTTTGTTAAATATTTACAAACAAAACTTTGTGATATATTACATGAGACAACAATTTAAAAAACTGGAATATTCGTTTCTGAAGCTTTAAAGTTCGCTGAATCAAAATCTGATCGCAGATTTCAGGTCAGATTTCTGAAATATTCTAACGAAAGTGTAAGAAAAGACTGTTTTTGGCTATATTTGAAATTCTATCAAATCATAAAATAATTTTCTTTATAAAAAAGAAAAAAACTTTCAACGATGATTCGTAATTTTTTTAATGCAATTGAGTTTGATGAATATCTTTTATTTAATAGATATATATTTTTTGAATTAATATTGCAATGACACGACCTAGCTCTGTTATTGAACTTTTCAAATGTATTAATGAAGAAAACTCCAGAGAAGTTAGTATATTAGAAAGACACGAAAGTTAACACTATTTTTTTTTAGATCAAATTAAAATAAATAAATTTGACAATTTAATAGAAATGTTTTATCATCTTGGATGATTTATATTCAATAATATTTAATACGTACTCGATTACATATCACATCAAATTCCTTGACCTTTCGCACTTAATGTACGACATGTATTAATCTTCCTTATAGAAGTTAATTGAAAGTTTCAAAATAGCGTATTCGTAGAAAATTAGATTTAATACTTACAAAAGATTAAGTATTCGGATGAACATGGCAAATATAGATTTGACAACGCTATATCGCTATGCACATGAAAGTTAAAAAGCATAAAATATCGTAAATGTATGCATACGTTTTTACATCTCTGATCAATTATAATTAATACCGTACGTGTATAAAAATTCTATAAGATTTAAGTATTTACTGATAAACAGTTTACACAGTCACTCACTCTATCATTAATATCTTTTTAGCAATAAAATATACGCGAAACTGTAAATGAATATAACATTATAGAGGTTACATTATTTAATATATATTTCGGCCTTACCTTAATGGAGTATATAAGGTCTACAATTAATAAGTCGCACTGAAAGTTGCTTCGTCCAGTTTTCAGAATTTTAAGAATAACATATATATATATATATATATATATATATATATATATATATATATATATATATACAGTTTTAGAAACACGATTATAAAACTAAATATTTCAAATATATATACAATTAACTCCTCACCTTTTGTATAAAGAAACGAATCCTTATTTATTTACATGAATCCCTGCCCGTTGGGCGTCGATTGCAAAACATCACATTTCATCCTCCGCTTGCGTGCTGCAAATTTGCGAATTTATTCTTGACCCTTCGCATCGCGTAAGTATACTTTATGCACTCCCTCGTTCTCGTTGAGTCGCACGAATTTGTATATATATATATATATATATATATATATATATATATATTATAGGGAGTTGTACAACGCCTCGCTCCGCTGCATTACCTCATCATCTGCAAAGCCGGTCGCAGCGAAGGCTGAAAATCGCGCGCGAAATTTCCGTCTATGATGTTCTTTTGGAGCTTTTTTCCTTCATCTTCTTTTTTCTAATTAAAGCGATAATATAAACATATAATAAAATTCATATTAAAGTGGTGGACCGATGTATTTTCGAATAGTAATTTTTACTATTTGAATAGTACTTTGTACTATGTATTTTCATATAGAATTTTGTGTGTGTGTGTGTGTGTGTGTGTGTGTGCGCGCGTGCGTGCGTCTGTGCGTGCGTGTAAATGATAGAATAAACAGATTATATAGATATGATGTTATATAACTGTAATTTTTTGGCCATAAGAAAACCAAAGTAAAAGGTCTAAATAATAGAGTTTTGTAAATTAGGGATCGAAGAACGGGGATTGTAGGATGATGATCTCTTTAAACCAATCGTCACTTAAGATACTTTTTTACTAATTCCAATTCAGGCGACTGTGAAAATCCATTTTTATGCATCGGGGGAAAAAATTAATTTTTTGAAATAAACTTGTATGTTAATATTAAAATTTTGTTAAGTTTATTTACGTCTCTTCAATGCGTTAAGTTTGAAGCAAATTTATCCAACGGTGTTGTGAAAATAAGAACGTTTTCAAAAATGTCATAACTCAAATTATAAAGAAAATTCACTGGAGTCTGTTATTTTCACACGGCTTTATGAATCCGCTGCCTATACGTAATATTGGAGTAGATAAAGCGAATAATTAACTAAATTTATACTGATGTAATTTTTATATATTATTAAATATGTTTAATATAACACTTTTTACTCAATCGGTATAAAAGAGCAATCTAAGATCTCTTACATTAAGTAAGGTATTTAGTTTGAAGCTATATATATATATATATATATATATATATATATATATATATATATATATATCAATGTGAACTTCTTGAAAAGTTATTGGGATTCCTGTATAGCTTGGAAATCCAGAATTCAACAAATTTTTTATTTATATAAGTTTATAAATATTATTTCTACGTTTGCGAATGGATAATTGAAAAATTACTCCGCAGTGTTGAAGACACTAATCAAAAGACGTTTTTAAATTTTTACATCGAATCTAAATATTTTAGGAACAGAAGCCGTCTAAAAAGTAACTGTTTGCAAGTTCAAAAAATTCCTAAATTAAATTTTAATTTAAACTTCATTAATTTCAATTTTTTTCATATAATACTTGTGTCTTACCATCAGGCAATAATTTTGTATTCAGCGAATAATGCCAATAAGAATAATATAATAAAAAGTCGTCTTTTATGTAAAATTTACAAAAACAAAAAATGCGAGATGTTCTCAATTTTGAATCTCCAACAATTTTCGAACTTGAGGATGCATCTTCGATGTAGAAATCTTTCTATATCGATTCATAACTGGTTATTAGTTTTTATTTCACTCGATCTCGAAACCGGAATCACTCAAGCTGTTGAAAACTTTAATACAGCTCTGAGAAATGGCTTATAAATACTTGGTTTATAAAAATTTTTATATCGTAAAAAAAATTGTTTAATTTTTTGTAAAAATATCGTAATAAATTAATATACGTGCTTGGATTTTTAAGACGAATAATGTATTATCCTTTGCAAAAAAAATAAAAATCTCTTTCCCACATTTGTTTATTCAATTCTAATAACTAAAAACTCATAAATAACATATTGCTTATTATCTGTAATAATGTATAACATTTCATGTAAATTACAGATAATCCTTGCTCGAAGCCTTTCAAGTAGATATCAGCCCTTTCAAAGTAATTCCTTATAAAAGAAGGTTAATACCTGTATAAAGTTATTATACTTACGTATTTTCGTTAGTCGTTTAACAATATTTTAGCTTATTTCTTGCCTTTCATCTTTCATACAAGCATAGATTCCCGTCATTTTCTGTAAAAACATTCTCACTTTAAAGAAATTTGATACCCCAGAATCTTTATTTCAACAAATAAGCTCAATTTTTTATTCGGTAAGGTTTATTTAATTACTGTTGGTTAAGAATGAAAACAAAAATTAACCCTGCTAGAAATGAAAACATGTTTTATTGTTTGAGAGAATAATTTATACTTACAGAATATCTTTAATAATTAATAACTCTTGATGGTCTAAAAATCATTTCAATTTCTATTGTAGATATGCAAAAGAACGATTTTTCTTTTTATATCTCCTTCATTAAAGAATCATTTGCATTTAAATTTACGAAAAAAAAAAGATAAACTTCAACTCTTGCAAAGTCGGTTGGTCAATTCTTGAGAATATATAATAGTTATTACCAATTCATAATTAATGATTACTTTGGCCCATTCAATAATTCTCAAACGTTGTGTATGCCTTCTTCGTTGCAGGGGCAGATGTACACTCACACACATACACGCACCCGAGCAAATGTTCGCAAAGGTCTTTTAATAGCCGCTATTTTCGTTAAACGACGTTTAATATGCCATAATTTGAGCGAGAGGGTGCTTTAAAAGAAAAAAAAAAAAAAGAAATTCCTATAAAAGGTCATGCGTCGCGAGCTCGCGCCATAAAAGTCACGCGCGCACCTCGCGGCATTGCATCACATCGCAATCATTCTGATAATAATCAGGAGTCCGTGTCCTCTTTTTCGGACCATTTCGCGAATATATATGTACTGAACTTTCTCTCCCCTTCCCCTCTGCCCCTCCATCAGTGCGGCAGAAATAATAGCGCACACGATACATCTGATGGGCATGAAATGCACTTTTCGCCTTCACTTTTTATTGTATTATTCATCCGGTTTCTCTTATTGTGTATCTGGTAAACAAAATTGTATGGATATAGACATGTTTTTTAATTTTATCTTTTGCATAAATAAATCATTCCAAACGGCTTCGAATCTCATCCATCATAATTGAAACATATACGCATTTATTCAAATGACTCAGAAATTGTCGAATTTTAAGTTAGATTGCGATAAAGTTTATAGATATCATCATTGAAGTATGTATACGTCTCAATTTTAATAATCATTATTGTTCAATTTCTATATTTTTTTAGTGCTGACGCCGTGGTAAAGTCCCATAATTAGGAACTACCTTTAGAAATCTATAATATAATAGTATAAAAAGCATTCCTTTATAAGAAAAATCCATTTCTTTGCTATATATTTTTGAAAATTTTAAGTCTTCTGCCAGTGTGCGGCAAATTTTAAGGAGATTGATTGAAATTATAAATGGCAAAGTGTAAATAACAAGCATTCGGCAGTTAAAAGGTATAATTTTCGAAAACATTGAATTTGTTCATGTTCCTCTAGCCACGCAACACTGCATGCCTGCCAATTTTTTTCTTCTAGATCTTAAGCCTTATAAAGTATTGTTTAGAAAATAGAATTATGGATTCTCAAAAATATTTAGCGGTGTTACTCTTCAAAATATCCTTTACCTTGATTTACCTTATGATTGATTTACCTTATTTACGCCAGACTCTATTTGCCAGACTCTACATCCAAAAATGGAGATAAAAAGTTCCAAAGATTGAAAAAAAAATGAAAGTAATTCAAAGGCTTAGGCGAATAAAAGATGATCGATAAAGATGATATGGCTGTTTTATTCCTAATTATTATCATTGTATTTTAATCATGTTAAACCATGCTATCTTAATTCTTCTTATTCATAATTTGTTAATAATAAAATGGTTACTACCATAAAAAATCATTGAAAAAAAATATGAATCCCTACCCTATCGTGAGAAGTTTTCATTTATAATTAAAAAATAAAATATTAATAATAATGTATATAATACTTTACTGGAAAAATGAAAATATAAAATAAAAATACTTTGACAGATGTAAATGGTTATCTACAGGTCTATAACTGACAGTTAAAAGGTAGCTCAACTCAAAGCGAAACACGAATCAAAGTTTAATCTTCCATTTAGGTGTTATTTTTTTCTCAAAAGTTTCTTTTTTCACGAGGACGCCATTTACATTTTACGTATAGAAATGTACTTGTTTATACATGTGTAGCGCAGTTCCTCGCACTTTCAATCACCTTCAAATGAACCAGTAAAGCGAAGGAAAACTGGGTCGTCCGCACAAGCGCCGCGCATTGCCGAGAGAAAAAAGAACTGCTATGCACCTCGCAAAGTCAAAGCAAAGAGAGGTCAAAGAAGCCTTTCGTCGCGCACGGCACTCGGAGATGCGTGCACGCGTGCGCCCGCGCGTGTACTCGAAGAGCTGCCGTGAAATCTTTACGTCATCGCACTCGCGCTATATGCTCGACATATCCATGGCCGTGTTCCGACGGGAAACGCGGCGACCATCCTCCGCCCCCGCGCGCGCGCCTTTCTCCATCGCCCGCGCGGCATAACCACGTTAAGAAAGAGGGGCAGGAGCGCGGCCGTTATTTTAAGTCTGGAGGGAGGGCGAGAGGGAGAGAAATCGTTCGAAGCAGGCAGCTACTTTTTACGGCGTTACGTTTCAAAAGTAGATCTGCACGCTCGGCGCCTGTATATACAAATTGTGTATGCACACGAACACGATGTATCGCGGGCGCCGTGCGCCGACCGTGGAAAATCGGCGCGGATGAGGAGGGACCGATTTTGTTTTCGATGCGCAGACTCTCTTTTTTGTCTCCGACGGGATTTCGAGAATACGCTCGCGCTGAATGTCGGAGATATTTTCGACTTCGGAGAGATCTAATGATAATTCTATGGTACAATTTTTTTTTTCAAGCTGAAGACGAAGAAACTATGTTTAAGGTGGACATTGCTGATTACGAGAGAGACTTTCTCCTGCCGCAGCTGTAATTTTTTATCTTCCTAATGATATCTATAAGAAACGAGTAACCAAACCTATATACCTATATATATATATATGTGTGTGTGTGTGTGTGTGTGTGTGTGTGTATGATTACGAATTAGGGAAATCGAGAATTTGCTGGCTACTGTTTGTTATAGGTTCCAGCATCTAGACCATTCAATCCACATTGACTCCTAAATTTTATAATAAAAATAATATTTCTAATTATAAAAATCGTAAAATAGTATTATATTTTTTTTAATCAATAAGAACAATCTGTATATTGAGATATTCGTTCAAGCTCGGATCAAAACTAGGCGATATTTCATTTGAATTTTTGTGCACTTGGACTAACATGCTATATTAATAAATAAAACTACTTTGTTTAGTTTTAGTATCATATAAGTTTGAGGGGCTCTCGAACTTAATCATTATGGTTCGATGAAATACTCCTATTCTTGAAGACAATAGTATTTACACATATTAAATTATTCTGTATTTTTATAAACTACACTATTTATTTGCTTTTTCAATATTTTGGAAAACTTCAAAATAATTCATCAAGAAGTATTGATAAACGAAAATAAACATATATCTTAACAGCGCTTCCCGAATTTGCTTCAATAATGTTTTATTATAAAAATTTGAAGCATTTCTTACATCCTCAAAAAGAATTTCTGAAATATTATGATGATTAACATTCTCGAAAGCACTTTTAATTAAAAATATCGTAAATGTTGTTTAAACGAAAAAAATTGCCGAAAGCACGAATCGCCAATTCTAGAAATATATGTAAACTCGACATAGAATCGGGGCGTATTAAAAAACTTGCGAAAACCATGTTTAAAGTTTTAATTTACGCATTACTGATTTACAATTAGCTGCCCCATGGAGGGTCCATTCTATTCGCTCTTTGATTTTGAAGCTTTTAAACGACATCCCAGTGTTTCGCACCTATTTTAAGAATATAATAACAGAATTTCATTTGTTACAGAAGAGAAAATCGATAAAAACGCCCTCTAAAATCGTTGCTTTATACCCATCGAAACTTGTTGAAGGGGGGAAAAACAGGAGGTGTATATATATGTATATTATTTTGCATGCGACCAAAATAATTTAGAAGGTATACCACATATAGGCTTAAAGAATAAGAAATAATTGGCCCTGCTCGCGTTATTATAACGGCTCTGCATAGCAAAAGCTTTCACTATATACACATACGTGTATCGAGCTCCAATGTTTTGCGCGCACGCTCGTGCATATATTCCGCAATCGGTTTTTTTTCTCCTTTCGCATTATGCAGTATAGATGCGAATAACGTTATGTATATATATATACACGTATACTCGCAACGCGACCTTCCTCGAGAAGTATAAGGCCTATACCGGGAGATAAGAAAGTCTTAAATAAATGACTGCGGGGCGACTGTACTGCGTGCCGAGGTCGATAAGAAACAAGCATTACGGAGTCGTTTCTTTATTTCATGCTACAATTGCAGCAATTATATACATCGTACACCGCGCGCACGTCTGTATTATATATATACTATAACTGCACCTGGTGAACGCAAAGATATAAAGAAGATCGAGCGTTTTTTAAACGTTGCGTTGATCCTTTTATCTATAAGACGCAGTTATTATTGTTGTTTGTTCAATCATAACTTTCTGCTTTTCGAGATAAAATATTTACGCCTGCACTTCAAGACTGTGATATAAAATGCGTCGGAGAATTTTCGTGAAACCTATAGAATTTCGAGCTTATTTCAGTGTAGAATTTCATTTTTCCTGCATATATCTTTTATATTGCATTTATAAATGCATATACATACGCGCGATAAATTACGTAAAAAATGAGATTGAATATTGTTATCCATTAAAATCCAGAAACAATCTGAGTTTTTGATAGTTTCAAATTAAATATAACATGTTCACAAGGCTGTTCTGTTTTTTGTTGGCAATTGTTTATAAAAAATCATAAAAACAAATAATAATCAAAGTTGTTCTTTTCAAAAACTGAGCTCACTAAGGTAAATTTACTTCTAGAATACTTTTTATTAAAGTTGAGATTTTGACGGAAAAACAGTTATAAATAAGAATTTCCGAGATGTTAACGATGAAGGTCTAATGGTTATATACACGAATATAGTATATTAAAGATTAAATTGTTTATTATTTATTTGCACTAAAAAATTGGACTTTGACAACAACGAGTAGTACAAATATTATTTATTCGTCAAAATTTTGCACAGTATAGATTTGCGGAACTATTTTTTTAAAGTCATAACTTTGATAATGATTTCGTTAAAAAATTTTTATATACAATTGCAAATTAAGTTTTTCCGTTTATAAATAAAATATTTAAAATTAGTTACTTTTAAGATTTAAATTAATTAGTTTTCATATACTATCTAGCCTCGCTTTAGCTGACTTTTGATCTATTAACGTGATCATTTTCTCCAGTTTTATCGAGTGCTTAACTTTATCGAGTATTTAACAGACCTGCGTCAAGTTGCTATATTTTTACTAAATTGAAAAATTTTAAACATCTAACATTAATGTAAAATTGTTAATATAAGAGACGTTCAAAACGCTATTGTTAATTTTATTATCATATATTTTGGAGAATTAAAAAATTACTATTTTATAACGATAAGGCCTGAAATAAAACCATCTACACATGCACATCATGCATACTAATTCATTGAATGAAATATACACGATTATCGGTTATACAACGCTCGGCGCGACGTATCAGAATTTGCATAGATCATTCAACTATAGAGTATATATACGGCATACTGTAACTATCGGATAATGCTTATGTATATGTGTCAGTGAGGGAAAAAGCTTGACCGCACACTTCGATTATAGATACATTTTTGTACGGCAGATATGCTTAATTTATAATAATGAAACAATCAATGGCAATGTATGACTATAGCTACAGATTGTGTGCCGAAAATATAAAAAAAGAAAGAAAGCGCGCCGATGAATTAGTATTGATGGTTGATTCCCCTCGTCTGCCTCCTCAAACAAAGATTAATTGAGATTTCAAAAAAAAAAAAAAAAAAGTCACCACCATCTCATAAACGATGATCTATAAGGCAAGAAAATCTCGGCTGTAAAGCGCGAATACATATATAATAGAAATGATCGTTTCATTAATTTATGAATAGTGCGCGCTAAAGAGAGAAAAAGAAAGAGAGAAAGAGAGAGAGAGGGAGAGATGCGTATTTACAATAAATTACTACGTAAGATATTTCCTCAATATATAAAATTTCATAAAACACTTAAAAAACAAGATAACATAAATACTATATAATAATGCAGAATGTCAGTATTCATTCGTATTATCTAATCATGTCAAGATAGTTTAACGCTAGCAGAACATAATATGTTATCGATATTTAATTCATAACAAAAGTGTAAATATTAAAAGGAAAACATACGAATGCAACAGAGCTTATTCGCACATCTGCCAATGAAATAAAAATTAAACCAATAAATTGACAAATACACGTACCTCTCAAAACACTCCATCTATTTATCCCTATAAATACGTCATACTTACATAAAACCTAAACTGGGTGTTTGAGGGACGAAACTATAGCGAGCGGGAGGGGGGATAATGCGCGAGCGTTTTGCATATTATCATTCGAATTTCCAATTCACGCTGGCGAGAGCAAGCGACGGACTGGATACTGCACAAGTGCATCATCTATATAGACACGTGTGTGTGTGTGTGTGGACGCGCGCGTGTATGCATTATATACGCATATAATGTGCAACATAACTCAGCGCCCGCTCCGATAAGGTCTTTAGCCTCGTTTCGACATGTCACGCGCACGCGCAGCTTATTTTCGCATAAAGGTCGGCCCCGCGGGCTCGACTCGTGTCGTCTTGTTATAATACATCCCAGAGAGCGACTGACGGATGGAGGAGGAGTGGGCGGCGCGATTGCACGCTCAGGCGCGCACTCACGTGTGTGTGTGTGTGTGTGTGTGTGTGTGTGTGTGTGTGTGTGTGTGTGTGTGTGTGTATACATCGCGGAGCTCGCACCAGTGGAGCGCCCGGTTCAAGGCCTCTCTCACTCTCGTGCGCGCGGATGATGACGATGGCGACGCTGGCGGTGGATGCACGCGTTTGCACTCCGTAGCGCAGCGTTCGATGATGCGTCGCGCACCGTCGATGAATATTATATATATATATATATCGATTCTCGCACGCACACCTGTGCGCCGTGGCTTTCTGGATTTGTAGGACAAGAACAGCCGCGGCCGGGCTGTCTAGCCGATACAACGAACTCTTATAATATTACGTTTTCACACCTGCAAATGCTCTTTTGTTTCCTGGCCGATGGCAAAAGATTGCGGACACGTCAGTTAGTTATAAATGCATATATCGGTATTTGCGTGTAGAATAATTACATAAGCATACGCATACAGACTGCAGCTTTGTATTGTTTGACAGTAGCGTTGGAAGCGTAAATTCTTCGATCGTAATATAAATTTCTGTACATTATGCTCGTCCGTGTAGAAGAATGCGAAAATGCAATTTTCTCGTTAAAACCGGCGCGCGCGCAAAGATACACATCGTTTACACGTATTTTTAACTTTTTGTTGTCTGGTTGTCACTTCGGGTGCATCTACAGGTCACATGCTCCTATATTATAATAAATATCCTCTAATATGTACAGAGCTAAGTAATCTATTGCGATAGATGGAGAATCTATTGTTAGCTCGCAGCACCGTATTATAGAATCATACGGCTCTGAAATAAATAAATAAATATATATATATATATATATATATATATATATATATATCACAAGTGCGTTATAATAATATATGCATCATATATATAATATCACGAGACCGAGAGCTAGTCTCTGCATGGCTGCAGATCTCGGAGCCTCCGGAGTTTTCGAAGCTAGCACGCTTCTATTGAGGCGGATATATATATATATATATATATATATATATATATATATATATATATATATTGCACCGGATAACGTCATCCGTCGGCGCGGCGCGCTATATAAGCTCCTCCGGCTAAAATATATGTATAAATACATGCACGCACATACACACGCACATAAAGATATATGTGTGCCCGAGTTATATAAACCTCCATATGCAACGAGCGATGCGATGCGATGCGCCAGCTATATAGTCGCGGGCCACGGCCTCTTTCCGCCTTGCTTATCTTATAATACATTCCGGCGAATGGCACCTATGCGGGCTATGCGTAATATGCAAAATCGATGCAATCATTTATTCAAGCTAATTTAATTAATGCGAAACTTTTTTTCTTGTTTTTTTTTTTATTTCTCTTACATGGATCTTATGTGGAACAGCAGGCCAAAAGAGTACAAAAGAAAGTTGTTTGTTTTACCTGTTTTGCGTACGAATATAAGAAATTCTGTATTTTACATGTTTTATGTATTTGTGAGGATTAATCAAGCGCACGGTAAAAAAACAGAGTTGATCAAACCTGAGATTATAATTATATTACGCGCGTGTAAAACTGATTCAGAGGCGACATCTATCGAGAAAGAGATGCAAACTTCAATTTACCGATATACAGTAAAATTCGCCCCCTTACAATCTTCAATGTTCATTGTCGGTAACAGTAGTTATTTCATTTGATGATACACCTAATATTGTTGTCAAATAGTCAAAAAATAACAATTTTTCTGAAAATCATATTTATACATATACAGTTATTAATTTACAAAACAACAATAGAAATAAAAATAATTTAAATTAAAAAATATCAGGAATGTAATTTTGTAAAAAATTTAGTTAAAAAAGATGTTTCCGCCCGGGATCGAACCGGGGACCTTGTGCGTGTGAAGCACACGTGATAACCACTACACTACGGAAACTAATTGAAACGGTTTTGCCATGTTATGAGTTTTTAGGGAGGACGGAATTTTATTAGAGTTCTATTTATAAATTCATCAATATTTTATTCGAACATTATAATAAAACTTAATCGTATGTCAAGTGTTCACTTAAAATATTGGTTGGCCGTCTCTGGTTCAATATAGAAAAACGAAACACTTAATTGTATCATCTATAAATCATGTGCTTATTTTATTGATTGCAGTGAATAATAAAAATAAAAACAATCTGCAAAGACGAAAGTTCTTTATTTTAAATATTGACCCAACCATTTATTACAATGTCTCTTTATACTATCGATTTCGGTAGTGTACTTATGCTGCGAAGTATTTGTCATCTCAAGACAAATTATGAATAAATTATTATAAATAATAATTATCAGATAGGACTTTTTTGTCGTGTTATGTTTAATAAATTGCATTATTTTTTATATCAATTATTTTATTTCATATTGCATCAGTATGCAATATTATTTTATTATTAGTAGTATATGGAAGACACAAGTGTATTTTGATTGTATCCTGATCTTTTTCGAAAAAAGGAGAAATATTGTATTTTATAATAATTTTACGTAAACAATAATTATTAAACAATCAATATTTAACGATCATTTTTATTCTAACATTTATTTTGCTCTCCCAAGACGTATCATTTGTTTACATATAATTCATACAAGCATTTCTCGTCTCGGCTTCAATCGAGATAATAATGTAAACGATTTATTAAACAGTTAAATAATATCTACGTAAAAAATATTCAATACGTAAATCTACATTCCTATAGATAATTTTATCTTCTGATAATATAGATCAAATTCAATTTAATTATTAAATATAAAAAGAAAAGTTTAATTTTTGTTTAAAACATTTATGGTCTTCCTACTGAGTATCTTTTTATTGGTAATAATAAATCTTTGGATAAGCAATGATGTGTCTTATTAAGTATATGTGTGCAGAATATAAATCTAAGGTTTCTTCTTAATAAATGACAACCGCTTAAATATTAGAAAACGCTTAATCTGTTATATCTACCTTGATATTTTTTACTGAAATATGGAGCATGAAATATGAAGCATTTCAGTTACGATGTTTCCATAACATAACATTTGGAAAAATACAATTGCAGTAATAATGATATATTGCTGAAACGTATTTAGTTATATTACATAAATATTACAAATGGAAAATGTCAGATATGTTACATTTGAAAATATTACTAGTAATACACAGTGAAGTCACTAGGTGGAGCTGAAATTTTGACATACAGAAATAACAAATCGCCTCCAGTCTATAAGAGCAAATGTTATACCAGTACGTGTATCGCTTTTCTAGCAATTTTTCCCATACGATCAATATAAATAATATATGCATATAAATATATATATATATATATATATATATATATATATATATATATATATATATAATCAAAAAAAGTAATATAAATGAAATATTTCTCACAGTGTTCAGATATATTACATTGTAATAAATGCGGATATTTCATGTTATCTACAGGTAACAGTGACATACAAGTAATTGTATATGACGTACAATTAATGATAAATTATTAATCTATAAAACAAAAACAAGAATTCCGAAGTCTTTAGCCAATACTTCTAGTAAAATTAAATTTCGTCATAGATTACTATTACAATGTCTAGTAGAATATGATTTACAGAACAAAATACATACAAGTGAAAATGTTCATATGTATACTCATAATTATTAAACGTTGGTAAATCCTATTCAGATAGAATTAGAATTTGAAAAAATCCTACTAACAGAAATTGACATAAAGAAAAAATCGAAGAACTAATTTTTGGCAATGATGATACTTATGCCATTTATACAGACGGAAGCAAATCAGTACACGATATATCTAGGAAGTGCGTGCCATTGTCCGGACTTACAAAAAATTGTAACTAAAAGTATAACTAATCTTGCTTTACACTGCAGAGTGTGCGGCTTTGAATAACGCAATAGACAAAGCATTAAACATATCAGATAGAAATGTATACATGTTTACAGACTCGCTTAGTGCATTAAAAAATTTAAGAAATTTTTATATAAACATTAAAACCAATCCAAATATATTCGAAATATGAAATAAGTGTTTTTATATACTAGTAAAACAGGGGGGCAATAGTCAGCTAAAATTTTTTTGTGTTCCTGCTCATATTGGAATTAGGCGAAATGAGACAGCTGATCTGATATAAAAAAAAAACAGCACAAAATGAAACAACTGCTCTTATAAAAATTCCGTACACTGATTTGAAGCAAAATTTTCATACGAAATCTTCAAAAAAAAAACTATTGAAACAGCTACAGAAGAGGATAAAAGGAAGAGGGTGGAATATTTTACTAAATATGTAAAAAATACAAGAAGCCTTGGTTTTTTCAAAACAGTCTTTCTAGAGAAATAGTCAGTACGATAAATCGATATCGACCCGACCATTAGAAACTAGTATATTCATTCCCACGAATAAATGTAATATCAAATTCTAATTGTCAATATGTAAACCAACAGCAAGATTTCAAGAATTTCTATTGTAAGTGTCCGATGCATGATACCCAACAAATGTTGTTAATAAGAAATTATATAAATTAAATTTTGCGCTTCCACTATCTATTGAAATATTATTGCTTACGCCAATATAAATTATTTGTAAAACAATACACGATTTTGTAAAAAATTGTAATATAAAATTAAAATTGTAAAGTTTAATATAAAAATTTATAATACAGACGGAGTTTTACTATGATGTGTTGCTTGAAGTAGAGTACGTTGATTATTTATGAATTAAAGACAGATTTTTTAAATAAAAGACATAGTATATGACACTTCCAGTGCTACAAAAAATCTAATAAAAAAATTTGAAAACGATTGATTGAATTATTTTCTGAGATTTTCGGAACAAACATACAATCTCTCTCTCTCTCTCTCTCTCTCTCTCTCTCTCTCTCTCTCTCTCTCTCTCTCTCTCTCTCTCTCTCTCTCTCTCTCTCTCTCTCTCTCTCTCTCTCTCTCTCTATCTATCTATCTATCTCTCTTTATATAATGGTATGGTAAGATAAGATAATATTTCATTATATTTTAATTTATAATTAATTTTTACCTATAATTAATCCGTTTATAGGTAAATGAGGAAGAAAAGAAACAGTGCAATATATATTATAATGCGACCGACTGAAAATACATATAATATTTTTATAAGATTCTCTAAATTTTCTTAAATGAACGTTGAGCTATTTTTAAAGAAATTATAACTGGTAAGTTACTGAATTCGTTTGTTAAAGAAAAGTCAAAAAATTCTGTTGCTATGTGTAATTGTGTTGAGATGTATAAAATCATATACGTATACAGCATAAAACTGACAAAAGGATTGGGTAAAAATATTGTAAAAATGTCAGCATCTATGAGAGACAAAGTTCAATAAAAAACTTAAACAAACAGCCTAATACTTTGTTTTCATTAGGTTGATATAGCTAGTGTGTGCCAATGAGACATATATTCATTTTAATCGTTAAAAAACTTTTTGTGCTTACGTGGCTTCTTTTTAGAAAACTAGTATTTATTAGAGTCATCGGACTATCAACTGTATGCAGAGTAGAGTTATAACTGGTGAATGTACTGAAAAGCTGGAGATTTATGATCCGTTGACGTTATAGAATGATTTGATATTTAGCTTAATTTAGTCATTCAAAAATATTAATTGTTAAAAATCTATTAATTGTTTATTAAATTTTATGAAAAAATTACTTCTTTTTAATAAAAAGCATAATATTATTCATTTTATTTATGTATTTGTTAACAATCTTTTATAAAAATATATGCAAAATTATATAGGAACGGGGAAGAATGGAAGAATCATATACTTAGCTTACAGATGGCGCGAGAAAGATTTTAAAAGAAATGATGAAACTTATGAATAACTCCGAAAAATAACTATATTGTAAAATAGATAGTTTAAGATAACATAAGGTATTTGTTGAATTAATGGAAGGAATGTGTTTCTGTAGCCCTATTTTCATTGCAAAAACATAATAATCCAAAAAAAATTTTTAATGTTAAAGTATAATCTATTTAAATGAAAAGTAACTGTACACGTGATAAAACACACTTAATGAATAAAAATAATGATCTTAGAAAATGGAGAATAAATAAAAAACTCATAAAGAAAATTTTAGAAAATATTTTATTATTCATTTCTCTTTTCTAAATATAGTTCAATAATATCAACGATTTAAAGCTTATATCTAATAATTTACTATATTATATAATAAATTAAAATTCCGTGGATTAATATTATAATTATTATATTAATAATGCAGGGATTATTATCGTTCGTCCTAATGATTAATAAATTCTTTAATAACAGCTTAAAAATGTTATAAGTCGAATATTATTAATGATCTTATAACTAAAATATATTATAAATTATTAAAGAAAAATGTTGTACTGTATCGAAAAATTATTATTTCAAGTGATTTAAAACACGTACGGTAAATACCAGTAATCTAGAAGTTATATTACTAATTAATGAAAAATTAAGCTTTTTCGAAATGTGGAATTATTACTAATTATCCTATTCATAATGTTGTATATATATCTATATATATATGACAGACTGGTCGTTCGCTAAATATATTCATGAACATATAGAATCTGTAAATTAAATTAAAATATCTATTAGCATCCTAGAAAACTTCGTGAATAAACATTAGAATGTTAAATGTGCTGCCATAACTGATCTTTTATACCGATTCAGTAGAAAAAGTTCCGTCTTAAAGCGGATTGGATGTATCAATATGATAAATTATTTCAAATTGTAGTTAATCATCTCCTCTGCTTACTCTTATTGAAAATGTTATTTCTAACTGTACATTATCGCATGATTCGAGTAATATACTTAACCAGTTTACAGTCACGTGAAATAGACATAAAAAGGTCAAGATTAACTGAAGTTTTAAATAACCGAATATTTACATAAAAAATTTATTAAATTATAAAATATTTTACACTATATCGGTAAAATTAATAGAAAAAGCGGCTTACCACGTATTTTTTTAAGTATTAAATTGTATTAACATTAAATATAAACATTACATAAACTTATCAATATTAAAATTATTACATCTTAATAAAAAACACTAAAAACTACAACTAACATTTTTCTGATTTTTCTTTGTTATTAGATCGTCTCGATTGTTTTTCTCGTTTCTCTTTTTTCCTTATCATCGTATTTTACAGCTTTTCATACCATGCCAAAAGTTACATAAATACTTTTCTGCGCGAATTTACCATATATAAATGCAAAAGAATTTAATTACCAAATTTTTTAGTGAGACTAAAAATGTTTCTAATAGTATCCCAGAGTTATTTATCTAATGTTGCATTTTAGACAATTATTTTCAAGTGAAACTTAATCTAATTGGCACATATTAATACATAAGATGTACCGAGCTTTTTAAAAAAAGTTTTTTACAGAACATTTTCTCATGAAATGATACCAATGAAATATCAAAATGAAAACGAAAGTTTATGGAACAAAAAGTTCACTGCTATATATCACAGTATATAAAAAGTATATATAAAAGATTCACAGTTTATAAAAAGTCACAGTCGCTAGCAACTTTATTAATCTCCATCAGTACAGATATTATATTTTTCAGATATTTTATTTTATAAAAGTAAATAATGTGGCCAGATACAATTCAGGTCCAAAAATTGAAGTCTCGTCTGAGAGTAGACAAGGTATTACTTTAAGCATTATTAAACATAACCAAATACTACAAAATTACTTTCTCCGAATGATTTTTTAAACTTTAATGGAAATTTTGACTAAACTAGAAAATTTTTAATGCAATAAAATTTATGAAATAGTCTACTAAAATATCTGGATATTTATTTATCTGTTTTATTTGTGTTTATACCGAGGTTTATATTTGAAAATGAGCAAATTATCCCGGCCACTTTTATTTATGGAATCCATTTTTAATTTGCCATATTAATATTTCACCACTCCACTTTTATTATCAGATTCGTTAATCGGACATTAAAAACTTCAATTAATAATCACTATCAATGATGTTTCGAACGTCAATGCATTTCTGATAAGTAAGCTTGGTATGGTCTGGTACTTTTTCAATAATGCAGTTTTTATCGCCTCAATTATGAAAATAGCATCAAGTCATGAGTATCTTTATTTTTGGGATAGGAAAAAATCACAGAGGTCAATGTCCGTGACTGAAACATGATTGTCGAATTGTTTTTGATGAAACAATCACAAACGAGCAACAATAAACGGGCAGATCAGGTACATTATCGTTTTGCAAAATTCAAGAAATAATATTTCTACAATTCACGACCTTTTGTCCAAAAAACTTCTCGCAAATCACGCATATGACTTTCAAGTAATACATTATATTAACTGTATTATCTTCTAGAAAGGAATGAATTGATGAAAAGAGTGAGCAGAAACTGTCGCGCTTGATCGAGCTACTTTTGCTTTTTTAGTATTTGCTAATATTGGCTTTTCGATATAAACTATTGGGTTTTAGTTTCAATATCATCATAATTTATCCATAATTCCTGAACAGTTATGATCAAAGAGTCGCTCACTCTTCAGACAATCGAAGTAACAGGAAAAAAAAATTATTATTATTCTTTTTTGCATTGGCCATAAGCAACGCAGTAGTACCAAAGCCTTACTAATCTGGACTGGTAGCAACGTTTTATTTACATGCCTTATTCCGCGAATTAATTTTTCAATTTACGGAATTTCTTCGTGAAACGCCTCAATATGGATCGACATGCTCATGGGACGGTTCTTCTGATGAAAATTCAAAAGTTTCAAAATAAAATTAGCTGTCAAATGGCTCATATCAAAAATATCTAAAATAATTCGGTCGTTCTTGTGCACCTACGTTATTTTTCTTCATAGCGCATTTATAACGTTTAGTATAGGTTCTATACTTCTATAGCCTTAAAATTTAATATAGTCAATTTAGTTTATCAACTTCATAAGTTTATTGATGGTTTCCTGATATTGCGCGTTAAAATTTTTTTTGGTTTTTATAAAAACAAGTTTCGTGAACACAGTCCTTTATAATTTTATAAATGTTAAAGATTAACAAAAATGCTTCCTTTTTAAATTTTTTAGCAACTTGCGTTTCTAAATGATTTATTCAATTGACTATTTATTGATTTATGGAAATCTAGAATTATTTACTTAAGAATTTGGATTTATTACGTAGATTCAATTTTCATTAATTTTATATGGACGCTAACATCAAACCATTATATATAAAACGAGGTAATATCATTAATAACAAACAAGATAACAATTAATTATGGGAATGCTACAAAAACTATAAAGATAATTACCAATCTATTCGGAAGATAACATAGTATTTTCTAATACAAACTTTTATGAAAATAATTTTTTTTTAAATTGAAGCCCGTGTTAAAAATATCAGCGTTTTTCTATTAGATACATTACACCATATAATCATATCATACGTATCATAGTTTGTAATACAATATGCTTCTTCTAATATGCATTTATCGTTTAATGGGTGTGAAAAATTGGCCAATAAATAAAAAATTGGAGTATCTTCATTTAATAGTAATTTTATTACTATAACTTATGCATGGTCTTTTATGTTATATCCAATAATCTCAGTATAATTATTTTATTATTACTTAATATACTTACATAATATTACTTAACATCTTTGTATTTCATTCAATCTAGGCTTTCTAGTTAATGATAAGAACTACAAATAAGTAAAACCTTTCTTTATTGGAGCAATTGAACATATTGATCAGTTTCAGGTCTTCTTTTTTATCTTCAATTTTTTTACTCAAATCTAATAGTCATCGCCATATTATTAATATTAGAACCATTTCTATTCTAGTTTATATTATTTTAAATTGTTCTTTATAAATACGTCTACGCTGCCAAGGCAAATATAGGTACTACAGCCTTCGGACGACCGTGATATATACTACTCTATACAAATATGAGTAAGACTTTATTTATAACTTTTGAAATCTTTATTTATTCTTCTAAATCTAATTCACTCCCCTCAAAATAATCCCCCTAGATGCAATGCAAATATGCCAACGCTTTTTCCAATTTTCAAAACATTGTTTATACTCGTATTCCGGACTGGCCATCAGTTCCTTCTTCGATTCGGCTTTTATTTCTTCAATCAAATCAAAACCGTGTCCCCGAAGTGGTCTTTTGGCTTTGCTGAGCAGCCAGAAGTCTCACGGTGCTAAATCAGGCGAGAGCGGTGGCTGCTGTATGATATTGGTTGAATTTTGCCGAAATCTTCACGTAAAATTAATCCAGTGCGAGCTGGTGCATTATCGCGATGCAAAAACCAAGAGTCATTCCAGAAATCTCCCCTTTTCAGACGAATAGCTTCATGCAAACGACGCATAACACTCACATATTTTTCTTTGTTAACCGTTTGGCCGGATGGAAGGAATTCACAATGCACCACACGACGATAATGGAAGAAAACAGTGAGCATAAGCTTGATGTTTGATCGACCTTGGCGTGATTTTTTCGGTCTCCGCTCTCCTTTGGCACGAAATTGCTCGATTGATCGGTTGTTTCTGGATCGTAAGCGTAGACCCAAGTTTCATCTCCAGTTATTATGCGCTCATCATATCTTTTTTAAAAATGGATTTTGTAAATGAAAGAATATAGAACAAAATACTATTTAACACAATCGATTTCAGTTTGACACGGGCATGTTATAATTATTTAACAATTTAATTGTCTATATTTTTTAATAATTTATACTTAAGTTTTTGACTATAAACATTATTTTAAAATTCGCTTTCAAAGATTACATAACAAAATATATAAATGAACAAAGTTCGGTGTAGAAGCGATTAATATAGTTTGACTTTTTATTAATTTTGACTATATTTAATATATTAATATAGACAATCAATTTCAAGTCTGAAGGTTTTAGAGTAAATCTACCAATTTTTTCAAATTTCATGTGTAAATATATTCGAAAAAAAATTTTTTCACGAAAATTTAAAGATAAGCCTTCATTAATTTTATATCAGCAAGCTATAAAAAATTCAGGCGATTTTAAAATATCGAGTTATATTCCCGAAATTTGTGCAATTACTGTAAAAAAATTGTCCATATAGAGTTTTTAAAGACGACATTGAACGACGTACATTGAGCAAAATTGACTTAAAATAACAAAATTTCCTGATTTAAATATACATGTATTGGGCTTTGAAAATATTAAAACCATAATTAGAAACTTTACGTCAAAATTTTGCAAATTATGGCAACCTATAGAAGGGGAAAACTGTGACAACATAAAAAATATGAGTATAAACAACAATATACGCATTGCCAAATATGCGATAAAATTTTTCTTAACAACGTTAAACTGGAAAATTTTACATTAAATATCTCCTATGAAACATTTCATATCAAAATCTGTCATTGATTACATCTTTATTTGATTGATAGAAAGTATAGTAGGTTCATACTTCAGCAAATTAAAAAATGATTTTGGATTTTTTATTTTTAACTACATTTACAAATATATTTCCACTATTTCAGTCAAATGTATATTAGTATATTATAGATAATATATTATTGAAGATTTGAATATCACGTTATCAAATTCTCTTCGAACTTTCAATATCTGTGATTTAATAACATATTATACATATATATATATATATATATATATATATATATATATATATATATATATAAACCAGCGGATATAAAGATAATTAAATAACATAAATTGGTTTACACAAAAAATTTTAAGTTCAGCAAAAACACGTCTGGCACAAATAGACTCGACCTGCCAAGCAAAGCGCTGAAAAGAAAAAGTTGATCAGCGTTATAAATTATCTTGTGTATTACTTTACAATTACTTTACACAAAAGTATAAATTAAGGCAAGTATTGTGTGCATTAAACTTCCTAATCATTTAATAGCTATTCTTCATAATGTATTATATTTATAAAATGAAAATTGTTTGTCTAATTATATTTCATAGTCAATTCCACATAAATATGGAATTCTTAAAAAGAATTGAAATCTCTTTCAAATTATTTTATACAAAAGTTATTTTTCCAAAAATACTTGGCTGATCATAGATTTACTAAGTTATATTTAGTTTAAAAAATAATAATTTTATATTTTATTATACTTACAAAATTTTCTTCCTTTTTATTTTATGTAAAAAATCAACTTTTTAAATACATTTTGAAATCTTATATATTTAATAATAAAACCTACGATTAATAGGATATTTTTAATTATTTATATTACATTTTTAATACAATTCTATAGATAAAAACGCTTATCAATGAATTTGTAAAAAATTTTATTACTGTGTAAAAATATTTTCTATGGTAAAATTCATACGAATTTTGAGAAGAATATATGAACTTCTGTCCATTTGATCTAGCTTAAATTCATGCATAAATATGAAGCTCGCACAATATAATAGACAAAGATGTGTAAACTTAAATAGTGACAGTAACAGTGATAATAATAATGACGATAGAAATATGAAAATAGGAAATAGTGTCATCATTATCATAATCACAATTATTTAATAATTTTTATAACAATGAAAATTGAGTATAACAAACTAATCTTACTAAAAAATCGCAACTCGAGTTATGAAAAAGTATACTATAGTATTTCACAGCAGTATTTTATGTGAATTTAAAACGTCGAAAAACTCGAAGCTAGTTTTAATATTTTGGTTTTGATTTGTATCGCCGACATTGCGAAATCAGCTTTGCGTGTGCTTCTTTAGTCCTTTCCGGACATTTTCATTAGTAAAAATATTCGTTGTTACTTTTAAATTATCATCAAAGTATTATTAAAACACCTACTAAAATTATTTTATAAAAATTATTGGGACACTAATGCATTTATATAAATTAATGCTTTAATAACAAACAACGAATACTTTAACTATGTTACAGAATAAATTGTGTAATTATGAAGAAATTAATATTTATTAATCTACATAATTATTTTATGTGAAGAGTTTTGTAATCGTCAGATCGAAATCCTTTAAGGATTAGCACGTCTCTTTTACATCAACTCCGCGCAAACATTCAAAGTCATTTGCTAAAAAAATAGTTGTCAGTAAAGAAACATTCTGAACGATAAATGACAATATCCCTGCTCTTAGGATAATTGTTATTCATTTGTAAAAAAATATCTTTTTTATTGTCCATCAGCTAGATATTAACTTAATGATCGCTGTCACTCATAGCACAATATTTATGTTTAACGACATATCTACGAGTATCTCGGATCAGTAATATATCGCGAAGGTGACTGGTTCAGGTTGTGTTGTGATCGACTGCGTCGATAGTCGTTGGGATTCGTTGACCTTGAAGATTGTAAAGGCCTAGTTCCCTCTTCGAGAAAAGACGAATTTTTTAAATTGTTAGAATGTTCATCACCAGAATCAGGTGCGCCAGGGTAATCTGGAGGTGGTGCTGGAGACGTTTGGAATTGTGACAGGCTTTGAAGCATCCCCAGCGATCTTCTCCATTCCGTGTAGCCAGTTTGATTCTGTTCTTCCTGTTCATTTTGCCTCTGTTTTCTCCTACTCTGAGAGGATCCGCTCTCCGTTGAATTACTGTCTTCACTGGTACCAAGACCAAGATCGCGATCTTCCAAAGCCGTTAAACTTACGCCAGGACTCGCATCTTTACCATTATTGTAGAAAAGAGTTGGATGAGGTATCACATACGGTTGCGGCAGTTTTGAAATATCTTTTTCTTTGTTATTCTTCTCGTCCTCCTTATCGAAGTTCGTGCATGAACCAGGACCAAAGAGGGACAAGAGCACCGGTAGAAGAAGTAGGCCGTGCATCGCACCAATAAATATCACTAAGAACACCATTTTAAAGAATACGAGGAAAATGTAGGTACCAGCAAGAAGAAGAGCCACCAGGCCTAAAATCGTGGATAAGGCACCTTGGACAATTGGCAATCCCAGGGTGTACAGTGCCTCCTTAACTCTGTCATCCGGCCGTTTGTGCTTTGAACTCATGTAAGCATAGCATATATGCGCGGTAAAGTCGACACTGAAGCCAATGCACATAATAAGATTGATCATTGAAATGCTGTCGAGGCTGACGTCCCACAAAGCCATGTATCCAGCCACCCCACATTCTATTGACACAATGCAGAATGCCACCCAAAAACAGCACAAAATATTGGGTATGAAAATAAAGGAGATGAGCATCATAGTCAAGGCACCAAAGATCATACTCTGAATGCTCGTAGGACGAACCAGCTCGAACTGATCGAAGAATACAAAATAAGGATGGAACACACTGGCGTTGAGTGGAGAATCGGCGCATATTTGGCGGAGTTCCCTGACCATGTCTTTTTCTTGATTAGTGCCACTGATGTTGACCGCTTGGATTAAGAATCGACTGGCAATAATATGCTCTCCCGCTTCGTCGAACTTAACGTCCAGCGAAAATGTGCTTGTAGGGAAAAGCCAGACGTCTTTCAGTGTTTGAATGAAAGCGGTTTCGTTGCTAATGGTCGTATTGGAGTCATCGCTGCCGTCTGAATAACTGAGGAAGCTACGTAGCCAACTTTCCGTATAAATCGGCTCACTGATGTATTTCGACGCTTCTAAGCTGCTCGTCAAATTCTCCATTTGTTCTTGAATTAATGGGTCGCTGTAGTCGTATTTTCCGCTTATAATGACCTGAAATATATATAAAAAACTTGTAAGAATTTAATCAGTTCACATAAATTTACTACAATAAAAAATTTCTTTTATATGGATTATAGTAAATATAAATCCATAAGCTGTTATATGTTTAAAAAAAATTTAATCATAATATAATAATCGATAAAACAGTCAAATTTCATTTATTAATAACTATAAAAAGTAGTTAGTTAATATGGAATCTTATAATGCAGTGCACATTTTGTCTGTTACGTAAGTGGTTAGTCAAAGTAAAAGTTGCAATTCTTCTTGCTCGGACAAATATCAAAGAAGAGTCAAGGAATGAGGTTGATTTGCAAAGAATGTATATAGTGGAACTTATGTAAAAGTTCAATGATCGTAGAAAAAGCGAAACTTTTAAAGTGCTTTCACGCGAACGTATATACTAATGGCAGAATAAACGGTGGGATCAATTTGCGGAGTTCATAAATAATCGATTGCTATACGTGAACAAATTGTACAGGATCTGCTAACTGCGCACAGAAGCGCGGCTTGCCGAGGATAAGATAAATTTGCTTTGTCAATGAGCGCGACTTCCGACGGTCTACACCAGTGCCGGGCAATTCGTCCGTTGAATCGCGCAGCTGACGAATGCGTCGCGAATGGATTGTAATTATTTTATTGTGCCTAAACGCTACTGAAAAGCACGATGCATTATGCGGTTGTATGGTTATTGCCCTAATAAAAATTTTCCCCCTTTGCAGAAGTAATCGTTTCAATAATTAATAATTTTTTATAAATTTCTAATGAAATAAGTGCCACTATTTTACACCCGAAATAGATAGCTGGAGTCTTTAACTTCCTGCTTTACGTAATGTGTTTCTACTCCATTGCAAATTTGCACAGTTACGAGTTGAAAATTAACAAATCAAATTTGCGGTAGTTACACCGCGGGTTACACAGCAATATAATCAAAGACAAATTTTGAGATAATCTTGAAACGAAAATGTACAATTGTATTTCTCACAATTTAACCATCGGTATAGTGGAAGAACGAATGGTAATTTAACGAAATCAGACTTGTTGTGAATAAAATTTCAAAGATTCTTCTTTTTAAGCGTCGAAAGAATGGCGTGCTTACATTTCTAATTTCTTGCCACGCGTCATCGTCAGTCTGGTGCAATTATTAAAATATCGTGGCGCAATCGAGGATTCGATATGTACAGGTGAGGTTCTTTAAAATCTATAAATACAGGAGAAAGTTGCCTGCGGCTCGCAGCGGCGAAACGGAAAATGTATAAGCTAAAGAAAGAGAGAAGAGGAAGTTAAAGTTCGCTTCGTGTGGCGAAAGACGTATCGAATAGAAAGGGATGCATGACATAATTGCACGCGATTACGCGTTTGCGCTACATATGTACACCACCTTACGGCATTCACTGGCGTGTGAAAAAATGCTCCTATAAATAGTGCGATTAATCAGTTGTCGAGCAATTTCTAAACACTAAAATTTATCTATTATCTCCTCAAGAATCAGTGTTTTGATGAACGGTAGTTAAAGAAGCGACTATTGTACTGATGATATTGTCTTCAATTATCTATGACAAAGTATTTATGATGAGAGATCTGGAATCATCATCAATATCACAGATGTAGTTTCTTTAAGTAATTAATGAAAAAAAAATTAATTTTTTAAAATTGAAAAATTCTTAGACATAATGGTTTTTTTAATATCAAAAATGTTATTAACTGTTCTATTTTGGTATTATTCAATCGTAAGTACTAGTAAATGTATTGAGTATGAAATTGAATCATTGAAGTTTGATTCTGCTTTAAAGGAACATAATGTAACAAGTATTTTTCATGCAGATATTTCATGCAATAATCATTATAACGTTTATTGCTTAAAGAGTTTTTTAAATTATACCAACCATGATTAGATAATGTAAAATACGTAATTAAAAACTTTCATAAATAAATGAAATACATTTTCAGTAGTTTAATTTATGCAAGACAAATTCGACTCCAAAGATCTTATAATCTTGCTTCATCGTTTAGTAAAAATGGAATTTTAACGATCATATAGATGCGACAGAAGATATTAAAAAGAAGATGATATTTTTAGTACTGTTGATAGTATTTTAAACTATTTTATGTCATAGTCATATGTAAAAACAGTGGCAAAAGAATTTGGTAAAGAAGTTTCAATGTACCTACCAGTTACAAGATCTTACTGTTATTTTAAAATCGAAACCATAATAATATCAAAAGTAATGGCTTAAGAGTGATACAATTAGTATATAAAACATCGAAAGGAATTAATTTGGAGAGAAATAGTATAAAAATCTGGTAACTGACTTTCGAGTATTTACAAAAGTACACTAATTCAACGGCAGAAATAGTAAAAAAATTTTGAAACATAAAAACCGAATGAAAGTACAGAGCTCGTGCCAACCTGAATCCTGTAAGGGAATTCACGAAAGTAGAAATCTTCCCGATCGTAGAAAACGATGGAGTAGGAGTCCTCCTTGGAGAGCCTGCGCCTCTCCAGACCCTCCTTGATCGTGGTGAGGCCGTAGAGGGCGCCGGCAAGATAGATTCCGAATACGAAGATCACGATGACCTTGACCAAGGGCTTGTTAAGTGACCAGGCCAGGTAGTCCCGGAACCAGCTCATGCAGCCGTGCTCCGGATTGTCGATCGGATTGTTCAGGTCTTCGGGATCCACGCCGCCGGTGCAGAAGGCTCGGTACAACCATGGTCTGTGAGCTGGAACGGAAATTTTTCATTAAACATCGAAGTAGTAAATTGTGAACGATTGTTCGTGATATCGCCGCAGGTTCCTATTTACACTCCTGTGCGTTCTTTAGACAAACATTTTATCAAATTCTAATAGAAGAAGCAATGAAGGGAATATCAAAGCTCGTAAGAATAGTTTTATTTACAATTTATCTATTATACAATCTCATAGAACAGTTTTTACACACTATCCGTTATAATTTATCTTGAATAACTTTCATTCTTCAACAGTCAAGTTAATAAAAACAGTTGTTTCGAAAAAAATATCGTTTCGTCGATTCGTAATTAGATGCACCAATAAATAATTATACGAAATTTGCATTGGCAGCTTTATCAAGTCTATCGTGCAGAAATTTATTTCCAAAAATTAAATAACCCTTTGGCTGTTCAAGGTCATTTAGAATACTTTTAATTATCACTTTTTTAAACATCTTAAACAATTTAATTGTCAGCGGGCTTAAACCTTTCTAGGATATACGCGATAAAAGTACCAACGGTAAAATCATCGTAACTAACCGGATTATCATAGAAACCGGCTCGAGTTTGCTCTTGTTCCCGAGCCGCTCTATTACACGCTAGGATAAGAATTACCTAAATAATTCCGCGATTCTTGCGCTTTTTTTGCTTGGCGAGTTTCTCGCTCGGCTTTTATATATATATATATATATATATATATATATATATATATATATATATATATACTTTTACTTGCACAATAACATTTATCATCCCGCGCTGATGAATATAACGCGAAAAACGCGGACACTCGGCCAATTATCCGAGACCTACATCCCGGCGCCAATTTTCCCCTCGCTCTCACCCATATATCGACGGCCCGCTGCTTTGCATAATCGCGGGCTCCGCGTACAACCAGGCTCGGCCTTTAATTCTCAAAGAAACGCGAGACCAAAGAAGCACGGAAGCCGAAGGGGAGCGAAAAAAAGGGAAAAACCGTCGCATACGTAGTATATATATATATATATATACTATATATATCCTTGGAGCCATACAGCCTGCCGATTTTCATCTCGCGCCGCTCCGACTGTCGTGCAAGTTAGTTCGTCGGAGCCTCGCGCTCGTCCGACCGACAGAAGCTGGCCGCAGAAAACGAGTCTCTCAGCAACGCGTCGCTTCGTCGCCCGAAGACGCGCGTGCGTTACGTGTCAGGAATGCTAACGAGGTGCTTTTTGCGCCGCGCCGCCGTCGTCGACGCTGCTTGAGCTCGTATATATATATATAATACATACGCAAAACCGCGCGCGCCAATAAGTCATAATATTAACAATAAAACGTCGAAAGAAACGCTGGTTGAGGCGGAGCAGATGAGGCGCAACGCGAGCTTATCGCTTCAACCTCCGTCACGGAAATCCGTTCTTGACCTCCTCCTGCTCCTCCTTCATTATTTTCTTCTTATAGCTTTTTACGTTACGCCCGCATTGGTAATTAAAATTAATATGAGCTACTAGTACCGAAGAGCAGAACTAATAAATATGTCCGACATGAGTACGCGAAAGTATTGTTTACCTTAGTCAAATTTTGGGGTTCCTTGTATATTTAATAAATAACAATAAATAAGTAAAGATAAAGCATAAACAGTGTTATAGTTATAGTAGATTGAAGAGTGCGAAAGATGTATCGTGTAATTTTCTGTAGATGATCGAAAGGGCTAAGGGAGACTGCTGTGAAGACCTACATATTTAATCGAAGTGTGGATACTGATTTGAGTTTTCGTCATATGCGTGATATTTCGTGATATAAAATACAGTTACTATAATTATTAAGAGAAATATATCTATTTGAAATAGTATATTATTACGTCTAGTTCAGAGTTGTATACAATTTTTCTCAATTCCCGGACGGAAAGTACGCTGAATAATTGAGATTTAATAAAAAAATTATATTATGCACTACCATTGCAGCATATAATGCATTTATTTTCTGAATGACATTACAATCTAACAATTATCTCTGCAAATATGTTGCCCACATCATGTGTAAAAAACGAGGTGAACAGATACCCGACCGACATTTGCAAGACCGAAGCGTAGCCGAGGTTTCCGATAGTTGGATCAGGTATAACAAAACAGAAAAGAAGTAAATAGTGAATTTAAAAGTAAAAATTGATTCTAACTTTTAGTAATTAACATTTTGTTATAATATTAATCACATTTAAAAACACAATGTAAAAACAGTTTTTTTTTTTTTTTATAGAATGAGTAGAACATGTTTATAATGGAAGTAACTTCAGGCTAGGTTAACATTACAAACTGCTTGAATGATTCTAATGTTAAGCATCGTTTTGTTTGTTATTACACTTACATTTATGAATATTCACAATAAAACTTTAAATTGTACAAGTTTCACATTTAAAATTATTTATTACAATTGAATTTACTTCGTTTAGATCTTTATTTTCATTTTCATATTGATCATCGTCATAGAGATTTATTTTTACAATATTAATTTTTTTATAGGACAGTGGTTCAATAATTATTTAATTATTGTATTATAATTTTATTCGAGTTATTGTCATTTATGAGTGATTTAAAAAGAAAAAAAGAAAACCAAAAAATTGAGAAAACATGCTTAAAAACAAAATAAACTAAAGAAGTAAAATAAATATGTAATAGAAAAATAATAATAATATAAATTTAACAAATCAATTTAGGTGATTCTACAAGACGATATTTTAGCGTTATCTGATATGTCATTTTACCGATAGGCGAAGTGGGCCGCAAAAGCCCTATTTTCTGGTTCGAAATCAAGCCATAGAGCTTCTACTTTTGGCCGAGGGAGCGAGAATAATTTATTTAATCTCTTTGTTTTATTACATCACGTGTTTTTTTTTATTTACAGTGTTATTGGATTAAAAATACAATACAACGTGTTGATAAGTATTTTGACTATAAACACCTATTTTTTTAATAAAAATATCAGTTCGTTCCATTTGAAAACTGTATTCCCTGTATACTCGTGTTGGTTATTTATTATTACATTCAGTGGCGTCCTCGTATGCGCGTTAGACGTTTTCTTTGCCGATACTCGGGCGCATCACCTTCCTCTCCCATAATATACATAAGTAATCCGAACGTGCTCAGCACATGTATGAGACAAAAAGTTGTAATAGTGTCTAATATTGTGCAACCCTTCGCGACTGCTCGCCAACATAATTGCATGCGCAGCCTTCGCACGCGAATAACAAAATGTCGCTTCTCTATTATTTGACTTTGAGTAAGTGAAAACTAGTGGAATCAGGTGTAAATTCAGTCCCTGAGATATTACTTTTTCTCAGTGTTTATACGCTGCTAAATCAGAGTATAATATATAGACGTTCCCCAACAGCTCTAACGAAGAATAGAAGGCATTTTAAATTTCACATCGAAAGCATTTACATACTTGGTGAGCAAAGAATGATTAGCAGAATTCTTAACGTTCAATCGATAAGATACACCTAAGGATACACACATAAACGTGTAAACATATTTTCTTTAAAAGCATCAAATAAATTTGATATAAATTATTGATGGATCTTTAAGGGTTTTTCTTCAGATGAATCGAAATGCGTTAATTGTCTACTAAGAAATTGTAAATTTAAATAAAACTTTGTAATTTTTCGTCGCGTGATTTGAGTTCTGCGAGTATTTATTGGAGGCATCGATATATACTGTATAATTCATGAGCGATTGAATTTAGATTTAAACAGTCAGTCAAGTAAGAGCTTGTTCAACTTTACTGACAGGTAATGAAATTGATTTTTTGAAAGAGAATCACGTTAAACGCCATGAGTGCTAAGCACGCGTCGCGTCACGCGGCCGTGGTCCTTTGCATCCACCTGAAAGGTCCCAAAATGTCGCAATCAGCCGCTGGTAAAAAAGAAAGTGGACAAAGAAGATGAAGAAAGAATAGTGAATCTATTTTCGCGGAATCCTGCTTTAACACTACGGCAAGGACAGGCAAAATTCATGGAAAAAGGTTAAGATATATCCCACGAAACAGGCCTCGTGGCCTAAAATTATATATTATATAAATTAACACGACCACGCTCTTACTTGCCAGACTGTAAACTCGATTCTATCATTACTCTTCAATGATTCAGACTAAGAGAGCATTAGAAATATAAATGATCGTTGCGCCAATATTCAGCAGTTTTTTTTTGTAGAAGTTTAAAAAATTGTCCGTATTACGACTCAATACTGGCCAATAATCGTTAAATATAAATGCCAACAATTTAAAAGCTTTAATAGCTGTACTTTTGTTTTTAGCGCTTTTTTGTCTCTATTACATGTGTTATCTTTCTCCCTTTTTATTTGGCCCCCATTCCCGATTATTCGTATACTTAGACTTTGAATTTATCTATTGGTAATTGTTAACTAAATACAGATATAAAGGATCGTTTTATGGTAGCATAGAAATTTTTAAATATACTTTTGGATTCGCTGAATTTCTTTCTTTTTTTAGAGTCGAGTCACAAACGATGAGCAAATCCTCAAACATTATAGCGCGCCGAAGATTTATTAAGCTAATAGTCATTTAAAGAAGGCAAATACTTTTAATTACTTTATTAGTAAGTGTGAAGTTATTGTTATTCAATGAAATCTTTTCGTTTTCCCCCAGGCGATTAGACTCGAACAGGTCGGATACAATAGAGTCGTGGAGATAACATTAAACTGTTGTAGATTTGACAATTAGACGATCGCGCAACTCATACCTGTTCAAACACATGTAAAATGAATCACTTGCTACTCAATCAACTCCATTTCTGGAATTCTCGTCAATTTTTCTAGCAATATAATTCATTTGCTACTGAATAAATGTAATGAAAAAATTTCTTTAATAACAACAATTCACTTTTCTCGATAATTTAACTTTATCTCATAAAATTTATCGATGTTTTAAATCAGCCATTCATATGTAAATTAATGCTAACTTTTTTAACATCTAGGAATCAATAGTGTATTAATATATAAAGATAAAATGAAATATTAATATATAAAATAAAATATATTTCGATTTTAAATAATCAGTTTTTGCACAACTTTCTATTCTCAAGCAAGAGTGCCAAGAATCGCTTGTCTTGGAAGATAAAAAGAAGATTACGAAAATATTCAATTTTTATGCGAAGGTTATTTGAAAGTTCACGATTGACAGTGGGGTCATCTTTTTCCGACAACTTTCACACAACTTAATCAATTCAGTGGCTCCGATAAATGCGATTTAATGTAAACGAGTAGGATGTGTCCTATGGTTTTAGTAATTAAATTTATTATTTTCATAGACACAATTTGAACTATTCATGAGCTTTCACCAGCTTAGGCGATTTCTTTTCTTTTTTTATAAAAGGGATACAAGTCTATGAAACTCAAAAACCGTCGATATATGGTGATATAAAGAAAAGAAAATTTTTAATTAATGTTGTATAAACTTGACCACCTTGAAAAGTAAGAGTGGAAACTCTTAAAAGTTCATTAGTGCAGCAATCAAAATAAAATAAATTATTAATCACGCTAAAATTACCACAGTTATCAGGAAATTAATAACCGAAATAGCCGTCCTATCGATTGTATAGATGAATTCATACAATGAATAATTGAACTTTTTTCATTTTTGTATGAAATAAACATGTATTGTAAAATAATAAACTTTGCTTAATGAGTTTCTTCATTAGGTATATTTATTTAAGTCATATTTTTATAGTATTTACAGAATAAATTCCAATTTTAGTTGATTTCACGAAGGTGATTAGTTTAATGACGATTAATTCTTAATTAATTAAACTAACTAATTGACGAAGGTGAAGAAATGATTAATGATATTAGGTAAAGAATTTTAAATTTATAAGTCCAGAATATGAAGGACCCATTAAAATATTTTGAAGCAAGGAGCAAGTTTAAAAACGCGATGCTCTTATAAATAAAAATACTTTTTAATTACTATTATTAATAATTGTTTGGAAAATTATTTTCAATTTAAGAGTAATTTTCTTACTAATGGAGGCGATAAAAAAAGTTGCTATGATTTGATAAATGAGCCTTTGACGTTTACACAATATTAATATTTTAAAAATTCAAAATTGTACTTATTTCGACTGTTTTGAATTGAATTCATAAACGTTTTTATCGATCTGACAGTCTTTATACTATGTATAATATATTATAATAAAATAATGACAATCCGGCTGTCTTTGTTTATGACCACCCCCGAAGAATCTAAAATAGACATTATTACTAAAAATGAAATTAAATTAGATTAAAAATAAGTTATATTCTACATTAGCCAAGGACAACCTAACTGTCCTCACTACATTAAATTTAAATTAGATTAAATCAGTTTAGTTCTTAAGGATGAACCGTAGCGTGTCAAAGGGAAATTATAATTTAAGGTGGTGTGTACAGTCAGGTTATTCTTTGCTAATGTTCGATTTCAGATTTTTCGGTAGTGATCATAACCAAGGACAGTCTGACTGGCATGATTTTAGTATAATATCTTATAATATAAAGACTGTAAGATCGATAAAAGTATTTATTAATTTAATAATAATAATGAAGGTATATTAAAATAAATTCTTTCACATTGAATAAAGAACAAGAAAAAATGTTTTGCGAATATTTTCGTGTAAACTACCGTAAAATAACATAAAATTATGAATTTTAGCTGACCGAGTTAAGTTGCCCATTGATTAAATCGACAATCACACTGACGCAATGTTAAGTAATTGCAATATTTCGTTATTATTTTAAATTAACTTTGATCAACCGAAAAAGAGTATGTAATCCTGCCTGAAAATCGTTATAGTATCTGGGTCATTGCTGCGCTCTCCGAAAGACAAACAAAGTGCTATATGTGTGTATACTATATATATATATATAGTAGTGAAACAACAAGGGATTCGACACCTCGTCCTGTTGATCTTTCTCCGTTCGTGCATAATAACGTCCCCCCAAGTGTGTATGTGTGTGTGTGTAAGCAAGAATTGGAGAAAGCAGGCGAGGCTTGCGTAATGTGCGCACTGACCGCGGCGCGACGTCTGATCTAACAAATCAGCACGAGGCACGAGGCACGAGGCACGTGTATGTATGTATATATATATATATAGGGCCTCAACGACTCTCTTCCAGTCTCACCTGATGTAATCGAGTGAGCGTAAGCACGTCGAGGCAGTGGGGATCGGGCGATGGGGGGTGAGCGGCCCAAAACGCCCGCGGGGGGTGGGGGCTCAGTTGCAGCCGCGACGCGTAATAGTACAGCGCTCCGTAACGAACTCGTTCTCGAATCGTTATTGGGGAGAAATGGTGGGAGAGAGGGAGGAGTCGACGCCACTTCGAGGGGAAAACCCGGCGAATTAGCGCGCCGATTTTGATCTTATTCTTCTTCTTTCTTCGTCTTTTTCTTCTTCTTTTCACGAACTTTTATATTATATAGTCGCACCTTTTCCCGAGCCCAATCGCAGCGCGTATAATACGGGTCTTTGACGCGGCAGTGACAACGCTTTATTTTTATTTATTTATTTATTTTTTTTGTTAATAACTGCGAGTTGTAAAAATGTTATACGGCGATTATTAGCTCTATTTTTGAGTATTATGCAGCTTTATATATTACTTCGAAAGAAATGACGAAACTAGTCGCGCTCACCGAGACTTTACGACTTAATTAGAATAATTGTTGGAATTTTTAGGTGAGGTAAACAGTGGTTTTTTAATATATATATATATATATATAGTTAAACTTTCCATTCGCATTAACATATTTATACTAATAGGAAGAGATATCATAAATCTACGCAGACTTAGTTAATACAACAAATTTGCTTTTCGTTAAACTGATAAAATAAAATACACGTATCGAATTGCTCGTTACTAATGTGTTAACGAGTAAGGTTATTAATTGAAAACGCTCTTTATTATCTTTTGATAAACTTTATTAAAAAAATTTTTTTGAATGAAAATAGCAAAAAAAACTATTGCGAATTGTTTTCACGTATAAATATTATACTGTCTGTGGTTTTCCATGTATACATATAACCAAATGCTTCTAACGTAATTACGCCGTAATAACGTATGCATAATCGTATCTTTTGCTCATTAGTGATGGAAATTTATCATTGATTTTATACTAAATTCTTATCATTATACTTTTACACTATTGCTTTTGTAGTCAAGGTAGCATATATAATTATGCAATGAATTTTATATCGCGATAACATTTATGTATATAAATTTTATATATCAAAATTTTCTGAATTGTCCTTTACGTGTCATTTACTTCTAAGGGTTTGCAATAAACAATCAATTCCTCCATATCCTTTAATCTAATTAATAACACTCGGGACCCCCCAGAACCAAGACTTTAAAGTACAGTGATACTTCTGAACCAATACTTTTGAACCTTTCGCGGTATATAAGATGTAGATGAACACAATCTAGTGTGTAAATTTATTTCTACCTCGTGAATATTTTATGCTTGGCTTTTCTGGGGCGTGAACTTAAAAGCACTATTTTAAAACCGAGTACGAAAACCTATTATAAATACTGAACTTATGTATCATCATTTATAGAGTATTAAGTACTGATTTTGTCCACTAGTGAAGTGAAACTTGATACTCAGTCAGTGAAACTAACTCACCCGGAATATGATTCCACACTCAGCTACAAACAATAATAAATTAAGCTCGTGTGCAAATTAAATTTACCCTCGCAAAAACCGTATAAAAAACGCATATGCCTCACGCACTGTTACCATATTGTACTATTTTAAATACCGTAAGCATGTAATACCTCTAAAAAATTCTAATAAGATAATTATTGATACTTTCATACTTTTAATATAAATTTTTTTATTTCAAATATAGAGAAATTTAGAAATAATCGAACGCATAAAACAAACATATTCAAATTTAGACAAAGTAAATTATAACTTGAAATACTAAAATAAGACTCCTTTAAATGATTATTAAATTTTATAAATAGTTTTGAGTCCATTCAAAGTAACGTGTCTACAACTTTACAAACCACTAAAGAGGCAGGCCAGAAGAAAGCAATAGGATAATTCTCGTACAAGTTCCGAAAAATAGTAGATCAAGGTCAAGTTTGTCAGACCACACGATATTTTATAGTTCTAATTATATATATAAGAAAAGCAACTAGATCCTGATGCGCTATGGCGCGACTCACCTGACTTGGAGAGCGGCTCGACTGGGCAGCAAACGACGCTATGCAGGTTCTTCTGCTCGCAGTAGCCGCTAATCGCGACGCAGCCGCTGAAGAAGGTCAGGTGGAACAGGAAGGTGAAGACGACAGCGAAGCCTAAGGGAAATAACGCTCGTTTAATATCGGTGTAATGTAAAAATTATGCGAATCGCGTTTGACGGTTGCGTAACGTTGCGCAACGCCGCGTATTATGAAAATACGCCCGAGGATGGAGTCGATCAATGGCGACGCCACGGCAACGCAATTAGCACGCGCGTTTCGGCAAACCCATAAACATTCTCGGCGATTGTTTGTAATTAAATTTAATTTGTCGAGTTTTAAAAAATATTATTTGCTTTCGTTCACGAACGCGGCGCTCGGTCCTCCTCCCATAAGTCGCTCGATCTACCAAAGAGCAAGACGAGATCGTTTAAAGACAGGGCGGTTGAGGTTTTTTAGATTATTTTTCCATTTAAAAATTAACGCTGATCTTATGTAAGATTCCTAATTATGGATTTTCCGCGTTTTAATTAAATTAATAAACATACATATTAGTTTTCTTCTTTTAGAATTATGTTGAATTTCGAGAAAATTTCCTTAACGGCTCATGTTTATTTATTCATTATAAAATTTCTTTAAATCAACATTTTTATTGATATATTTCACTAAGGTATATATATATATTCAAAATAATTTACGTTTATTATTTACCGTGATTCACGCAAAAATAAAATATTCTATAGTGTAAAAATTTATTAAAAAATTATTGAGCTATATTTCATTTTCAGAAATTTGCCTCGTGGTCTTTATTAATTTTTCGACATTTTACACTGCGAATGGATGGGAAACGGAATAATCATCGAGTATATTCTTGGAACTCTGTGATTAAAAGAACTTACCTCGGATACTTATGGTATATTGAGTTAATTTTTCTTACAAAATGGAATTTTTTCAATTCTAAAAGAGTATACTTAATTACACACAATGAATTTTATATCAATAAGAAACAATATTAAAATAATATTAATTAATCAGTTTTGAAATTAGCCAAACTTAAAAATTAAAAAATTCTACATGTGTATAACCAACCTCATATTTATTGCATATCGATTGTTACAGTTGCTTCCGTTTTATAAATTTTATACAGTACATTGAATATATCAATGTTCAGACTGTGAAAAAAATTTCCATGATATAGATGTGCTTGTAATATGTCACTATAATATCACAAGAATTAAGACATTACGAGTTCAATATTAAATTAAAATTCGATAAATTATTTTTCTGAATGTAAATCGAAGCAAAATAAAAAAATAGGATAATTAGTCAATATTACTGATAGTAAAATAATCAGTAGTAAGTGTATCGAGTTCTTATTAAATAATGTAATAAGTATTAAAAAGCAATATTCTTTTATTAACTTGTCGTTCTTTCGACGGTGTATTAATAAAAAACAATTGAAATACAAACTCTTTAAGAAACGTTACGCTTGATTTTCATCTTAGTATAATATTTGCTTGTGATTTATTGTTTGTCTATTTGCACTTCGAGAATTTGTCTTTCAATTTGTTCAATTCTATTTCCGTTAAAAATTACCGTTATTAACTCCAAACGTTGCACATATTTTATATATTGTTCTTCTTACTTATATTGCTGAGCGTTTGAGCATATTTTCATCTTCAATCTTCATGGCAAAAATGACTGTAGTGTCGCGATAACTTCTCCATTGCTTTATATGTTTCAATCATTAGAAGCAGCGATACTGCGTTTACAATTACAAAATCTACGCATATATTTATTAAAAGATTTTAAATGAAATACTAATTAACGAGTGAAATTTTCGCGCTACGTACGATGAACGTTATATGAAAAAGACGTTGCATAAATTTTCTTGGGCGAACGAGATCTTTTCTAATGAAAATATTTATGCATAAAATTATAATATAAAAAAATGCGACGTCTCACAATTGTGGTGAACTTTTATGATCAATTTTTATCGAGAAATTTTCTCCGCATGTACTTATATTATATATATATATATATATATATATATATATATATATATATATATATATATATATATAATAGCGATTAACCACGCGAATCAACTTGCGCAAGTTATAATAAATTTATAATTCACTTCGAGCCGCACGTGAGAAAAAGTAGCTCAGAATGACACACACATACACGCAAAGATAGATAGAGAGAGAGAGAGAGAGAGAGAGAGAGAGAGAGGGAGAGAGAGAGCAAGAGAGGGAGAGAGAGAGAGATAGAGAGAGAGATACACATATACGAGACTTGATTCATCTTCATTTCATTAATATAGCGGATTGACTGCCCAGTACGCCTTTTTGGTGAACAAAGGCCACACACACACACACACACACACAAATATACACGGCGCGAGAGTTGACGCATCAGCTGACGCGCGCCAAAAAGCGAATCGTCCGCGCACCTAAGGACGAGAGACGAGAAGCTTCGCGAAGTCGGTGACCGCGTCTGAGCTTTAAAGAAAAAAAAAGATTGCGGTTTCTATGTAGGAAGCGTGAAAAATAATATATAGCCGGCGTTATATTTCTATACGGCCCCCGCTCTCGGCGAAATAATCGCGTCGAATAGCACATAGCGCGATATATATATATAATAGTTCCGCTTCGCGAACGCGCGCAATAGGCGTCTATATTACGTACGTGACGCCTGGATGGCTTTCTCGCAGTCCGCGCGCGAAATGCGTTACGTAAACGTAAATACACACGTAGCGCTGAAAGTATCCCGGAGAGTTTTGGGTACCCACGACCGTGCCTTCGCCCGGGGCGACGATAAGGTCCGCGTCTCGCTGGTCGTCGTCGTGACATCGGAGCGGCGCAATATTTATCGACGGGATCGCGAAAAAACACACGGGGAATGAACGGCAATAATTATTCCAGTTGCATTCCTATGAGCACTCCCTAGGCCCTCTGTTCGGCTGTGGACGCACGTTTATCGAATCTTTAGTGGACGGGAATTTGGTATATTTGAATAATCGCGTACGCAGAGAAAACGATAGAATTGTTTACAGGTTGTAAATATCTAGAATGAAAAAATCAGTAGAATTAATCAAACATATATTTTAATCATAGCAACTAAATATTTGTTCGAATTTAAAAAATATTTATTTTAAATGAATTTAGTTTATGAAAACAACTAAAATATTTGTCAAAACTAATAATAAATAAAAACAACGAGGCTGTTACATATGTGTATGTATGTATACATACGAACGAACCTGAATAGATGCAGAAGATCTGGACCGAGGGGAAGGGCGAGATGATTCCAATGAAGAAGGAGACCATGTCCGTAACGGAGGTGATGGTGATGGAGACCGCTGCCTCGCTCAGGGTCTTGGCCATGCGCTCAGGCACCGGGTCCATGATGTTCGTCCTGCGCCAGGCCGCCAGCATCACGAAGGTGTCGTCGATCCCGATGCCTGAATGGGGAAACGATGAAGCAGAAAATCGTATATTAGATATCATTTACATTAATCGACAGTTGACGCTGACGCAAATATAAGATCGCGAACGAATTGTGCATGTATATATATATATATATGTATATATATATATATATATATATATATATATATATATATATATATATATATAGAATCGGACGGGTTTTTTTCCCCAAGACTTTCACTGCGTGGCGATCGAGCGTTTGTATGGAGCTCGGCCTGTAAAATTCAGATTTGAGAGATTGCTGTGTTTTCATACAAAAAAAAATCGAATGGCTCATTGAATTCCGTCGATATTATGTAGCATATTGAGACTAGGTCGACATCTCGCTCTGGTTAAAATATTTCTCCGCTTTTTTCTTAAACATTGACGACTCGCGTCACGTTCTCTGATTTGAGCGCGAGCGCATACTTCATGCGCACTAGGCCACTTTCTTATTTCATCGACGTGCAAACTATAACTTTCAGCCATCATAGATTCGATATTAAGAATACGTATGTATACATACGCATATATATATATATATATATATATATATATATATATATATATATGTATGTATGTATGTATGTATGCATGTATGTATGTATGTATGTATATATAGGAATGATTCGAAATGATAATGCATTATTCTCGTTACGCTGCATAGGTATTCTGATTAAAGAGTTGAGATAAAAACAAATTTTAACAAAGTTTAATAAATATCTGGGGCAAAGAAATTCTTATAATAAAGAAGTTTGTGCTCTACTCTTTAATTGTACACGCAAGTACTCTCTCTTTTTCGCTCTCTATCAATTAATTTTCCTGCGCCGACAATAATGGAATAATACAGAATGATTTCTTTGCACAATTTATATTATGAAATTCTCGAATAGAGGAGTCAGCTATAAGGATCTGTCAAACTGAAGATATTAAGAAGAAGACGACTGTAGGTATGTAACAAGCAGGCGGAATAATGCGTGAAAATCGTCATAATTTACAACGATCCTTTTTTCATTGTTCCGCAGCTGGATAATAATAAAATACCTCCCTCCTTGTCCCTTTGTTCGACTATCGAAAATACATTATCATATATATATATATATATATATATATATATATATATATATATAAATTTGAAGTCTCGGCGCTCAGCAGTTTGATCTGTACCTCGAGGAGTGAATGGATAAGTCAGTAAGCGATCGGTGTACCGAAGATCTTTTACATATACATTTGGTATTAAATTTTTATATATACAGCATTGAAAGCTAAAGTATTGATGGTTTTTCATAAAATGTATTGCATAGTTCTACAAATGAATAGAATTTCTAGTTGTGAACTGAATACTCCATAACGTCATTGCCCCTCCCCACTAAACTTAGTTATTTTTATTTATATTTTTGTTAATTTGATATCAATATAGAGCAGGCTATGCGAGGAATCGATCGATTTTCCCGCTAAAATGCTCCTTTTAAAAGCCTCTATTTAAGTTCCATGCATGACACTCGAAGTGTCGAAAGCGTCAATTCGCTTTACCCAGAATTTCCGATTATCGAATCTTTCGGTTGAACCGTCCCAGTGCTAAATAACGCATGAGTTCCGATTTGACAACGCTCCTGCGTGAGGGAAGAGGCGGGGGGAATGGATGCATAAATGCGTATATCGCGCGCACGTGCCGCTCGATTGCCGAGCGAGCGCGAAGCGCGATCATAACCGCGGGTGAACCTTGAATCATCCCCCGCGCGTGCGCGGCCGTGATTCACGTTCAAATTTCGATCTAACAAATTCGCGGAGTGAATCACCTATAGACGTGTACATATATATATATATATATATATATATATATATATATATATATATATAAATGTAGAATATATATATGTATAATATATATATATATATATATATATATATATATATATATATATATATATGTATAATTAAACCGATTCCGCTTCCTCCTGGTTCATATAATATGTATATACGTATATATAGATGTGTGTTTATATACACATACAGATTATATGAACCTGAAGGAAGAAGAATCGGCGAAGCGAGCGGCACTCTGTGACAGATTGTTATCAGGAAGAATAGCGGTTTTCGCTCCCGTGCGCCGAATCGTCCGACTATTATTATGATATTCTATATCTACGTGGAAACAAAGAATGAGCGAGAAATTATTTTATTATCTTTCTCTGATACGCGACATCCTTTTTATTTACGCACTTGCGTATAAAAACAACGGCCGGGTAGCCGTAAATTATTCAACGATGATTCCGGGGGATAGACTGCGATGCATATCATTTTACGATTGCTACTCTCCTAACTCTACCTATAATTGTATACACTTGTCGAAATCGCTTAAGGATCTGGCGCTTTGATTTCATTATTAGAAAACAATGACTAGTTTTTGCGGAGTGTAATTTCTCCAAGCGACACGTATTAAAGAGATCTCGAAAGCAGCAGAGTGAAAACGTAGGATTTGCGATTTCGGAAAATATCTCTACAATCAAATTTAGTCTTATTAAGTTTTAAAGTAAATTAATCGCAGCAAATAATGAATTTAAAAAATAAATAACGACTGATTATAAGTTAATTTATTTCGTATATTGATTTCATTGTATGTATGCATATATATACATATATATATAGAAATAAATTATGAAAAAAGAATAAGAAAAACTATGCATTTTCGAAATTTTCAAGACGCATTCTTCTGCCAATCATGTTAACTGATCGACGTGCTCCGAACGATGAGTCACGGAGTCGCGAAATTATTATTAACGCTCCCAATAATTCGCATAACGAACAAAAGCTTTCTCATGCGGAGAATCGTCAGAATCGCTGCAAAAGTAATCTATAGCACCGTGACAGCGTGCGTGCATCGACTTTAACAATATACATATTTTTACCGAAGTTCGTTTTGTTTCTTTACAAGGGAATTTAAAGTAATTTTTTTTTATTTACATTGTTTTATTTAAAGCAGCAGATTTTATTAATGGTCGTAAATATTATTATTTTATTCATGGTACATTTCTCTTGCCTAGTATAATAGATATGAAACTATTCTTAATCAAATACAATCTTTTCTTCTGAAATGAAAAGTAACTCGGTGAAATTTTTGTTACTATAGTTGAAATGTTCATTTTATATATTATAATGTAGTTTCCACCTTTCTGATATATATAAATTACCAGATAGCCGTTCTAAAATAACAGAAATTTACAGAATTTTAAACAAGGATTAGGTAATTAATGAACAATTCACTTTGCATATCCAATGACGCATTTAGTGAAAGGCAGTCAGGTGTGAATTGAAATGAGTTATATTAACTTGATAATAATTAGAACAAAGCGATCGAGAAGCTTCCTGGAACAGTACTTTTTTCAGCTTTATTATACGTCTTAATTCGATTCGGGCTAATTTACGCGTACCATCCGCGTATCATTATATACTGGTTGAATTCTCATTGTGAATAAAATAAAAACTTGCATAAGATTACACTTTGCAAAAAGTTACAATTGTTTAATAACAATAAAATACTGTTTTAAATTGTCAATGCATTACAGTGATTTTTAAAGATTTTCAAACCAGTTCTCATAGAAACGATATTTTGTCATTTTATACTAGTATTTTTTCTTCAAATTAAAGTATCGTGTAAACAAATTACTTGGAATCCCCATTTTCTCCATTTAATTGTTTTCCGTTATGTAAATAAGCGCCCTAAATTCTAATAAGTATGGTTTTCTATGCTTTATATCTTAGTCTATTATGTAAGTTAGTAATAGTTCAGACGCTGAAGTAGAAATCGGGATCTAAAGTAATTTTTATCCAACTATAGGCTCGTTTTCTTATTAAAAAACAGTAATTCATTTATTTATGATTGTTTTGCCTGGAACTTATTTTTAATCAAAATTTTGTTCGGTATAATTTACACAACGGTGATTCAATTGGAAATATTCAGTACAAGGCACAAATCAGGAGAATTTATTTTACTATTATTGATTTTATTTTAACTTAATTTATTTTATTTTATTGCATTTGCTTACTTATTATATTTTCATCAGTAAAATCTTGGCTTACCAAACATTTGTTTATTTGAGTACGTTTTTTGTAAAGACATGAAGTCTATTTGTACCTTTCGGAAATGTATCACAATGGTGATTATTTACAGTATTCGATCTTGCATTTCTTCTAGTTAAATTGATCATTGTCTATAAATTACACCAATCTCAAAAACTTTCATATTTAAATTAATACTTGCTAGCTAAAGAAATGAGAATAGACTGAATTTGACCGGAAGAAGTGGACATATTGAATCTAAATTTTGTAATTTGATGTTTTTACACCAATATCATGATAGACAACTTTATCAAATGCTTTAGAAGTTATTATACATCTATAAGTAATGTTGTGCTTCTAAAATTATCGCAATACGCGTTTTAACTCGAATCTTAAAAATTGACAGAATGGGAAAAAATTTTTTTCGAATTACATTTCTGAATATGTTGCGCGCTACTGTGGGCGGCTTGATATTTATTAGAATTGGTGTTAAAGGAAAGAATTGACTTTTGCTACCTTGAATCTTTTTATTCTCTCATTTTCAACGCTTTGAACAGATTAAACGAATCTTTTTCAAACACTACAATTGTAAACATAATAACGGAATAAAATTAAATTTTCGAAAATTTCGTAGACACCGTGTATGTCAACAAAGAATCATAGTTGCGTCTCTGCTATTGTGTCAGTTATATTCTATAAAAAACAACATTGACAAATGCTGTCGGCACTCCCAATTCCCCTAGTTATTAATATTTTTCGTATATATGCACGCAGTTCATAATTGTGAAAAAAAATATTCAAATAACTTAGAACTATCGTCGTTCTCTAAAGTAAATAAAAATTTCTTCTATTTATGAGATAGATTACCGTATAATAAATAGTAAAACTGTCATTATTTTAAGGCTCCGTGTTAAAAAAGTGATTTACAAACGATTGATATCTTGCTTAAATTTTAATAACCATAAAACTTTCTTAAAGATTAAATCAACAGATTTTTACACTTATATTTAAAGATCCAAGTTAAATTTTCTATCACGCGTTTCGAAACGGGTTAGGCATCCTTAAAGCAAAAAGCCCTGTATATCACAAGTAAAAACAGGCCGCGTGTAGCAAGACGTACAAAAAATACTGACCATCAATTTAAAACAACCATTATCATAACGCACGTACGATTATAATAGAAAAATATCAACGGCATTAGAGTATGGATATAATAGTAAGCTGCATATATAACTCAAGTTTGTTTCACACAAACTCCAAAAATTTTTAGAATAATATATTAATAATTCATAGTATTGAAAACACTTATTACCATTAATAACAGTCAAATTTACAGTCAGCACTTTTCTGACTTGGATATGAATCAGCTATCTTTTCATGCTTCCTTTTGTTTCCTTCTACAGATATTAAAACAAAATAGTTATTTGATATGATCATTATCGGATCATAAACTAAGAAACCGAAAATTCGATTCTTATTTTTGAAAAATAGGCCTTCAACGACGTTCGCTTTCAAATTAAGCTAAATTTTCCTACACGAATAAAAATGAAACAATCGACCTTATTGAAATAGGTCCGATCGCTGCACCGCTGCGCAATGCGAACAAACCTTATTACAGTCATCCACCAACGCAGATCCATTTTTACCGCGTGAGAACTGACACAAGCATTTTTATTCGTCGCAAATCCCCCATGCGCAATACAATTCGATCGTCGCTATTTCTGCCCCCCCCCTTCACGGCCAGACCTTCGGCATTGATCTTGATCCGAGTCGGCAGAAAGGTCGAGTCCTCCCTTTTCCTCGATTTGAAAGCAATGCGCGCGCGTACGGGCTCACGGGCAAATATTCCTATACGTAGCGTACCTACCTGTACGTCTGCGCGCATATTTTTCAACGCCGCACGCATTAACCGCGCGCGCATCGGCCTTGATCCGACTTTGGAGACGCGCACGCACCTGTGCCGCGCGTACAATTGCGAATACCCTGAATAATTATAATTCCCGGGACGTTTGTGTATAACGCGCCTGGATATACGAACGCTTATTAGCCGCGGTGGCATCGCGGGCGCGCGATCGATCGTTAATGATTCCGGGCGCGTCCGAGCCGCGACGCGACGTATATATCGTCCTGGTGCGATCGTTATACATATATATATATATATATATATATATATATGTATATATATATATATATACCGAACGGCTCGTCGTCGGAGTACGGCAATGAAGAAAAGCCTTCGTCGAATATTATATATATATATATATACATATATAGAATCTCGGACTTAGCTAAAGAGTTCGATTTCAGGTGGACGACACGACATTATATAAGGATTGTCATGGGTCGCTGAAGATCTTGATAAGCTTAATGCTCGTAATTATCAACAAAGATTTTCGACTTGCTCTGTACCGATTATAAATTGACCCGTAAAAAATTCTAATAAAATGTAAATATAAATTTTACTATTTTAGTAGGAAGATCGCTAGTCCGATTAAGGAGCAAAAAAATTGCGAGAAAATTAATTTACTGTTAGCAATGTCACTTTAAATTTAAAAATTTTAAAACGAATGCAACCTTTTTGAACTTTATTTTTTTTAAAATAAATTTTTGATAGACTATAATAAAAAATAGTATTAAAAGTTATTTAGATCGTGGGCGCACTATATATTGGTATTAATTATCACTGTTGAAGATATTAATATTCGTGAAACAATAGGTATAGAAAATATTGAACAAAATCAGTTTTTTCCCTTAAACCTTAGGAAATAATTGATCGAAAATAATTAAATTCCGAAAAAGATGGATTAGAGTAGGAAATATTTAGAAGTAACCAAGGAATGCAATAGAAGTTTTTAATATATTCAAATTTTTTAAAAAAATAAAAAAATTGCTATTTGTTATAACAAGTTAGAAAAAACTTATGTTGCATTACTATAATAGAATTTTTTTCCAAAAAATAATGATTTATAAACAAAAAATTTCTAAAAAAAATGATGGAATTAAATCTTTCAAAAATTCTTTACGCAGAAATCGCTCACTTCTAAAAAAAATTGTAACAATACAAAATAATTTGGAATCACTCCAAGGTGATAATATGATGTTGTTCGACCTTTTCACAACATACAAACGCTTTTGACATTTTGGAATTTTTAAAAAAATAAAAAATGCTTAATTATTATTTAAAACAATTTGATCACATTCGTATGTTTTTTCAAATTAAAACTAAGCCTAAAAAAAGCCCTTCGTACTATAAAATGCGTGACCTGGCAATTTTTTCTGAGGTGAATTTATAATCGGTAGAGTAAATAGAAAATCGTTGTTCAACTCGCATGCTGTGCGCATTAATGAGTTAAACATAGAGTTTAGCCCAAGCACACATCATTATAATGTATTATGTATTTAGTTTTATTCGCTTCTACGAATACTTACAGTAGAAAAGAATAAACTGAGCTCGGTCATTGTTCAATGAATTAATGCGTAAATGATTAGACTTGCTATAATTTGATCTTACAGAGTGGAACACGTGAGATGGTAGACAAATTATGTATCTGTTTCCATATAACCATTTTATAACTCTACGAAAGAAAACATTGATTTTTTTTTAGATACATTCTGTTGTTAACGCCATGTTTAAATATACGTATCTGTTATTTATAATATTTTATACTTTTTAACTAAATAAGTCTTTTATTCATTGATATAACTTTACGAGTAGGATATAAACCTAAAAGTTCATTAATTTCCTTTAATTTAGTTACAAATTTAATATTTATCAATATATTATTTAATTCTTATATGCTCCAGGTTACTTTTAAATCTGTAAATTATACTATCTTTTATATAATTACATGAATTATTCTGAAAATTTTTTTCGAATTATATTTAAATAAGTATTTCATATAGAATTAAAAACTTTTATATTATAAATTTATAGAATTATTAGTTATAGGAAAATTATTCAGATTGAAATTAGAGAGCATTTAGATTGACTTAACTCAAAAAATATGAGCCAGGACGTACAGTCTTTACAAGCGAATTATTCGCGTTTTTGTGACTCTACAATTCATGGTAACTTCTCCCTAAAACGGTAAAAACCTTACATTTATTATATACAGAGCATTATACCTGTTCGTTTTTCTATATCAATAATGGTTATTTCGCTATTTCCGCCGTACCGAGGAATTTAGTAAGAATATATATTAAACCAATTTTCTCATGTTACAAAATTATATACGTCAATTATATCATTATAACTTTAATAATTCTGATTTAGCTTATACAAAAAATTTATGTTTCTTTTTAACTCCTTTACAGTATACTGAAATTTTCAAAACGAAAATACAAAATAATAATTATCATATAAACTATGACATTATTTGTAAAGTAGAAGAAGAAAAAGAATTTTATGCAGTTGACACCCATAAGATTCATACTGAACACTTGTATCAATAACAGATTATTGGAAAAATTTTTATCCCTTCATTATTTATTATTTTAATGAAACTTTTACATAAAGTTAATATTCGTTTATTCAAATCTAATATTTTAACAAAATACTTCAAAGTTAATGTAACAATAGATTAATGGATCGGTTTAGTCGCAATTGATGAACAAAAGCTAATAATTCATTTCTGTCCAACACAATAAACTTTATGGCAATAATTTTGCTCACTAAATACTGAAAAAAAATTAGATAAATTATGTCCGCCAGAAATTAAAGTCATTTAATTGTTCTTTTTCACGTTCCTTTTTATACAAAATCTTCTGTTGCAAGTGAAACTTTGTAACTTGCGTTTTTATGCGACGAACGTATACAAATGTTAATTTACTTCTTTGCATCGGAAAATTCATGTCCTCTGACTTGGCAAAAATGAAAACCCGACGAAGACGAAATTCATTTTCGTTAATTTATGAACAAAAACTAAATATTGAAGTTTAAGACCGATTAAAAAAAAGGAAAGCTAGGGAGCAGAAATTGATGTTTCGTAAGCAAACAACGAAAATACCGTGGAATTACCAACTTCGTCTCAAATGTAAACATCCATACCGAACTTTCTACAGAAGAGTTTTTGATCTAAACGAAACTAATTAGACCCAACTCCTTTGCATACATTTCAAATTATTAAGCAATCTCACGATTCTGAATTTAAAAAGTATACGCAAGCGTGTCAAAACAAACAAAATACGCATATAAAAGAAAAAGAAATAAATCAGTATAAGAGGTCTCACCTATCATCAGGAACGGCGCCGCCAGATTGATGCCGATGAAATCGACTCCCAGGTAGCAGCAGAGCCCGAACGCGGAGACGGTAGCCAGGCCGGCGGACACATTGCCGAGGAGCCCGAGCCAGGGCTTGCTGCGCACCCAGTCGGCCATCATGCAGGTGACCACCGAGAACAGGGCCATCACCACGAACGTGCTCGTGAAGTAGGGGACGATCGTCTGGGTGTTGGCCTCGAACTCGAGCTCGAGGGTGCGGGACGCGAAGCGTGCCACGCTTATGTGCTTGAACGTGCCGCCGTCCTCGGCCGCGCCGACGGCGTTCAGGAACGCCTCCTCCCAGAGCAGGCCTCTACGGGGGATCGGTGCGGAAGCAAAGCAGCGTTAGACGGAGAGCCGAAACAGCGCGGTCGTTTGCGCGACGCGTACGGAAATGGGGCCGGACGAGGCGGCGCGCGAAAGGATTGGACGGGGGAGGGGACATCTCGCTGCCAGAGATCGAGAGCGTCTGTCTGTCAAAAATTGGCCGGCTCGCTCATGAATTGGTCGTTACCCGTGGTCAAGGTGGCCAGCCGAATCAGACGCGCTTTCGCATCTGTTTGTGACAATGAAAAATTTGCGGTACAAAAAGGCCAGTCATTGGGAATTGACGGTCGTTAATACAAGGGATAAAAAAATGCCTGATTTTTTCCTCAGCTTTGTGGCCACGTTATTAACATTCGCTCACGTTCATTATACAGTAACGCCATCGAAAATTTACATGATTCGCTATTTTTCATCTCAAGTTTTAACCAACTGTACAGAGTACATTGTACGTAGAGTAATAAAAAAATAATTTAAATATAGAGTAATTTGGCCATTTTCACTTACACATTTTTTCGATATTAAAACTCGCTACGACTAGTTTTTAGAACGCTAAAAATGCTGATATTTTTACCAATGTAAAATAATGATATTTTACCACACGAGCTCAAAATGATTCTTAATTATCATTTATTTTTCCAAGAGTTTTCGACTCCTCTCGTGGTTCTATAGTGTTAAATCGAAATAAACATTGCGCGCGAGTTATGTACATTTAGGAATTGTGACATTATCGTTATATCTAGAGAATTTAATGCAAAGGCAAAGATTTATGGCAGTTTTTAATCGTCGATAAAAATTTTTTCCTTTAGAGGTCAGCGATTATTGTCACGCATAATTCTACAGGAGAAAAATATAACGTTTGTCAATCAAACATTTATTTTATATAGCTAAGCTCGATACTGTTCGTGGAAAATAATGTTAAATCAATTGTTAAATCAACTGCGTAGAAAAAGAGTTTTATCTACCATAAATTAGAATCGACCGTGAGGATAACGTTGTACCGAATCATTTTTCGAAAACTTCGCTAAATCCTCGTGAATTCTCGAGCTACCGACATGGACAGGCATTCATCCGAAACGCGAGAATGAACGGACAGTTAGTTTCTTAGAAGACATTCGTTGCATAAGTCTCGATTATTCTCCTGGCCGTAATTATAGGTCAAAGTAGGAGTTTTCCAATAAGAACTGTCGGAGAATTTCTCGAACTTTTATCCCGACGATCCGTATCGGAAGAGGAGGACGCGCGCGGCGATCTTTGCCGCGTCCTCATAAACCGATCCTCTCCGCTCCGCGTTTGCCCTCCTCGTGTACATAGAGTATAGCGGAAATTGCCGGCATCAAACACCGCGGGTGTTCGCTGTATATATGTATATCCACCGCGGGAATCAGCGGCGCGGCTCGTGGCGGGCGCAACGACACCTAAAGAGGGCGAAGAAGGGGAAAGGGGACAAGGGGCCGGCGCGTTATACGTGCCGATGCTCTCTCGTACTCACATGGCGTTCTGGCGCGGTGTGTCGACGGTGATGAAGTAGCCGAGCTGCAGGGACGGGACCGAGACGATCGTGTTGTCCTCGGCGAGGACGCTGCCGCCGAAGTACACGGGGAATATATGGGCGTCCCAGGTGACCGGGTTGAACATCACCGGGAACGTCAGGTTCAGCGTACCTTTCTCCACGTCACTGAAAGAGAGTGAGAAAAAAACGCATTGTTTTGGAATGAAAGATCGACACTCACTGTGAAACTTTTTCACTTCCACTTGTCAGTACCGCACAATTTATCTTTACGTTAATCGAGCCGATTATCCTTATTTACTCTTCCTAACCACGCACGGTAAGAATTTATTCTCTGAGCAACCCGAATCCAATTCTAGCTAATTTCACGCGCTAGAACAACGATCGATTCTAAATTGATCAATTTATAATAATAATAATAATAATAATAATAATAATAATAATAATCTAAAAGACCCAAAACAATTGGCAAATCCGCGCGAGACTCGATTGACCCAGATGCTGATCATTGAACCTCAAAGAGTATGGTACATCGATCCTCGGTACAGGGCAGCCGCTACGGACATGCGGTCCCGATTTAATTGCAGACGAGCGAGTTTCCAGCTTAATTGGACTCATTGGCAAGTGCGCGCTTATCGAGCAAGAAAAGAACAATATAATAGGGCGCATATGCAGAAATAGAGGAGGCGCCCGCATTACTAACCCGAGGACTTGGTCGAGATTGAGGATGTCGTTGAGGAAGCACTGGTCCAGCCAGCGGGCGCAGATCTGGGAATAATTGAACCGCTCGCCCTCGTACTGGACGGTGGCGTTCCTGACGATCTCGTCGAGGATCCTCAGCTCCTCCCAGATCACCGAGCGCAGGATGTTCTTGTTGCCGTCCTTCGGCACGACGATCACGTGGCCGAACCTCCCTGTGGAACGGGTCGGATGCGTTAATTCAGTGCGATTACGCGTCTTCCGGAGTCTGCGCTTGGTTAGTCATTATATACAGCGTACGGCCGCTGCTTTTATTTCCAGTGCGTACGCGAATCAAATCTGTTTTATTTTGCCCCCTTATTCGACGATCGCTCAAGTTCGCGTTCTTTTTGCGCGGATCTTAGGCGATTATATACCTAAACGTTTCCTTTCGTATGCGCGTGCCCGGATTAAATTATTCCTAGATGCTTATCTATTTATTGCGTTGCGACAGTGGCTCGTGTAAAAAGTCCGTTTTTTATTATTAAAGTTTATATAGTTTTTATAGACGAACAACGTTCCAACGTTCTTCAAAGTAATTTTAACGGCCGTCATAAAAGCTTATTAATGTTAAATCTATTTTCAGCTATCCTCAATTATTTCAATAAATTTTAAATACGAATTATTTATACCTGTCTACAGTTAGAGATATAAAAAAGCATTTTACGACGTAGAAGAAGCGCCGAAGGGAACATTCTACACGTTTTAGTTCAAATGATTTATAATCGATAATGTACTCTAATGCAATACCAATTAAAGCAATAACTTAAGAGAAGTAAATAAAATATAAAACGGCTTTTAAATCGACCTCATTCTGGGCCCAATTTAAAGTTCGCCCAGAATAAAAAAGTAACGAGTGGGGCTATAGAAGTGCAAAGGCGTATGAAGTATTAACGCATACAGCTGCATCGCTGGGCATCACGAATAAAAAGCGCATAAGGGGGTGCTCGACATATAGACGCATTACCTGGCCTGGTTATTCTTCCTATGTTAAAGTGATTGCTGTAATTCACTTTGAAGTACTGCTCGGCGATGGCCCGCTCCGTCTTGCCCGGGCCGTTGATCGGCGAAAAGAGATACTCCGGGTCGATCTCATAATGGATCCTTTGGTAGCCGGTAAAGCAAATACAGGCCAAAAGGACGGGTACTATGACGAAGTAGCCGGGGTGCCGGCCGACAGTCAGACCGATCTTGTAGAAGGCTTTGTTCAGGAAGTCGTCGACGCACGTTATGGAAAGCATCGTCTGAAAGCAAAGAAGGATCCGAGGTTATTCAAAGCCCTCGCCAAACTGATATCCCTTAAATTACAATGATAAATCGGTGTTTTAACCATGGAAGTTATGTAGCATTGATTCTGCGATCGTTATATAAAACAATCCCAGTAATATGACAATCTATGATTTTTGAAAATGTATAACTCGAAGGAAACTTTTACTTTCGATCATGTTATAGTAATATAAAACTTGCTAAGAGAAAATCAGAAGAAAAATGCAGAGCTTTTTTTTAAAAAAAAAAAACCAGTCACGCACAGTTTCTAAGAGTTTCTTTTTTATCTTGGAAATGTGTCAGTATTATAAGTCAATCAATACAGGTAGCAACAGAAAAACTCTTTTTCATATTTCAATATGTAAATGCCAGCTAGGTCGACGCTCTTTTTTGCATCAAGAATTGCAACAAAGCGAAAGCATCGAAGAGTGTCGTCCTCGGTATCTTTCTCTCTCTCTCTCTCTCTCTCTCTCTCTCTCGCTCTCCACGCGAATGAAAGAAAGGAATATATTATTCTGATCGAATCGTTATTCTGATAGCGGACTTACGGTTTATATATATATATATATATATATATATATATATATATATATATATACGCATATATGCAACCCTTTTGCGTAACAGCGTTTATTCATAAGAAAGTAGACTTATTGTAAGCGCTACTGCAGTAACGGGCCACATATCGATTAATGATTAATGACCGTCCTGCGGCGGAGGATTCGCGTTGTTAGTTTTTTGCTGGCGCGCGAATCCCGCGCGCAGCGGTGGCGCCAGTGCAATGAATCTTTCGGCTCATAAAATTACGGCGCGCGCGGAATCGGCCCGCGGCGAATCATTAATACGGATACGCGGCGGCCTCGGCCGATCGATGCTTCGCCCCAAACGCTCGGAATGATAAAAATTTAGCTCTTTTTCTTTTTCTTGATTTTTTTTTGTAGGTTAAAAGTGAAAATGTGTCATTAAAATTCAGCATTTGGCGTGCAGCTACGAGACAGGTGTTGCTCGCATTGCGTCCTAAATTCTTTCGTGTCAGGGACTTCGTGTTAGTTTTTTTTTCTTCTTTCTTATTAATATCGACCGGTAAGATACGCCTGCGTATGTGTGCGTAAAAATGCATAAGCGCGCACGCGCGCTGCTATTTTATAATAATTAAGCGACTGTCCAAGCGGAAAAAGTGCTCGCAAGAAAGCTGTTAAAAAAAGCGGCGTTTTAACGCCGTGATTTTGCAGTCGTTATGCTATAAGTCGTGGGAGCTCAGCGATATTATCAGTATGTGATGACGAATAAAGTCATTGAGTAAGGGTCGCGATCATGTAATATGATAATATAATGAAAAATTTAATCATGTACAAAATGTACCTTATTTCATTAGTAATTATCGAAGCACTGAATTCACATGTATCAAAAGCATTTCTAATTCAATATCTAGAGAATTATAGCCATTGATTATAGTATTTTCAAAAAACATCTATAATTATTTCGCTGAAATTTGCATATTATTTTTTAATTCATTCTTTTTAAAGAAAATAGTATAAATATTATAATTGAATGATATGTACAAAAATAAATATTGAATTAGCAGTTACCAAATATGAATCTCCTCTATACTGTATTACGTTGAAAATTAAAAAAAAAAAAACCAATGCGTTTTTTCATTTGAAGCAGCAATTTTCTGAATTAGCAGAAATAATTTATGAGTACAAATAAATACTTTCTATGTTTTCAAAATAGACCATCATAGTTAATATTTATTTTATAATTAAAAGAAATACTTAATTATTTTATTGAAGAAATTTTTGCTTTTTTCATAAAGCAAATTTATATAACAAAGTGAATTATGAATTACGTGACCATATAACGAAGCAAACGGAAAAAATCGATTAATTATTATAGTTTCTATATATACTACATACAAAATCACAATTTATGTACATATGCTAAAAGTGATATAATTATTTATTATGATATAATTGAAAACAAAAGCGTTGCTTATATTAATATTTCGCTCGATAGACGTAAGCCCTAATTCCTGCAGTGAATTATATTAATTCTTTTCTACCTACGACCTTTTCAATGAACAATTTCTATAGAATAATTTAAACATACCATTGCACTACATTAAAAACTAAATTCTTGTTCAAAGTCTTGAAACGTGCTGGAAGAAAGTAGATTATATTCAGGATACATTACGAGTAGCTATATCTAAAGCAAAAGGATACCAAAAATTATTGAGGCTGCTAAAAAAATTCATATAGTAAAGTGTTCTTAAGGAGCACTTTTCATTTATACACATGTTAACAGACTATTAAGAATTGGACTAAAGTAAGAGCATTACAAAAAAAAATTCATTTTGAACGAATACCCTTAAACATAACGTTCCACGAGAAAAACAAACAAACATAGTGAAAAACAAAAAATTAACTACTACCTTTAAACGCTACAATTGGCTTCTTATCGATGAAAGGAAAAAAGTTGCGTAGAATCCTAAGAATGTAGGATGTACGAACCGGAACTAAAGTAACTCAACTCTATTGCGGAAATAAAAAATTTCCCCCGAATGCAGGCTCCGCGAGAAGTGCGCTCTCACATGCATCGTTATGTATCCGTGCGAGAGCTGTTTTTTTCCCTCTCGTTTTATATTTTCAGAAACAAACGATGCTGGTCTAAAGTCGTGTATAAACACACATGCACACGTGTATATCTGAAAGCCGTGAAAAAGCTCCGCACAACATGGAAGTGCGCAAAGGAAAGGAAAAATCGTTACGACGCCTCTCGCGGAAATACTTGCATACGCGCGGGTATATAACAGCGATTTATATTTAATAATTGTGCGCACGCGTTTAATTACATCGCGCGCGGAGGCAGATCGCCCAATCCCTTTTTGTTCTTTACGCGCGATACTTTCATCTGATTAAATGCGTGCGCTCCGCGTTCTCCGGGCGATATTACATATGAACACGGTGGAATTAGGGAGGGGGGAGGGGGAAACCGACAATGTCAAAAATGACCGTAGCAGGAAGCACGAGATAGGATTGTAACGCTGCAACGTAACCAATAAGCCATCATCGCAGTCATATTTCCAGTCCGCTGGCCAAGTGCGTGCGTGCAATATAACGATATAAACGTCGAATTTCGAGGAAGTTATTCGCCGTAGTGCATCGGGATTCTTTAACTATTCGTATCATCTCCGCCACTATAAATGCGGCAGGCGAACTGGTATGGGGATGCGGAAATGAAACTGTGCGTATCCACCGATTTGTATGCTATATTAATCGTTGAGCCACCGGAGCCCCGCTCAGTCTCTCCCGAGTTCTCGAAATAATTATCCTGCTGTGCGCTCGCCATTACGTGAATCGAGGGTGTTTTTTCCACAAACGGTATTTTAACAATATTAATAACAGTTTCGTTGCTTAGCACAGTCTGACTGCATTAGAGAAGTGCAAGACAGCTCGGTTTTTCCCGAATTGAAAAATTTCTAAACAGAACTCGAAATATTGTGAATTTTTACCAATTCCGGATATTTCAGAATTACGCACCGCGCTCGCTCTGTGCGGTATTTCAGTTCTCCTGCGAATTCGAGACTCGAGAAATGCATCGGCGACTCGTTTTCAACTCGGAGAAATATTCTATCGAGTCCACGCCATTATATTAATGTAACATAAAATTACAGAAATTTTTCATTCTTTAAGTCGAAGCAATTTTTTTAATTCTCAACAAAGTAAAACGTTCGGAGGAATAAAGCTTCGTCTGCTTTAGTACGTAAAAAGAGCAAAAGAAAAGTTTTCTTTGTTTGCAGCAAAATTATATATGTATTATTGTTTGCTCTTTCAACAAATAATTTTAGTATTCGATCAAGTTTCGTGACTTTCATTTATTCAATATAAGAACCAACCTCGATCTTCGCCCGCTTCGAAAAACTCCCTTGGCTCGGCTCCTACATATAGAGGCGATTGTGTATTCCGTACTTTTATCAATAACGCTGCTCCGCGTCGTTTTCAAACAAACGCTTTTTAGTTCGACTCACTGGCTCGTTATCGGCGAGTTACGAGTATTGTGCGATTAATAGGCCAAAGTATTAAAAAGAAAAGAAACGGAGTCGGAAAAAAGGGAAAAATCGATGGTCGATCGTTGCGAGCATTTGTCGTTCAAAACAACAATTATGCAGTTCGTACCGGTTAAAATTTTTATAACGCAGAAATGTAGAACGTGCCTGTTGCCGTTTTGCGCTCATCAATAATAATGACTGCCAATTTCTATTGATCATTATTGCGAACTTTTGTTGCTCTGCCTACGCGCTCTGTCGTTATTCAACTTTAACTTCCTAGTAATTGCACGCATTATTTTCCACTGCTTATTATGCAAAATCTGCGTTTGTAATAAACTGTCCACTGACGCTGAGTTTCTTAATTAATAATTAATTTGATAAAAGTATATAAATAGCTCATTCGATTTGTTTAAATATTTTCAAATTTATCGAGAAAACTGTTACGTACGAATTTTTGTGCCAGTATGTGACTATTGTGTATAAATATATACGTATCGAAACTCGTAATTCCATCAATGGTATTATTTCTGGCCATTGTTACGATGCCGATTTATATCATCGATTGTATATTATGCAAATATTCGAATAAATTCGTGAAAGTCGTTGTAAAAAAGGTAAATTAAAATTGAAGAGTCCAAATATTTGTCGCAAACATTTGTATCCGCGTATATTTTCGTTTGTACTTCGTCGAGCAGACATAACATTCAGAGACAATTATTTCCCAAAGTAAGCACAAATATGCAGTAATTTAAAACAGAAACGACCAAATAAACATTTGTCTTCGCGTTACCTTTTAACTAAACTCGAAAACACGCTCTTTGCAACTTTACCGAGGATTAATGTGGTAATAAAAATATTACAGCGCAGTCTGCATTTTATTTGGCTAAAAATACAGACTAAAGGTAAATATATGATCAACCATCATAACTATAGCTAGCATTTCTCTCATCTCCCAGTATTAAATAAATAATCTTCTTAATTCTCGCAAAAACTAACGATTTCCTATAAAAAAGCTCTATCGCTTAAAAATATGTCGAAAACTGCTTTTGTATTTTTATTCTACTAAAAATTTCTTCTACTTAATCAAATTGTACTTTCGCAATTTTTTCCTTCATTTAAACACTGAAAGGAATTTAACGTTTCAATTTACTATTTGCTTTGAATTTAAGGACAGACTGTATCTATAAAAAAATTCAATTTTTTTTTTACAAAAAAATCCTACATATTTTTTACTAAAATACTACTAGTTTATGTAGGAAAATTGACAATTTTATAATAATTTTTATTCTCGAAAATATTATTTTATTATAAAGAATAATTAGACTTTTTGGTCAACTAAAACTACCAAGAAAAATAATAAATATTAATATCAATTTCTCTCTCTCTCTCTCTCTCTCTCTCTCTCTCTCTCTCTCTCTCTCTCTCTCTCTCTCTCTCTCTCTCCCTCAAATATTAATATCAATTAAGGTCTTACGATAATTTCTATTAAAAATAAGATTTGATAAATATTCTCGTATATTGATAACAGCATTGCCTGGTGAGAATCAATAATTACATACATATAGAAATTATACTTTATAATAAATTGTTTTTGTTATTATATCATAAATTTACAACTACAGATAGGAGAAATGCAACTGTTTTGAGGTCACGGTATAGCTAAATGAAGAAATACTATAGATGAATCGGATTATCCGAGAATTTCAATTCCAAATTTGATCGTGGCCATCGGAAATAATCGCGCGCTCTATGAGCGAATAAAAATTTCAATTTGGGAAATAAGTAAGCTGATTTAAGTTGTATCTAAATTCATAATTCGTGTGGAATTGATACAGACACAGAGATTATACGCGTGCGGAACCTGCGCCGCATAAATAAACATCAATACGTACTATTATGACTTATACAGTATTAAAAAATCGATTGAATTTATCAATATTAATTTCAGGAGATTGCGAAGACTTTCTTAAGCATACTTGACTTCTTGTACGCCACTTCGTTTTAGAATAATCTATACGCATGTGATAGCAAAGGCAGCGCGATCCAATACATCTAATTCTAACTTGTCAATAATAATCGCGAGGATCTGACTCGCGCCGCGTTATCAGGAGAACGACGTCGATAGCTAAGGCGGGCGAAACGGCGGAATTGCGAAATTCCGGCCCCTCTCCCGGGGCTTTACTGCAGCGAGGAGATGAAAAATGGCGCACCCAATGACCCGGGAGAGCTCTATATGCAAATGTCTGTACACTCGTTGCGCGACAATTCTTTCGGTGCGCTTCTGTACAAACAAAGTACGTGCGTCGATTGTAATTTATCGCGGGTAGGGGGCGACCTTGCGGCGTGGCCCGAGAATAGGGAAAAGCATCGGAGCTCTCGGGTTTCTAATCTATAATATGCATAATGTACTGAGCTAAGCCCCGGCTATAATGTTATAATTATTATCGAAGATAAGCCGATTTTTAGCCGACAGGCCGCGGCAAAGTCCATTCGTCTAACGCGAGATTTTGTTTACTCCGCTCTTTATGCGCGCGCTCGTTAGAGGCGATTCTATTATGCTTTGTGCTTATACATAGTCGATAGATCTTACGTAGAATTAATTTAAAAAAACTTCCTTTTATTCTCTTTCTGAAAATTTTTAGTGCACAAAAGAAATGCAAAATGGATGAATTTATTTTCAGGTAAAAAAAAAGCTCTTTAGCATATAGCAATTGCGTGGTCAACTTGTCATTCGACACAAAAATCTAACGAACAGAATAAGAAGTCAAAAAAAATCTAACGACCAAACTGTATTTAAGAGATTCTCTTTTTTTCGAAATTACAATTATATACGCCCGATATGTCTTTGAATAATGAAGGTTATTATGGACCCAAAGCTTCTTCTAATACGCTAGTTCTTTTCAAAGTACTCTATATAAAGAGATAAAAAAGATTTATTTTATTCATAATCGTATGATTCGAATGATTTTTGAAAGCATTATGTAACTTGTAAATCTATCTATTAATGTCTCGATTCAACATCCAAAATAATTCTAATTGTTCTTGATTTTATGCAAATTTTTTTATATATCAATTTTCCCTGCTTGAAAAAAAAATTCAGTTAATTTTTTACATCGATAATTACATAACGATTTCAATAGTCATTCAGTTAATTTAATACACGAATTCTCATGTACAATATATCTTCAGAAAATATACCTAAAATCACTTACTCGTTTTTGAACACATTCTTATTTCGTTCTGCCATGACGATCATAAAAGTATAACACCAGTTGTAAGATAGAAATAAGAACAATATTGTATTAAAGTAGCAATGTTTGTTGTGGAACCTACTTTAAGATTGCATGCATGCACGCACCCACGCGCGCGCGCGCAACACACACACACACACACACACACACACACACACACCAACATATAACATAATGGTGAAATTCTGTAAGTCTATATACACATCATAAATTTCTGTAACACTTTCTTTATTATTATTGCTCTGGTTGGTTGCTTCTCAATCAAGAGCTAATATATATATATAAATATATATATATATATATATATATATATATATATATATATATATATAGACATTTATAGTCTATATTTTCAATATTTCAATTCCAATTTTTGAATAAAAATCTATTTAGTGACCTTGTTCAGTTTTCATCATATGTTCTATCATCATGTTATTTTTTTGCAATCTTTTTCTCGACTAATTATATTGCCAAGTAATAATCAATGCTTGTGTAGATATTGTGAATTATTTATGAGAGAAAGAAATGACAATATAAATAAGTCGATAATTAATCCAATACTTCAATAGCAAATACATACACAAATGAGAAAAAATCTCCAGAGAATATCTAAATAGTTAATTATCAAACTTAATAAAAACTTCACGCGGGCAAAGAGAATCGGCACAACCTTCTCGAAAAAATCGAAATATCAAAAAAATTAAGCACCTATACACATAAGCGGTCATGAATTAATAACTAAGGATGCTAACTTTACACAACGATTTGTAAAATAGACCGATCGCCTCCTAACGGCCAAGGACACTGGCATCTGGATCCACATCGGTAGCTATCACTGCGTCTATCACGATTAGCTAATTGTAACGGCTTTTTAATAGCGCATCCACCGTAATTAATAAGAATCTCAGTAAAATTTTCAATATCACGATAAAATTTATTTTGAAAAGACTAACAAATAATAGAATCATTATAAAGTGAATAAATAATGGCAATTATCGAATAGTAATGCTAAATCTATATCCATATGTGTACATATTACTAAATCATGTTCATATCGAAATAAGAATAAAATATTTTTTTTTCACTATTGAATCATAGGCACATATAGTTAGTTCGTTTTTAAAACATAGACTTTTCATCTTAATCGTAAGAATCGTTAATGTAAAATCGAATGCTTTTTTACTTGTTATTCAATATTTTCTAGTACAAGCGAATATTATAATAAATCTATAATCACTAAATCTGTGAAACCTTGGCAGAATACGCGGGACTGGCAGGGCAGGCCACCCCGTATAAACGGGTTTTTTGTTTAATTTGATGTCATTGTAAATCAACTAAAGATTCTAGCTAAATTATCAAGTGATTATCTTTTCGCAAATAAAGCTACATAAATAAACTATTTGTCTTTAATCTGACCAGTCTTTTCTTATTCATTGTGTCAACATTTCATTATTATAAACTATCCACGATTCGTAATAGTAAAATTTAGAACAGCAGAATCTAATATGCGTTAGATATTTTGCCCGGCATAAAGCTTCATGGATTATTGCGCTCTACCGCACAAAAACTAACAAGTAATTCATCTCCGCAGTTTCTTTGCTCTCCGTATCCTTTCCTTCTTCTGTGCAAACACACGCATACGCGCACCCGCAACCGCGTGCGCATACGCGAGCATACACGCGCGCACTCACAGACGCAAGTAGGTAACGAGTAACCGTAGCCACTTGTGTTTTCGCTGTTTTCACGAACGAAAACGTTGGAGCGCCGCGCCGGAGTCGGGCGAGACGCGCGATACAATATTTATGAGCCGAAAACGAAAGCGACGAAGAGCCGCGCAGCGTACTTGCAACGCTGTCTAGTATAATAAAAACGTTGCGCCTGACGTTTAGAGCGAGGCAGGACATAGGCGCATAGTCATCTGCACCTGTTGTACAATGTATCCCCTCGCCTCGCCTCTTCTCTTCCACCACTGATATATATATATATATATATATATATATATATATATATATATATATATATATATATATATATATATATATATATATATATATATATATATATAGATGTATTTGTTTTCGTAACTCTCGATTAAAAAAAAAAAAAACAAAGAAAGAAAAAAGAAGCATCGTGAAAGGCATTGGAAGAGAGTTCCTTAAATCTCCGCTGTCATGAAAATGGTCTTCGGAACGAATCGGACGAAAACGAAAGTTTTTATTCCGAGCTTTTGGAAGACTTTCATTCGTAATTAAAATTTTGCTATTAAATTTATAATATGTCCTGCAAGATGTTGATAGAGGCGGGGAAAATGATTAATTGCATCGGTTTTTTTTATAGAGCCTTAACAAGAGGACTTTTTGTATTTGTTCGTATTTATATTTGTTGCAGAACGAGCCAACAGATTTTAATGAAATTATTTAATATAAACATGAGCGAATATCTCATGAATATTCACGATGATATAGAATTCAGATTGTTTGAGAGACACGATTATAAGAATGAAAAGAAAAAATGTTTTAAATTTTCATTATATATATTCCAAGCGATTTTACGATTAATAGATTAACATTTCTTCAGAATATTCTTTTGAAAATTATGCGATATAATGTAATAATCAACAATAGTTCTATGATTCCTAATGTAATATTCAAGAAACGTCAGAATTTATTTTTCAACTTTTTACAAAGCTAATTTATTTATCAGTAGATTATTTTTCAAGGAAAATTTCAATTTGTAATACACTATAAGGCGAATCTAAAAATTGATAATACATGCGATAAATTAGTTTAATAATCGATTATGCTAGGTAGGATTGGAGGCCAAATTTTTGGGACTGCACAGATGAAATTTTATATTTTTATGAAACTTCTATTATTGAATTTTAATTATAAATTAAACGTTTCCATATATGAAAATAGCAAAAGTGCAAACAACGTTTTCGATAGTATTCTATTTTTTTTTCAAAAGCAAAACCCGTTTTTTTAAGCCAGTGTACTTTTCTTATTTCAATAATATTTGTAACGACTGCTGTCTGAAAAACAATATAGTAATCTTTGACTTTGATATCCAATTTTATGCGCACTCTTTTGTAAAACTTATTGTTTGTTTTTTTTCTCAAACGTAATGTTACACTTTATAACGATGCGATTTCTTATATACCGATAATCAGACATTCAGATGTCAGATATTATAGTAGCTACTGAAAACATTTCACGAGGGGACACAAACTTTAGCTCGGTCATTCCTTATCACAGGACTTCGACCAGTATTGTCGTCGTGATCGACGCTCCTTTTTTCTCACCCAACTTAAAGTCGCCAATTGAAACCCTCAAATCTCCCAGTATCGCGTACGCGTCCCCCGTTTGCGGCTGAAAACTCCGACAAGGCGGGATATTTTTCCCCCGAAATTGAGCACAGCCAATATAATCTATTATTCTTCGCATTCCGACTACCGTGTGAATCCCAGGACGCGCTTCCTTCGTCCCTCGCGAGCACCGGCGGTGCCTCGAAGCACGCGCGCGCCCGCAGAAGGACAGCAGGTGTGCGACCAAATCTGGCTTCGCTCGAGACGATTCGTACACAGGACGCGTATCACGGAATCGGCTCGCTGCGGACGAAACGTTGACGCTTCGCAATTTCTGCTAGCGCAGTCTCTGTCGTATTTTTTTTTTATTCCTTACGATTTCTTTCGCTGTATAATTGCAGCGTTTGTTTACGAGATCGTCCGCCCGATGCCGACTCGCATTATACACGCGGGGACGCGCGAGATGGTCACGTTTTCGCGCCGACGACGCTGGCGGAGGGGACATCGGTTGGCTGACCGCGCGCGTCACCGCTCGATTTATCGACTTTTATCATCGCCCGACAACGGGCCTCGCCGATTAAGCCGGCGATGGGCCCGCGCCGAGTGCATATTCGAGATCGCCGTGACGATACGGCCGGGAGCCGCCGAAAACGTGTGTAATAAACGGCGAAGAGAGGCACTTTGTTGACCATATGTGTATAGCTGATTTCGGGCGAGGGGTGGGGGGGGCGGGCGGGTATTCTATTCGGAACAACGGGTCGTTCTATTCGATTCTCTCGCCCGGGGATCGATTCTTCGAAGCAGCGGATGCCTCGGGAGCAATGGCCGCGGAGCTGGACAGAGTCCGCGTTGAAGCCAAATGAGACTCTGCGCTCGCGCAACTTTGTAAAGTAATCGTTCCTATGTTGAGACAATAAAATTAAACAACAGAGGGGATTAGCGAATGTTAATCTCTCAATCGTTCAATTGGCACCTAAACGCTAAGGCTTATAAAATTGTGAACACGCAATATGATTGAGTCGAAAAAATGAAACAATCCCGGTTCATTGTCCTTCCCAAATTAGTTAGATGGTGTATGCATCTTAGTAAAGCATCCGAAAGCAGCGTTCTGCGCACGCAAAAATTGCCGACGCTACGAGCACGAGAGCGATGAGCTGCTTTAATATGCACTCGCCTTGGCATGCGCAAGATTACTGATTCGTTTTCAAACATTTGCTTGATACTAGGAGATTGCGAGACTTTTCCTCGAACGTTTTTTTTTTTGTTTGCTTTATTTTTCAACTATTCCTATCTTTCGTATTTTTCCCTCTTTTCATACATTTAAGCAACAATAACAAGATATTAATATATCTAAGGCAAAGTCAGCTACATCGAGATAATGAAGCTACTTCTCGTGTTTTAATTCGGTTGAAGCATACTGCTTTCTTGATTCAGCATCTATTATTAGAATTACTGATTGGTTACTCATGGACGGCTGGTCGTCCCTAGTTTGGACCATCTCTAATTGTGCGGATAAAGACTCCTACGCTGTTTATTAAAGTAGTTTAAGGTAGAATTAACTTTACAATTAATTTATTGCCTCGCAAAGATGTTTTGTTTAAAATGTTACTCTTTCTTCGATTCTAGTTATAAAAATATGGATTTTTTAAAGCAAAATCGTTCCATTAAGTTAATATGAGAGAAGTACTAATTTTAAATAAAAAAAATAAACCACGTGTTGGAATTGGCTAAATTTTAGAACTCAAAACTTTATTGGACTCATTATGGAGGTAATCAGAGTTACCTCGTTCAATATAGAACAAATCCGTTATTTACATACACGGAAGCCTCTATTTAACCAGTGTACAATTAATTACTGATATTATTATAATTATAATTCAGTATTAGGCCTCCTTCAAATTTCGTCTAGGAGCTAAGACTAGAGCAAAACTCTTTGGTCTCAGCAAGGAATTCAAATAACATCGATCCAATTTCGTGTCGTAAAATCCTAATTGGATCATGAAAAATACGCGATTCTTTTAATGGCAATTTAATTTTTCAAGATTGAATATTTAAACACTTTCGATTGTGTATACTTTTATTCTTTGTAAAAAATTACCTATCACTAGAGACTTGATATTGCCATTGCTTAAGGAATTACATTACACTATAGAATTTAAAAAAAGTCAATTTTTTTGGTTAAAGGATACCTTTCGAACCCTGTAAAATATGAGCGGCAAAAAAATTGTTTTTGAGAGCGCCTTTAACAACTCTCGAAGGACTACTTACGTTACTGAGGTATATGACTTCACAAGCAGATCCAATGACTTTACATATTGAAAGTTTCTATGCAAAAAATTACTTTATATATATATATATATATATATATATATATATATATATATATATATATATGTATATATATACATACACACATATGTATGTATAAGATTAATACGAATCCTTCTTTACAGAATTCTGATCGATCGTTTTATTGCGCTAATAAAGACTCTTGAAATATGTTTATTTTTTTTCGGCGCTATATATGCAGTGTTGTAACCCCTTAACTGGAACGATTGAGAATTTGCGCAATAATAACGTTATAATAACGTTAATATACCTGCACTGAGAAGAAAATTTAGTACATTTAAATAAATATTTAGTTACTGTCTTTCATAATTTTTTTTTCAGCATGTTCATTAAACTGTTCACATTCATAAAGTAATTTATAGTTGAAATACTTCGTAAAATAAATCAATCTGTTCTGGATATTCGCAATTCGATCACCTTGTGATGAAAACTAAATTCATGAGAAACTTTTCTCACCAATTCTGCAAATGAATTTTAAATGATTCTGTTAATCTACAACGACTTAAGCTTTCGAACAATATTTATAACAAAATTTCTTTTTTATTTTCAATAAATGTTTCAATCATACGAGAATTATTTCATTGATCTATTTAAAGAATTCACTTATAAAATAAAATCATGGTTAGCCGATTAGGTTTACGGCCTGTCGTGACTCTCTGCGGTTACATTTCCCGAGTCTCAATGTACCATCGTTTTATTGAGCATGTTAGCAGGCTGTGTACAAATACATACGATGTACGTTCACAAGCTGTCGGTTTACAGATAAAAAATCCTTTTTTTTTTCTTTTATAGATACGATTTTCTTGTAGATTTTAATGGCCGGGCATATATTTTTTATTCTTGTTGTAATCTAGGAAAATAAACTTTTATCTATCAATTTTATTTTTTAATATTACGGATTTTTATTTTACTGAGAATAGATGAATGAACAGATTTATGAATTTATTACGAAACCAGTGTAGAAAGATAAAAATCTTAAGAAATGTTTCTTGTTTCTTGTTGATAATCCTATTATTCTATTTGATAAAAACCATGGAAAATCGAGTATTTATTTATATCTATTGGTTTCATGGATTTGGCAAACAAAAGACGCATTTTTTATTAAATGTCTGTAATTTTTTTCAAATTGAATATACATATAACTAGACAACTATAAAGTTCTGTAGATTGTTGTTTAAAACACTCATTCTAATTCTTATAAGTTATTTATTACACAAATTGCATTATAATTAAATGCCTCATAATTTTCATTATATATCTATTATTTCAATGAAAAACTTAGGTACTGTTTTTAGATTTATAGTTATTGTTATTGAAGTATATATATTCTTTATATTAATTAATTGTTATGTGCTAGTTTTAATTCTAATTCAAGGTTTATGGGTTCTCAGACATATGGTAGTAAAGACTATTCAAAATGAGGGAAATTGTACAATATATCTTGAAACCTATTTTTGAAAACTTTTTCTGTAGAAGTGTTTTATATATACGCTTTATTTTCCTTAAAGGTAAACATATAAGAATTTAAAAAATAATAAAATAATTGTCTTTAAAAAATGTATATACAAAATTAAAAATTCTAATAAATTTTTGAAAAGCCTTGATTTTATATAGTTGGATCTAAAAAATTTGTTTGGAAATATTTAATCTTGTGTTTTCAAAATAAATTGCTTGAAAATTGCATCGATCATTCCTACAAATTATCAATTCTAGTTATTATTTTGAAGAAAAAATGTGATTAGATTCCATTTTACAGATGCAGCTGAAACATCAAAATCTTCAAGATACATTACTTACGAATGTTATATTTAGTTAACATGGATGCGCAAGCTTTTCAGGCTGAATTTTTTTTTTCGAAAAATTAATATACAAATTCTCAGCTTTATATTAATTACACAATAAAATATTATATAAACCAAATTCTGTATAAAAAAGTAAACAGAAAATAAATTAAAATAAGAATTTACTAGTAATATGATGTAGAGTATCAATATTCATTTAATAATAGGATGTACATATAAAGTTCTTTTAAATATTACAATATACGGTATACTAATAAATCTGGCAATTCTATTTCCTCGTTCCCCATAACGCATATAAAAATCTAGATTAATCTGCGCTGAATCACTTTCTCCGTATAGTTGTAGATCAAAAGTGCAAGCACCGAGTCACGCTTGATGCTCTGCATATTATAATGCGCGCGTGTGTGTGTGTGTGTGTGTGTGTGTGTGTTCGTGTGTGTAGATATACGCAGACCTCACCCACGCCAAGGCACCGTATACACGCGTACACACAAATATATGTACATAAGAGACTGGTGGCAGTGGCGGCGGCGGCGCTGATCTATATGAAAAGAGCCCTGCGGCAGACTTCCTGCTTGTAATAATCAACGGCCGTATAAAATGTACTCTGCTCCCTCGGCTCTGAACAACCGCACGCATATGCATATTATAAATTATAACTAACAGCGGCCGAGGCACGACCCATCCTCGGCATATACATGCTGGAGCCCTGATAGCGTCTTCGCGAGGAGCGGACGTATGTTATATATAAATCAGGCTCAATAATAAACACACACATGCACACATGCACGCGCACGTATATGTATCCCCACACACACACACATACGCACACGCACACGCACACACACACACGCGCGCGCGCGCGCGCAGGCATCTTGAAAATATTGATTGGCGTCGGTGAAATCGCGGCGATGGCAAATGCATATATCGGAAACGTGCACGCACCTTTTGATATAGATTGCTTGCTGCGAAAAAATCTTTCATCGAAGATATATATATATATATATATATATATATATATATATATGTATAATAAACATTCCATTTTTGTACAGCGATTCGTTCGTGACTATAACAAGCGCATGTCCCAATTGACAGAAATGAATCAATAACGGTTACTGTGCTCGATGTGTTCGGCATACAAAATTATTTGCTCTTGTACTCGTTTGATACGCGCCACCTAAGAGAGCGCGTCTCTGTATCCAAGGATCTTGCTCTATCGGCTGCCGTGTCCTTATAGTTGTCCAATATCCATGCTCGTGCGAACTGCAGCGACCGGAACCATCGTTAAGTAATTTTTTCTGTTTCAATAATAGATGATCAGTCGATACAAAGATGGTTTATGGCCGTTTGGCTTAAGTCTGAACAGTTGGTCGAAGAAGAAATTTTACCGAGTGGTCATTTGTCCAAAAGAATACTTGGCCAACTGAGCTTTGATGGAATGGGTGCCTGACCGAAAAATGTATTCGCGATCTTGGTTTTAATTCAGCATTACACAGATATGCGTTGTTCGTGGGTTCCATTATTTTTTTTTTAAATGTCATAAGTTTTGTTGATATTTTTAATACTTTTGTGTTTCATTTAAGTATTTTAATATATTTTGTAATTTACTAATTATTATTAAAAAATAACCATATCTGAAACTCCGCATAACAATAAAAAAATGGTATTTGTATGTAGACCTCGGTTAATGTAAAAAAAAATAATAATAATAATAATAATAATAATAATAATAATAATAATAATAATAATAATAGTAATAATATAATAATAGTAATAATAATAATTTGTATGATGTCTGTATGATTGAAAGACTGAAGAGTGAATGCAGTTTCGAGTATTTGTGAGATTCTAGGACGAAAGGAATGATCGTAAATGGGACACGCAAAGACTGTCGCCCAGGCTGAAGTAATGTGAATATCAGTTCTGGGCTGGTTTTGATGCAACAACACCGAGATATGTGTTTAGTGCGTAGTGGCATGGGATTTATGTCGAGTCGCACATATTCCAGTGACCGTTCTCCAGGATTATTCTTGCTGAACGGACATTGGAAATGCATAAATAGCATAATAATAAGCTTCGTTAAAAATTCAATAGGTTTTTCCACAAACAGGATTTTCCATTAAAAATATGTTCGGTACAAAAGATTTGCGAGCAGCGTCCGATCGGTTTAACAAGAATTTCGTTAACATGTCACATCTTGTCAAATATCTGGCACTCGGTCCAAGTTATTACATCCAGCCAAAAAAGGCGACCCGTCTTCGCGGAAGAAGCCATAAGGCTCCGCAGTGACAATGAGTGATCCTTAACGATGAGCGATCCCGTCGCTAAAGATAGCGCTTGACGCTGTGCGTGTTCCTATTGCTTTCTCAAAAGGAGGTAAACGCAGCGAATGCTCTTTTGAAAAGGCGCGCGACACTATCGGCTACACCGAGCCAACAAATTATAATATCAATCGCGTATTTGAATGATAAATTTTACTTCTATCTTGAATTAATTCAATCGAAGCTTCCCTGTAAAATCGAATTATATCGTTACAATGTTTGATCGTTTTTCTTTTTCTTAAACGCCGATAATTATCAACGTAATCGATTTCCACCCACCCGCCTCCAATCTAATCAATTATTTAATTCAACACAATTAAATTATCAACGTGATTCAGGCAGCGATAGAGAGGAAATTGGAGCATATATTATGTTTGACCGAATTTTTTTTTTTTTTCGTTCATATATCCGACATCTCTTGGATTATAAAATCGCGTTCGAGTTGAACTCATTAGCAGGTGCATTAAATTGTATATATACATGTATAACGATTGAATGTATACGTCGTCCAAACACTATGTATATAATAATAAGACATCACCTGCGGACGCTCGGACAGCCCCGTCGATGACCCGTGCTCTCTCTCTCTCTCTCTCTCTTTCTCCTTCTCCAATCGCCGCTACCATTTATGTACGGGGCGTCGCGAGAGTCGCGCGTCCGTTCGCGCGACGCAGCGCCGCCCGTATATTATTATCATTGCGGTGAAAACTGCAAGGTGTCTTTCTGGCCCGCGCAACGCGAGATACTTAACGAGAGGGTGGGGGCAGAGTCCAAGGGGAGGGGGAATTATATTTTCAACCCTGCCATTTGCAGGGATTGTGCAAGGGAAACCGATCATTTTGTTGACTGCTCACCCGTGCCCCCACCTCAAAGGCACAGACAGAGAAAGAGAGAGAGCGAGGGGAGAGAGCCAATGCCATATAGTTTCTAAAACATTTTGCGCAATCTACCAATGAGCGAGCTCATTTATATTGGTACTATATTGGTCTCTCTATGACTATTTCTTTCTCGGCATTAACTAGGTGAAATTATAGTAGACGAGGTACGCGACTTTATTGGCAAATTTCATAAGCTAAATATATACCAATTTCCTCTTCTTTTTTTTGCTGAGATCTCCATACTTTAGACATGAAAAGTTAACGATTTCTGGGTTTGTAAAAATATATCCTTCTCGGCGCATTTAACTTTCGTCGATAAACCTCCTATATATTAACCGTCGTTGATGTTTTTAACCGTCGAATAAGATTCATTTATTGATTGTGTTTTAACTAAATAGATACTTCCTTTACATGATATAATTTACTAATAAGAAGCCTAAATTGTGGTAACCGAAAAATCCATTAGTGACAGTTTTGTAAAAAGTGTCTCCAAAAATACGTTACTAGTAGAATCGAAATCGGATCTTCGGCCAGATTTTTTTCAAGCAAAGTCGATCATTTATTATTTTATTTAATTTATTTAAAAGTAAAGGACTTTAACTAAAAGTTTTTAGTTAAAACTAAAGGGCCATTGGATTTAATTTTGTGCTATATATTCGTTATATAAATTGTGTCGCTTTCGTCAAAAGTTTCAAGCAAATGTGTTAAAATTCTGGAATTTTTCCAAATATCATGACAAATCACTAGATGACTGTTTTGCATGTCTCATAATCTAACTATTATAATATCTAAGCCAATCGGAAATACACGATATCGGCTACGCTACAGAGACGGGAAAATTAACGTCATTGCTTTACCTGTAGCATATATATATGTATATATATATATATATATATATATATATATATATGTATGTATATATGTATATATGTATATGTATATACATATATATGTATATACATATATGTATATATGTATATGTATATATATATATGTATATGTATATACAACTTTGTATTTGTCTTATTATATATTGGTTTATTAACAATATTTTATAAATCCATACGTATATTGATTATTTTAATAAGAAAAATAAAAAAATATTGAAACGTTTAATAAATGTAACTCTTTCGAAATTTTGCAACACTCCCTTTCAATTCGTCCAACAATTTCATTTAATGCGCCAGAAACAATAAGTGGGATTATTTTACTGAGCCAGCTCAACGGCTTTTCTCACAAATTACAATGTAAATTTAACTTTACAATTTTAAAAAATTTTCCAACCAAACCAAATCGCCCACTCTGCGCTGTTCCTTTATCCTTCGCAATAGAGAATTATCGCTTGTTTAACGAATAAAAAAAATCTAAAAGCAATACTTCATTCTTTGCGGTACGAGAGCATTAGAATCGTAACAATATATATCGAGCCAGCTCTTTAAATAGCCGCCGAGCCGAGCCGACATTTTCGTATATTATTAAGGCGCGCTTGCACATTTGTAACTCGGGACCATCAAATATATATATATATATATATATATATATATATATATATATATATATATTCATTTCGCCAAAAGCTCTGTATGCATTAATGATCGCAAAATCTATATATATGTAGATATATACCACGGGTATATAATGAGCACATAAAGCGCCGGGAAAACGGAAACCTTTGGAAAACGTTCCTGTCATTAGTGCATTTATACAATTGTCGACCGAGTTCTCCGGTTCTCTTTCTCGAAAGAGCCTTAATCGCTGTATAATTGAATTGCTATATAATGGTCCGTTCCCTCGCGGCGGTAGAACTGACATGGAATATGAACCGGCAAACGAGCCCGCATTTGATTCGGCATAAAGCCTGAGAGTTGCACGGGTATAAAGCGCGAGAGCGCAAAGTTCGATATATGCATATGTGTATATTCGTCGAATTCTCTCCGCTTCGCTTGAAATTTTGGACCGCCCGGATCCTCGACGAATACGTAATTCGGACGTGCGGCAGGTCGCGTTCGTATGGCTGTTGCGCATTACGCAATTATTGTGCAATCCCGCGATTTCGCGGATCCGATCTACTATCAAAAAATATTAAGAAAGGAAAAGATGAGAGAAAAATAAATCGATTCTATCGTGTTCGTTATGTATTGATAATGGGGAAGAAAGACATGCTTCGAATGAAAAACAAACTTTTTCAGATATTGGGAAGAATTTCATGATTTTTAATACGTGAAGATGCGGAGGTCCGAGAATTCGGAGTAAAAATCTCTTGTTCATAAATTATATTCTTGCTTAAATTTACTTAAAATTCCTGAGTTCAAAGTTTCTAATAGCAATTCCAGCAGCGAATTGAATCAGTTTCTCTCGCTTTTCCCGAAGCCTCGAGAAGGTCGTTGCTATAGGCTATATACGCATTCGCTGAAATTTTGCGATACGGTGAATTGCTCTCCCTCTCTCTCTCTCTCTCTCTCTCTCTCCTTCATTCTCGCTCCCCTTCCACCACTAACCACGTGCAGCTGACCCGATTATAGGCGACATTCGCTCGCGCCGCTTATATATGTTTACATACACCTTGCACCGAAGTGGGTCGTTAACGGAGCCGCGGCGACTCGCAAATTTTCCTCTCGGACACACACACACACACACACAGAAGGAGATAGGGAGGGAGAGAGAGAGAGAGAGAGAGAGAGAGAGAGAGAGAAAGGTCTATATATAAGCGACGAAAAGCAGACGGTTGAAAACTCTCCTGCATAAGCTTTATCGATCTCTTGAGACTTTATATTGTTTCGATTCGCGAGCATAACGAGCGCAGCGGGCAAACGAGAGTGGCGACTTTGTCACCGGGAGATCGATATTTAACCGGCGATATTATATATTCGAGCGCGGTAGTTTCTTTATAATAACGGGCTCGCAGCAGGCGGCCTACACGCGCAGTTTATGAAAATTGTGTATAATGCGCAAAAGATGCAAATTGCCGAGATTTTTTCCTCCCCGCCTCCCGCCTCGCTAAACAGTCTCCGCTAATTGTGTACAAATGAATAATGAGCGTTCAAGCGCAGTGAACACTCTGCGTGTAACACTGATATAATGGACTTTTTATTTGCCATTATAGAGGCAATGCAATGGCATGTGGCTACCGCATTTTTTATTACTTTCCAACGTTCGCATTTTACGACAGAGTTTGAAGGTTAATTTAAACAGATTGCTTTTTAGTATACGTTATATTGTGTACATTACGAGAAATTAGGATAAATTTCAGAAATGTTCAAATAAGAAACGAATCTCAAGGGATATCAAGTATATAGAACTAGGATTTTTTGTCGCGGCTTCGTCGATGCTACAGTCCGTAAACATATTATATATATTAAAATTATCCAATGAACGGCTTAAGAACATATTATCGATGAATCTTTTTAATAAGTAATGTAGGAGGGTTCTGTTAATAAATTTTCAAGCAGGCTACATTATAGATGCAAACTTTTCTCGTGCTATCAGAGAATTTTTTAAACTCGTGCATGATGTCGTTCAGATTTCTAGTTAAAACCCGATTCTTAGAGTGAAAATATTTCTTAAATGATTCATTTAACATTCTGTAAGTTTCACGTCTTTCGCCAGTTTCTTCGTCAGTCTGCCAGTATCAACAATTATGAGAAACACTGACTAAGGGAGTTCTTTGAAGGTAGATACTGTGTATAAAGCGAACGAAACTCTTCACAAACTGAAAATTTTACAGAATTTTACAGTATTCTGACTTTGTAAGTCGTCACCTAGTAGATTCTTAAACACATATAAATATATTGCAGTATATTGGAGAAATCGCTCTGATAGGCAACTATGTACCTATTCAAATTTCCAGGTAAAAAAAAACAAAACCTTTTCGAAAAAACTCAAATCAATTCATCAAGACGATTCCTGAAAAAGTCATAGTTTTAGTCCGGTACCTTTATGATTTTTCCATACCATATCTGTAAGATTTGTTTATATACTTTTAAACTAGGCTTCGAGTTGAACCAAGCCTCTGCCTGTGGAACATTATTCAGAGATCTGCGAGCGGTCGGTAATTACTCGAGAAATATTTGGAGAGTCCTGTAAATGCGGAAGTAATTAGCTGTACAATTCATTATATTTTACTGCCGCTGCGATAATCTTGTGTATTACAATACATTGTCCTGCTGAAGCAGCCCCTTCTTCTTTTGCATTGCATCTAATCACGTCATGTAATTTTCACTATTAATGATTATACCTTTTTCAAGACAGATCGATTAATCAAATTCGTTGCGCATCCAAAAATGCGAATCCATAACCTTCGTAGCTGACATGAATAGTTGTTGAACGCCTCAATTGCTGTTGTTCACTCAGCTGACGATCTCATTTATTCTGGTGGATCGAGGTTAATTCAAGCTTCATTTATCATTACATATCGTTTCCTTATACTTGTCTATTTCGCATGAACAGCTCCAAACAATCCTCTGAATAGTCGAGGCATTATTGTTTATCATCGACTGTGAGGTAATGTGGCGCTCACTTTGAATCGATCTTTTTCATTGACAAATAGCCAATATACTACCCACTTATATCTTTGATTTCTGAGCTATCCCACGGAATCTCAATTTACGATAGATCAAAACGATCTTAAGGATTTCCATTATATGTTTTTTGCGGTAAAAATTGACGTATTCGAGCCTCCTCGACTTTGAGCATCATTTGTGTTTTTTCAGCGCCCATGAATCACTGTTAAAATGTTCGAATACGTAGCACTTAGAAAGGTATTACTTTGCTTTCACGGTAGGTTTCGAATCAGAAAGTAATGCTTTATCAACAGACGACATTCAGAGTTTTCAATTTTTACTCAATATACGAAAGTTGTTAATAATATTTTCTGAAGAAAAACTTTTGAACCGAAGGTGCAATTGACCTGAGATTTAAAAAAAAAAGAATCATAAAATGGTTGGTATTTCTTCAAAATCATATGGATTTGTTTTGGTATTGGCTATATTTCGAGCTGGGGATGTGACATGATCGAAATGTGACAATTTATCTGTAGGTAAAGAATTTACACGAACTGCCATGTTATCTCGGAAAATTATGGAAAAATCACACTCAATTGTAAATTGCATCATAAGCTATTTCTAGATGATACTCTATACGATTCGGAGAAAAAGGCATTTTTCAACGAGGAAAATAATAATAAATGTCCAGCAATGACTGAACGAGAAAAATGGGAAACAAGAGAAAGAAACCAGACATTTGAAACTGGCGAACAACTCCACCTCCGTTATCAAAAACCGCGCGCGGTATCAGCGTCACTTCCGCAACCATTCTATCAGCACAAAAATTCGATGCCGGACTGTAGCTATATATATATATATATATATATATATATACCTCGGCTTTCGTCACGCAGTCTTGAATGTGCATCTAGCAGCTTGGATATGAAGTGTCAATTAAAATAATAAAAAAATTTAATTGCATTACATACGTATATAAAAAACTTGCTGGTTTGCCTAGAAATCAAAATACGTAGGTAAATTCCTTTACATATAAATAGGACGATTTTTCTTCTGCCTTTGGGCTACAAAATAGGTTACCTGACAGATATTTATTAAGTTATGTGGTGTTATATAGTAGTATAGGATTAGAAGATGAATTTTGCATTTGATTATTTTTTTCCTACCCCCGAACGCAAGAACCGAATAACTAAGCGAATAAGCTACTAAGCACATCGCATTACGATTCATCGAACATACATATATATATATACCAGACATTTTCACGAGAAATTCTGGACAATTGTGTGAGCAACCGCGGTGGAGGAAAATTGTATAGGTACACACATATCTGTCCTGATCGTTCTGTATGCGTGTGTGTGCGAGAGGGGAGTGTTTCTCAATCCACGTGCACGCGTGCGTCTAACATAATGGGAAAAGAAAAACTGACGCAAGACATCGATGCGAGCACCCCATCGTTGTCCTATCGAGCGTGCAAGGAGACCAAATCGCGAGCGCTCGTTCGCATCGGTCGTCGGACTTGTGTCGCGTGATGCACTCGCGTGCGCGTGTATATACGCACGCAAACGATATAATAACCTCCCTTATGAATTCTCGCGCAATACTCATTGCAAATGCGCCTGTTTTTTGCGACTAGTGTGTGTGTGTGTGTGTGTGTGTGTGTGTGTGTGTGTCTATCGGAATTATGCTATTCGCTCTGCAGCGTGACATATTGAGCAATTCTTCGTAGACGTATACCATATATTATAATCATTTTTCTTATCGAGTGCCGACTTTTTCATCTTTGAACCCTTGAAAATAATGAATAATACGAATAATACTAATAATACTTTAAAATATCGACTACTAAGAAGCAAAACGTGCTCTCATTCATTTAGTATATAAGACACTTTATTCGCTCTTGATTACATGGGTATATTACGTTATATTAATTTTGCCATATTCATATTATTCGTACAGAATCGAGTACGGTAAGAAGCGCGTCGCTTTTGAAATACGAATTATCGCCAAATGTAAATAAGAATTAAGATAATGCGCAAATTTTAATGCGACGTTTCGTCAACGGTATATTTATCATCCGTACTACTGGTATCGAGGAAAAAAAAAACTGATTTCAACGCAGTCGGTCAGAGCATTTCAACAATGCGCTCAAGACTTTCACATTTCTTCTATGTATGCGTTTGTATGTATGCGTATGTGTTCGCGCGCGTCTGTTTGTGTGTTTGCGTATAGAACTATAGAGCAAACTTAAAACCAACGAATCCATCGTTGTTCGCATATAGTGTCAAAGTATATATTTCAAATTTAATTGGCCTGCCATCCCATTCCGATAGAGCTGTATTTTAGAATTAATACGCCCGAGACTCTCCTATAACCACCCCTTCCCACCTCCACATCCTCCTGCTTAATTTACACACGCGCGCATAATAAATCGCCCCGACGCGAGGCGACGATTTCTCTTTCGCGCAAAAGCAACGCGGCCGAATTTCTCCGGCGAGCTTTCGACGACTCGGGGCCCCGCTTGTGTCTGCAGGATTTCCATTGCGATCGGACGAACGAAAGAAAAACCAAACGAGCTAATCGCAGCGGAGAGCTCGCCCGAATGAACCGATCGTGGAAAGTCGAGCGCTCGAATTTTCCGGATCGCGCTTCGAGGGTACTATCAATGGAGGCTGCGCGTACACATTGGCAACAAAAGCAACCAGCCCAATACCGCAGCGCTTTCATTCTGCGAATTGATCTATATACGTCGAAGCGGCTGGCCGTTACTTTTTTTACATAATATACTTCTCCCGCTCGTCATCGTTTCATTTTTTTGTTTTTATTTTGCTATTGACGAACGACATACACTACGTACACCGCTTGTATACTCGAGTACATCGTATAAGTTCGTCCGCAGTCGACTGCGAGACGACCTCCCCCCGCTGGCGCACGAGTCAATAAACTTACACACACGCGCGCGCGCGCGCACACACACACACACACACACACACGCATACGGAGTATAATTCAATTCGGTTACGTGACGTAAGTATAGCGCGCTGAGCGTTGCGCCAGCCACACCAATATTATAGGCCTCGTGCAGCGCGCACGCACGATGGCTGCGCAAAATTTTGTAACCGAGCGCGCGTGGCGTGGCAGCGGCAGCAACAGGAGAGCCAACCCCTGACCCCCCCCCTCCCCCCGCGCGTGTGAAGAAAATTAGCTGTTCGGTGCGTGTGTATGTATGAGCGGAGAGAGTGCAGTTCGGCTGTCTATGGGCGGATGTTGCGGCAATACAATGTGTATGGAAAAATTGTCAACGCGCGATGTGAATCTGTATGGAAATCCTATGATTGGAATTCTTCGGTATTTATTATAGTAATTTAAAATACTTTTTTTATTTATATGCGTATTTAGGAATGCCGACGAAGGTATAACTCCCTTACGAATGACTGGAATTGGGGCGCAGTCCCCTTTGAATGCTACTTTTATAAAAGCAAAGATTTAGGAAAATTATATGTTTGTCTAAGTATATAGATCGTTAATAATGTTAAATAATATAATTATTTTAATGAACGTGTCGTAGTTGATATTTTTAAAGATCTACATAAATTCTTTAATTTAAAAAAGTTACAAAAAATTTAATCAATGAGATTTCTATTTAATGCCAGGTTACATACAGCTTTATAGTTAGCGCAATTAAAAATTTTTATAAAAAATGATTAGGTTCTTATTCTCCTGTTCTGTTGCTTTACTGTTTAGTAATCACGCGCAATAAAGTTTATTTATAATGGACATTATTAATATAAAATATACGAGGAGTTCATTCTTGTTTTCTTTTGTTTTTAATTATGCATGCGCAAAATTGAAAAATTTGATACGTGCGTTAAATTGTTCTAAGATTGAATACTGATTTTTATTTGAGAATAAAGTATTACGATACCAATGTGACTTAATTTCAAGCATATTGAGTGCACTTCATGCGTAAATAAATATAATATTACATAAATAAAATGAAAAAGAGTTTGAGTAGCTGCCGAATTTTCGTATTGAGTGAATTTTTTGACTTTAACTTTTACGTTAAATTATTATTATTTTTTGTTTAAGAGTAAAGAAAAAAGTTCAAATATAATATATTAATTTGTATTATTTCAACTTGTAGATATGTAGAAAGTACCTATAGAAATATTCAATATTGTTTCTTTCATTTTAGTTGTTATCTGTTGAATACTTGGAATAATCTATGTAATAATAGGTCCAATTTCAAAGAAAAAAAGCCTTTCTATTTATATTTTAAATATAAAATTAATATTATTCTATTTGAAGAGAGAAAACGTTCATTTTTAGAATTTGATTCATCAATGTAACGATGAAAATGAAAGTTAAAGCTCAGAATAACTATTATCAGATAATAAAAGATACAGAGTAAAATGACACAGTCCGAGATTTTATAAGCCTTGAAAAAATTTTATTATTTCTCGATTATGATTTATTTTGGGAGCGAATACGTGGGAAAACATGTATAGAAGGAATCTCGAACCGTATAGCGTCTAACTCATAAACCGATGAACCGAAACTCAAATTATCTTTTCTTACTTTATTTGTGTGTGCGTGCGTGTGCGTGTGCGTGCAATTGTAATTTATACTACTTCCGTTCCAATCGTCGTTACTCTTAAGGAGGAAGTATTTTACTGGGGTTCGCTTTTCATGTGACAAGTCCTTTAAAAATCGCTCGACAAACAGAAAATGAGCACAAAAATAAATAAATAAATAAATGCCACTGATGAATGCTAAAAATTTCACTCTTACTGTCGGCCAGTTTCCTTTTCCACTGATTTCAAAGAAGTCGTAGAAACAGTAGCTTGAATTATAATAATATACAGTTATGGAAAAGAAATTCGATTTCCTCTTCATAATTGCCCCCGTGCGATCCAAATAACATCATTGTAATTAGATCTTGACGGAAATCTAGTTAAAATTAGATAGACAGGAAACAGACCGGCTGTAATTTATGATCGATATACATGGGTATAAAATTGGGCTCGGAAATATTCATCGTCGATATTGAGATTTGTTGGTTAAATGAACACTTTAGAGCACGTCGAGCAACAATCGGTTCTAAATTGCAAGATTGAAAGAAAATCCATATTGATATCAATAATAGATTGAATGAATGATGGCCGTTATAAAAAATAAAACTTTTCTGTATATCATTGATAAATAAAGTAATGTCCTCGGCATATGGTCATTGACATCTTAAAGTTAAGCCAGCGTGTATTGGAAAAAGCTGTAATGAATTATTTGGAAAAGTTATACATTTCTCTCACATCAAAACTGTTCAATAAATAACCTAAGCTCACGTTTATTGGCCACCCATCAGGATTTCTCATTTACGCGCAGCATATATATATATATATATATATATATATATATATATATATATATATATATATACACCCCGTTTAGTCGCAACTTCTTGACCGAGAAAACGTTATCGTTTTCTCCCCGCGCAAATCAGCTCTCTAGATATTATACGCGTATAATTAAAAAAGAGTGCAAGTGCCTATATAATGGCTTTATAATACACGTAAATATTTTCAACATTTCCATATCTCTACATACATTTCCTTTATGTATATGAAAAAAGAAAGCATTGCGAGCCGGTCAGAAAGTGCATAATGACCGTCGTGTATATACACCAACTGACGTTAACCACGATTTTTATTTACTATATATATGTATATATATATATATATATATATATATATATACATATATATATATACATATATATACAACACACACACACACATATATATATATATATATATATATATATATATACACACAGTTTATATATGTAGTAGTTGGCGTACACAAACGCTAGTTTAGCTACAGAGCACAATTGCTACCTGCTCTTGATTTTATCGACCACTTTCTATGAGCATCGCCTCGACGCAAATGCGGTCTTCGTTATATATTCATGAGGCAACGATCTTTTCTTCTCGAATTATAGAAGCAAATTGTCGTTTATATTCTGATTAGATATTTTATAGCTCCCCTGAACGATCGCAATGTATTGCTTTTTCTACTTTGTATGTTTTAGATATTCGGACAAAGATAAAAGTATCTCTATGATCGTGTAATCCTCTGTACTATGACTGTAGTTTTTGTCTTATTAGCAAGCCTTCTAATCTGCACTGTAAATTGAGATCGATAGAAAACTACTGAAATATATACTGAGAGATTTCCTGGTGTAAGTTTCATATCACAAATCAATAGATTCAAAGCAATGCAATCAGTTCTATGTGTATCAGCAGTATTAGAACATCAATAGTTTATTAAATTAAATATACGTTTTATTAAAAAAAATACTAATCTTTAAGACTTATTTTTAGAATTTTCTTGGATCTTCTATATTGTATATTTAACTTAATACTTATACCAAACAGTGCTTAGACGAAAACCTGAGGGTACCCTATGAACCGAATTCAATTTTCCATCATTATGAAAAGTTTCATAAGTATTTTGGTAACAATGTCTTCTGTATTTTTTCCTGATCTATAATAAAATATTTGTATTTCGGTTTTTAAATTGTTTTACAATCTGAACCGAATTTAACCTATGTAACATTGAGATGCCTATTGCATTGGTGCGAGAGTCAAATAAAGTATTCTTGGGGATTCTAGGGGAAAAATCGTGTACTCAGCCTTAGAGATGTTTCTTTGTTAAACTTCACATAATTTTTATGAAAAAATGGTATACAGATATACAAATTAACAAATTTCATAAAAAATTAAAATTATCATTATATCGACCGTTATAAACTAATATATTAGCTGATCAAGACTGTAAAATCGATAAAAATATTGATTATAAGTTTGTTAATATGAATTGTTAAAATGCTGATGTATTCTATATTATATTAAAGATTTTCGTCGATACATAGAATTCTAGAGAAGAATTTTTTCATTGCCGAATAAACATGAGATGAAGATACCGATACTATGTATAGAAGTCCGAGTAAACAAAGGCTACTCGGATTTTTTTTTTCAATACTTTGCGAATTACTTAATTTTTCTTTATTTGTTTCACGAATTTTTTATAAACTATTCCATATGATTAAAAGTACGTGTACTTTTTTTCCTATATCATAGATCTAATAGTTAATTTAATTCTATCTAGCCTAGATTCGATACGCGATTTAATGATTTTAAATAATCGTGTGGAGGAGCCGGTGAAAAATTAATTTTATTAAACCTTTGGCAATTTCGACTCAGGCTCAACGAAACTCTGCGCTCAATATATCGAGAAAAGTATTGATGTTTGTCTCTAAGACATTTTGACGTGGTCAGCAAGACAACTTAGAATAGTTTTCTCGATATTGACCACTTAAATCACTTACGTGCTGTTAATCGGAGACAAGCCCAGCTATAATCTATATATTTAAGTGTTAACTTTCTTCAGCCTTGATTTATAATAAATACAATTGACTTTGACAGTGCCGAAATATAAGAATCGTGTCAAAGTCCAAACTCTGAAAAGAGAATCATAGGAATTCCCCTAATTCGTCGAAAAAGTCATTCATTATGACAATTTATATGATTTTTTTCATTAAATTAAAACATATTGATTCATTTATTCTCAGTCATAAGAATTTTTAATTGATGATTACACGAATTTTTTTCTCTATCTATCTATTTTAATCTCGCACTTCTACTATCGAATATAGACATTTATTTTCCAATTACCTCGGAAAAAAACGTCGTGATTAAAATGCCATATCAGAACTATACTTTTTGCGTCGACCGCCCGCGTAGCCGATGCAACAAAGTTGCGCGAAAGAGAAAAGTGTACTATTACACACAATTCTAATTTCCAATTTCGTAATGGCATTTAACTTGTTATATCGAGCAGCGCACCGATTCTCATAGAAATATATATATATAGATGTGCTTTTTACATATATATATATATATATATATATATATATATATATGTAAAAAGCACATCTATCCTTGATTTTCACTTCACGATGGGTGGCGCGTTCCATCTAATTCGAGTTTCGACTCTAAATTGCATGGCGAATTATCCGAGTCGGTAGGAGTTCACCAGGGAGTTGAATCGTCTCTCGGCTCCATATATATGAAAGTGAAAGAGAGAAAGAGAGGGGGAGAGAGAAAGAGAATTATTCAAAAAGTCAAAATAATTGTGAATTTGAAAATTATTCAATTGCTTAGAAGATCTTATTTATTAATTTCTATTACTTTCGCAATAAAACTGGACAGAAAGTTTTCAAATATTTCCTGAGTTTGTATTTCTTCATTATTAATTTTTTGCTAAATCGTTTTCTTTGTATAGATGATGAAGCATTGGAATCTTAAACATTATTTAAGTACTTATCATTATTATATTTTAAAGAATACTTTTAAGTATATACTCCTTCAACTACTTTACCATATAGCTGTGCCTGTCATGAGTTAATGAAGATATTCGTCTATATTAATGTAATCATATATGAAAAAAATAAAAATTTTAATAAGAAATGCAATGAATATTAAAAAAATATATAAAAAAAAAACAGAGAAAATTCTAAGAAGTATATGTAATCATAACTATATAAATATAATTTTAAGTTGGCTATGGTAAATTTATTATTATATCATTTGTTGTATTAATTAATAATTTTTCTTGTAATTTTTTGATCAATTCAAAGTCGTTTATTATAAAAAAATATATATGAAAAATTTTTCTTCATAAAAATATCTTCTTAGCTTTCTGTCTATCTGTATATCATTTCCGTTAAACTCCTTGAAAATACTTTCTTATCAAGACTAAAAAAAACTGGCGAAACTAAGATCAGCTCTAGAACAAGGTCGAGAATAAGACTAACACTCCGGTGACTAATTCAAGACCGATACAATATTTTAATGAATAACACTTTTTCATACCAATACGCCTCTAGCTCTCTCTCTCTCTCTCTCTCTCTCTCTCTCTCTCTCTCTCTCTCTCTCTCTCTCTCTCTCTCTCTCTCTCTCTCTCTCTCTCTTTCTCTCACTCTCTCTACCTGGTGCAATCCGCCTTTAACATACGAGGCCAATAATTCCACGAAGACGGGGAGTAGTATGCAAAGCTCGCGGCCAAAGTATTTGTAAGCAGACCGGGCAATTCGCGATAAATGCACGTAATGGCGCACAAATCAATTCACGATCCTCCTTCCCTGGGTGCACCTGTTCTTGTATATTGTTTTTCTGCCACGCAGCGAAGACAGAAAGAGGGGAGGGGGGGGGCAAAGCCCGCGCGCGGCGCAACTGTTGCACGTTAATACGCGCGGTAAATAGACGTTGATGGTCATTGCACCTCGCGCGGACGCAATTTACTTTTTTAATGGCCGTCATTAAACCAGGTATTTTTGCATCTTAGGATCTCGAAGATGTGGGCGTGGGGGGGGGGGGTAGAAGATGTCGAAGCAAAACAAAGAGGAGTTTGTATGATATTCGCGAGTCCGCGCGACCCGCGGAACGAGGGAGGACGCGGGTCGAAGATCTAAATTATAACACTAGAGAAATTTCCATTTTTGTGTGTATATAAATCGAGCTACACTTCTCGGGAGCCTGGACGCGGACAGGATGATCGCGTGATTTGCGCGCATACCTCTGCCATAAATGTGTGTATGTGTGTGCGTGTGAGTGTGTATATCAATGCGCGGCCTTGCCGAATTTTTGCACGTTACGTATTTATTCAACAAGTCGCGTGGAACAACAATAACATACACTTACGCACACTTTCAATATGTTTCCAAAATTATTGCGTCGTGCATACATATAGTATTTACAGTTGGCCTCCACAGCGGTTATTTGAGTGTTCGTTACTTTGTGGTTGCCATATATAATAAGGCATACTTTATCAAACCCTTTACGAAAGACTAAACGAGATATACATATATTGCACGACGGCGAGAAAATAGTACGATATTATGAAAGAACATCATTTCGTAACAAGAGCGAGATGTCTTCTCACTAAATATTATAGAGGGAGGGACACTCTATTTTTACATCTCATTATATATTTAGAAGAGCGTGATGTCGCTCTTTTCGATTGATTCTCACTACATAAGATCCAGATGTTAGTTATATATTTAGTTTCCTCAATGTTTAGTTCTTTTTTATCGTTCTGTAATAATTTTTATGAATGCAATTTAATAATAATATATTTAGAAACTGCCTTAATGGGAAAAAATTACGTTATCGTAAACTCTCTCGAGACTTCTCCAAACTTGGCCAAACTTTACCAAACATTGCTAAACGTATTCAATTGGGATATTTAGCAAAGTCTGGCAAGTTTTTTAACATTTGGCAAATTTCTTTGAATTTGTAATTAAATCTGCTAAAGTCCAACGATTTTTTTGATATGAAAGTTCATTTATAATTCACTTTTACAATGTTAGAAATTTTTTTGGTATTTAATCATTTTCTTTAAGCTTGAGAGACTTTTTAATCATTTGGACATTATTCCAAATTTGGCCAAACTTCGCTAAACATTGTCAGACTTTGATAAGTATTTCAATTTAACACGTACAACGATCCTCATCTAAGTCTAACAAGGTCTGGAAAAAGCTGGTAATATTTCGATAAAAATTCATATCGACTAAGATGGAAATTACTTCTTGTATATAATATAATTAATGAATTTCAAGCTTCTTCCATAATAGATTTAAAAATGAAGCTTTTGATATAACTTTAAGAGACTGATATTTTCAAACACCCATTTTTACTCGCACGAAAAAAAATGATAAAAGTAAAAGATTAAAATCTAAAGTGATCGATCTCGCTATTGGACCGATCTATCTCTTATTGTATTTATATAATATTGTTTTAGTTGATAATAATTTTATTATTGGTTGTCAGTTTGCGATAAAAGCAGAGAAGAAATGATGAATTATCGAATAAGAATTATAATAAAATTAAGAAAAATAAAGATAAGCGAGAAAAATAAAGAGAAAGGGAAACGTAAAGTAGAAAATTTTTTGTTCTAATAGAAACGCGAGCGAACGAAAGACTCGGGGATTATACCCGACCATTATTTTAATAATAGTAATAATATTAATTTTATTGGATAATTGCGTTATGCATTTTCGTATAACAAATGGTCACAATAAATATCGCTCACAATCGATATCTGCTAACTCAATTTTATCTTATACTACGTTGGAAAGTTCATTCCAATACATTTATCCGAGTTTCTCATGCTTCCGAGATTTGTGAAATACTTCGGCAATTTTAATTCGGTCACACTGTGTTCCAAGAGCAATTATAAGAGTATACGTACTTATAAAAGTAAGTTTTACAACTGAAAGACAGACAGACGGAGAAAGAGAGAGAGGGAAGGAGGGAGGGAGAAATAAACATTTTCAAATTATTAGGTTAATAGCCGAGCCGATCGTAAACATAATTAGGATACGGATTGCATAATAGCAGATGGTACTTATTACATAGTTGCCGCGAGAGCGGCTAAAAATTTGAAACTTGTACATTGCACAACGTTCGATGCCTCCGCGCCGATCAGTAAAAAAAAAAAAGAAGAAGAAGAAGAAAAACAACAACTCATGCGCCGGTGGGAAAACCAGCGCTCGACATAAAGCATCCTCTATGTTCGAATATCGAATCTACATAATAAATACATACATATAGTAACACACTTCGATAGCCTAAACAGTCTGATCTCCCAACGAGAAGATGTGTATACATAAACGCATCATAACATTGCGGAGACCGGAGCTAATTGCGCCAGGCAGGAAGGGCGACGGTCTTCGTACATAATCGAACCAGAGAGAGCGAGAGCGAGAGCGAGAGAGAGAGAGAGAGAGAGAGAGAGAAAGGGAGAGAGATCTTCTCTACTCGCGCTACCGAGCGCGCGCGCCTCTCTGTTTCCGAAATTAGCCGTTACGAAAGAGAAAGTATTATAAACGAAAGATTCTGATACTGGAACTCGCGCGGAAAGAATTTACGATGGTATAAGATTATTTCTATATGTGTCTTTTTAAGAAGCGCGAGCGCGCGCGCGCGTGTGTGTGTGTGTACATACATACACAAACATGCTACACATTCACATATAGACACGAACGCGTCCATATATATATATATATATATATATATATATATATATATATATATTATATGTGTAAAGCAAGCTAATGGCACCAATATGTGTATGTGTGTGTATGTGTATTTTTTCCGCTTAATATATATATACATTTTTAAAATCTCTCCTTACTTACGCTTTATTACTATACTCGTGAAAATTGTAAATAGCGAATCCGTGCGCGTGAGATGTGGTCGGACGCAGCGGAATTTAGCTATATATATATATATATATATATATATATATAGTTAAATACAGGAGTGACAGTATTTATTTGTCTCGTTATCGCGCATCCCGGCACTTTCGCTCACTCTCCGTTGCTAGTTTCCTCGTTATCTCTTCCAACTCTGTATTTCCTCTTCTTTTACCTTCATTCCGCGCGCCTCTCTCTCTCTCTCTCTCTCTCTCTCTCTCTCTCTCTCTCCGTTCAATTCTCTTTCATTCCCTCCCTGCATCACCTACTTCCTCTGACAAATAACTAACCTCCGCTCGCCTCGTTCGTCGCTCTGAGCAAGTTTATTTTTCATATACATTTGACTTATATATTTGACTTCGTAATTGTAAAACAGAGTATAAATATTGAGCATTTTTGAAAATTTCGTAAAAAATAATTAACTCGTATATAATAGAAGAGCTTTGTAAAATTTCAAATTTATCTAATAAGGAATTAGCCTACAACTTGCCGAAGTTCGCAATATTTAACGCTAACGTAATGTCAATATAGTCTGTTAAAATCAGAAAAAGTCTGAAAAATCGATAGAAATAAGTTGGAGTTATTTTGCCCAATAAACTGACAGACCAATACGTGTAGTATTGAAGTAATAATAACAGCACGTGAAGTAGTATGAATCAATGTAAATGTTAAGATTGTCATCGCAACAATTTATAACGTTAATAATATATCAGCTAACTTTTAGTTTTTTGTTAATACTTAATATATTGTCTTTAAAATATCTTGAAAAAAGTTTATTTCTGTAAATTTAATAAATTTTATATATTTTTTTAAGATTCGGCACTGTTGCACGTTTTGCTTTGACAGAAACTGTCGGTCATTTGGAGTAAAATAGAAAGCGATTTTTTTGAGAACTTCTTATAATCTATCACAAGATATTAAAACAAATTTTTCTTAATCAAAAAAATATGAAAAAACAGATTTTATATCGAAATTAAGTCGAAAATTATTCTTGTTGTGAAAAAAATCTTTTATTAAAGACTGAAAAATATACAATATCTGTTTATGATATTTTTTGTTGAAAAAGCGCGATCGATTTATCCATTTTCAAGAAATCGTGTACGCGGGCAATTAAAACCTGGTTTTGGGAAAAACACACGTTTCGAACGTTCGGAAATATCTTCGCGAACGGTTGCGCATAACTTAAAGAACACTTGTATAGCAATCGCATGAAATATTTACAGTTATATTTATAAACTATAATTGATGCTAATCACAGCGAATAAAAGTTTAGTATAATGTACTTGTAAATAGAATCTCATGATTCCACTAGTCAATCAATAAAAAATGTAAAAATAATGGTAAATTGGAATTTTTATCAATGTTGCGGATGTATTAATTAAAAATACCTTTGTAAGACATTTGAAAAAAATTTGAAAAGCAATTTTTTACAAGTGTAAACATTGTACAACACATGAATATAAGCTATTTCCAGAAAAATTCATTTTTTTAAAAAGCACAACAACACATTGTCTTTTACTATAAGTAGAATATGTTGTAGCTCGCTTGAAAATGTCGTTCGTCTCAAAACATCTATCAGCGTCCTTAAAAAAAATTCGACGTGACTTCTGTAACAAGTGATTTAAGTTTTTCTAACGCAAATCAAAATTTACTTAGAGATGGTAACTAAAAATCCAAGATGACTAAATTTTTTTCAACGATCTCACTGTTGCTTCACCTGCTCCTTTGTCCCCAGATAAATGCAGTCGTCCTAATTGAGTAGATTATATAGGTGACATAATTTTACTAAAAGTCACTGAGTATTAAAGAAATGTTTCACAGTATAACCAATACGCAGCATTGATATTTACAACGATCATTGTTCCTCGGCGGTAATAACGATTTACGAAAGTATATAAGCACGAAGCACATTGTAATAAACGGCTTCTCAACGATGTAGAGGAATAAAATGAGTTGTGGGTAAATATACTGTACTTGAAGCTATAATAACTACTTGCTCGCTCTTCCGACGAGCGGTTATTTTTATGTCGAGCTCCTCATCTCTGCAGCACAGCGAGGGCACGCAGACACATATTCGCCGCGTATTGCGGCGCTGACACAAGTTCATATAATACCTAACGCCTCCGTAAGCCGAAGAAAAAGAGACCGACGGAGGAGATCGTGCTGCGTCCCTGCATATATATAAAAAAAATCGTCCCACGACACTTGATTAATAAAATATTAAGTGTGTAATCGCCACCGCGCCAGTGCTGTTCGAATATATAGTATAAACATACATCCGTTATAAAACATTTACGCGCTCGTGTTTTAAGTGCGCGTGAGTGTAAGCTAAGGGAGCTGCACGCACCTATGTCGCACCTGCGTAAGGGCGCGTATCCTGCCCTCGCCCTTTTATACCCGTCGGCCACTTGAGCGCGCGGGGCCTCGCGGATTCGAATGGCTCGCGAGGGGATCTTGAACTCGAGCTCGGCCCGTATGCAGCGTATACAATATACTATATAAATAAGCGAGCGAGAACGTGGGGTACGAGGGATACCATCTCGTCCCTTCCGCGCGGGCTGCTTTATACGCGGTCTGCGACGTACGTGCGTAATAAACGCCGGGATCTCCATTGTATACCGGGGTATATAGCGGCCCGCGTGGGCGACGGCGGACAAAGACGCGCTGCTGCAGGGAGGAGACTCCCCTGCGTCCTGCGTCTGGTTCGCGCGGGAGAGCTGCGTATACGGAGGGCTTAATATTAATAGGAAACGCAGGCGAGCCTTGCACCCATCCATATGTCGTCGCTCCCGAATAAAAAGGTCGTGTCTCAGCGGTTGGGTGAAAAAGTTAGAAGCTAGTTGGAAAACGTATAATATCTCAAATGCAGGTTAGAACGGCGTATTGGACGAGAAGACAGTTCGAAAGGTTGTATTTCAACGTACAGTTCCGAATGAAACAGTATTTTAGATGACGGTTCGACAGATCAAAGTTATATTATATCAGAAGCCAGTTGAAAAAGGTACTATTTTACACGACAGTTTGGAAAGGTTGAATTCTCAAAAGCCAGTTGGGAAAGGTTTATTACGTCAGATGCGTCTTGGAAAAAGTATTATTTCTACCACCCGTTTGAACAAGTAATATCTCGTGTACAATTTATATGAGAGTTAATACTATTTTGAACTTGGCTACTGAGTTACCAACTTTTTTAAACACCCACTAAGTACCAGCTTTCCCAACTGCTTTTGAAGCACTATAACTTTTCATTCAAGAGTGACGATATGTAACAGTAAGGCTAAGAAACCATATACGTTGTTAATAAACCGAATCTTATGTTGAAAAGTTTAAACCTCTATCAAGTTTTTAAATACCTTCGATGATTCAGGGATTCGAACTGAACGAACGTGTACGAAAACTCAAGACGTCCGAACGATTTGAATAATTGTGACTTCAAAAAGCTAAGAAATTGTAGTATTGAAATAGTTCGATCTGTTCAAGAACGTCATGGTTTAGGGAGTTAAGCTGTTCCAAACTCTGAATTATCATGTAAATGACTTTGAACTGTTTGAACTACTACAATTAATATTATTATTAATTATTACCAATCAATCAATCGATATCAAAATTATCCGGGCCTTAGGTTGAGAAACAGATACCTTAAATCGGTAACTGCTAATTATTTTTTATAAAAAATTCAAAACTTGATGAACTACGAAGTCTCTATAGTCGTAAAGCAATAAAAATAAGAAGTACCGTTATAAACCAAAGATGAAGAAGTCCAAGAATACATCATTATATAAAACTTATTATTCTGTTCTTTTATTATTCTACTTTTATTTGTATTTGAATTATCATTTAGTTTGATATTAATATTTCCAAAAACGGTTACTTGTATCCGTAAAATTGTAATTTCATTATCTATATACATAACTCATATTTATTCGCACCATGCGGTTTTTACATGTTTAAAATGATGAATGAAGGAATGGACACAAATGATACCCGTTTACGGAGTTATAGAAGTACACCCGGGTCATTTATGACCCCATAAACATGAATCATGTTGGCATGTATCTGCTATAAATGACCCAGATTTACTTATCCATAAGCGACCATTAGTGGCCATTCTATATTTCAATCACGCATTCCGTAAATGTGGGTTACGTACATATATGTAAAGCGTAAATAAAAAAATAAAATACATTTTTTATGGATGTACGCATCGAACCGATTCGAAAACTTGGCAGTTTCCAACCGGTTTAAACATTCAAAGTTTGCAGCAGTTCTAAAATTCCGAAATTCCAATCATGTAAGCCTGAGCTTCGTATATTCAAGGCTTCAAGTTGAAAAAATACGGGCTTCAAGTTCGAGTCACTCGCGTGAAAATTCGAATTAGATTCATGAACCTATATTATAATATAATATATATGATAGCTGCGTGCCTATAGTATAGCGTTGGATCTGGCTCATTAATATACTTGTAATAAAGTATGCCCCAGCAGCACCGGATCACTATATAATAATAAAAATCCTATATATATATATATACAGAGGGACACCATCAACCGCGCGGTTGACTGACCCGCTCGGTTATTATAACGCGACGCCGATCGGCCTATTGCCCGAGACGAGAGCAGTTGGCTCTTTTCCTATACAGATATATATGAAAGTATGTCTCGTCCTTTTTTACAACATCGTGTTTACAGTTTCATTTTAATTCGCGCGGAAGCAACGATATTAATATCTCTCCGCTGCTGATGCTGGTATTTTAAGCGAACTTTTACCGATCATCCGTACAAATGTATGTGTGAGCTCGTGAGCGTTTGTATGCGTACATATGTAGAGAGAGGAAAAAACATCAGGTTTTACGCATCTGTGTCGCGCGCAGGTAGGTGATGGGAGGGGGGGGGCGTTCCCGCGATGTTTACATCGCACGCGGACCGAGTAAAAACGTTACGGTACCGTGCGTTTCGTGCCTTGCGATTTTACCAGGACTCTGAGTTCATTGATCAATTTATAGTCGGATTAATATTGTTCAGCATAATTGGTACCCGAAATTTCTTGTTTATATATATGCCATTTGTACTGGCGATCAACACTGATCGAAAATTTAAGGATTAAGAAAAAGTAGACCAGTAAAACATTTACTTATTATCTGAGAAGGATAATTGGAATACTTGTATAAATGAATAAAAGATCTGTCTAATACACGTAAAAATAAGCAAACACGACGGTAATTTTAACAGCAATAAATTTTCTTATTCATCATGAAATAATTTTAAAAAATTATATATTAACAAAAATTTGTAACGCTTTTAATAATAAAAGAATCACATAACTGTTTACAAAATATTTACAAAATATTATTCCCGTATAAAAAATATTAAAAATATATGTAAATATATTTTAGAAATATTTCTTGGCTGTTAGAGAGGCACTTTATTATGATATAGAAGAAAGCATAAAAATAAAATTTATACCATAAAAACTACTATAAATTTCCTGCAATGTGAATTTAATAAAACGGTACTGACATCATTAAAAATTATACTTATATTAAATTGCTTTTTGATTATACAGTATTGGATTTTTTTCTTTTTACGCGACACTTACATAATTTTAAGTTAGGTGCATTTTCCTTTTCTTCTTTTTAAGGAGAGATATTAATTTATTCCCTGTAGAATAATTATTCATTGCTTTTATTCTTATATATATATATATATATATATATATATATATATATATATATATATATATAAAGAATAAAAATATATCAATTTATCAGCTACGACGATATGTAAGTTATAAAAATTCGTACAAATAATTATAACAATAATGTACATAGTCCAAACAGGTTGGGCTATTGTAACTAATAGTAAACTATAATTACTATGTCATTGTTTAAAATTCATATACATCTATGTATAAGTATAGGATGAAGCTGGAGCAAAGAAAATTCTATTGGGAACATTCTTAAAACACTGAACTGTTAATATTTCTAACTTATTGATCATTAGAGTTTTAGTATATTTTTATAAGATTGGTGATAGTCACGTACAGACTATGGAAGAAACTTAGACACTAAAGACACTAAGCTTCCGTTTATATAACGCTTCTATAATTATAGCTCGGAACGACATTTTAATAGAAGAAGATAATTAAAATTAGGGACATGTATTTCATAACTCTCTCAGTTTTCGAATAAATTGTATAATCAGACTGCACATTAATCATTATTTTATATTGAGCAGTATATTTAGAGTAGTTTTATATATTACCAAACATTGACTTTTTTTAAATTTTGTATTACGTATATGTATATGTATTAATTTTATTATTAATTATAACGTAAAAGTTGATTTACTCTAAATGTTTAATAGAAAGATAATGAATAATTAATTTCCGCAATGATTATTAGAAATTGAATCATTTTTTATATCTAATAATGTAAATAACCTATTTATTTATAAATGATTTTTTTTATTTTGCAGTTCAATTTTATTACATATTGATAACAAATAGCTGACAAGTTTTAGAGAATAACACCCGTGCACTTATTAAGCCGAGATGAATACTTTCATTACAATATATATCTATATAGTAAGAAAATTATTTATATTCCTTAAAAAATTAATTTAACATTACCAAGAGCCAACGTATTCTATACAAATTAAATGAAACGCGAATGATTTGTTAAACTGCAGATCACATCAATAATACTCGTTAAAATTACAATATATATATATATATACGCAGCAGGTAATGTTTCTTGTAAGTATAATTATTGTTCGTAAATTGTGTCCAATCAAAAAATATTAGTTTATCCAACATTTTATGAAATGCAACAACAATATAAACTTTTCCAATGCGCTGTATTAATTTTATACGATTCGAGAAAATGCGACGTAATTTCGACGACAATATTTTACTGCGCAGTCCCTCAAAATCAATCATAAACAAAGTCTGCCTATCTGCAATAAAATGGTACTGAGCTAGTTTCAAAGTGATAAATAAATTAAAATCCATCTTCGAGTGATAAAAATAATTCCGCGATTAGAAATATCTTATTAGCGTGATGAATCTTCGCTGCAGCTATATTATAAGCGGACCGTAGCTATATATACAATACCGCGAGCAACGAGCGATTGTATAAATGTATTATATTACGAACATCGCTTGAGGTAATGAAATTAATTTAACGAATAACACAGTTTGTCGATCTTTATCATTTTTATAGATAAATTAAATTACTCGGAATTTTAAAGATTTAGTATATTTTTATAAAACATTGAAAAATAATTGGTGAAATTACGAAATTACAGCTTTAATGCTTGAAAATCTCTTGTATAAATATTATATGTTAAATTCTTAAATTTTACGAATAAAGAATACGGCTTATATAATTTTAATTTGTTTAATTTAAATTAACGAATTTACCGCCACACATATATATATATATATAATTACGTAAGTTCCCAAGTATTCCCATTTTCATTCAATTTCTAATTCACCGTCGCGGCGTTTTCGTTTTCAAATAAAAAAGGATAAAAATAACATTAGAACACATAATGCGTCTCCAAATACGAATATCATTCGCAGCAATTTTATCTAGACAATAGCAGGTAGCTGAGGATGCGCGAGAAACGCGCGAATTTATTATTTCAGACAGAGCCGTCCGAGCACGTAGAAATCGGTAAAATTAAAAAAAAAAAAAAGGAAAAAAGAAAGAAAGAAAAAGAAGACGAGTAAGAAGCAGGGAATAAACGATCCGACAAGCAACAGCGTTCGCGCTGCCGCTCATGCGCTATAATACACCGAACGTGCTAATTTGAATCAATGGGACGCCTCGTTATTCAATTAAAGCATATCGGGGAGGGCAGTGTGTGTATTATAAATACTTGCGCAGCGTCAACTAGTAATAGAAATGACGATTATATTCCCGATAAGTCGAACATTGAGCATATTTTGATCTTGCTTAAATGCCGAGAAGGGGGGAAAAGGGATTGGCATTAATGCGTCGAGGCGCGAACTGTTCTAGATGAACTTTTTAATACGTGCATACATTTTGTAAAATTATATCGATGAATCCTTGCGTGACTTGTCAAAGTCCAGTTATATTTTCCGGCCAAAAATTATTATATATTATTGCGGGATGTCGCTATAGTCAAACCGTGTGTATATATATATATATATATATATATATATATATATATATATATATATATATATGTACATCCTGCAAATTTAACTGTTAAGTCTCCTGCAAGTGGCAAAAATTGATGTCGCTCGGAGTATACAAGCCCGTTAAAAACTTCATACTCATACCAACAACAATGTATGCGAATCATCTATAATGATAAGTTTAATGTAATGTACACGTACATATGTAGAACCTGAGTTGCGTTTAAATTAAAAGTAACCAATTATAAATAATTTTACGCATATGCACTTTGTTAACGCAAAAGAAAACCTATGAAATCGACTGGAAGAGACAATTTAATTTAACAATATAATTTAATCTTATATTAACGATTCAGTGACTTTTTATAGATAATGTTTATAATTAGTAATTAATCACTGATTGTTATTAGTTGAATATACGTTGTTTTAATCAGTGAAGTTAGTGACGATTTACAAAGCATTATTAATGCACATTTAGATTGCGGAATTTTTTATAGGATTTTTTATACGAATTGGAAAAGATAACTTATTTTAATAAAAAAAAGAAATGTTGAAGTACTCTCGAAAATTAATTTAGCGACATATTCACCGATTTCCTCGGTAATTTTAATTTGTACTATGAAGCATTCTTAAAATAATTAATATAGTAATCTACGCGTATATAATGTAAGTGGCGTTTCAAGTACGAAAAATCTGCAATATTGTTAGCCATGGAGGTTATCATAAACAAGGACAGTCTGACTATCATTACATTATAAAAACTGTAGGACCGATAAAAATATGTATTTATTTAATTTGCAACAGTCTACATAAGTGCAATTCATAATCAATATTGTTAACAGTTAAAAATTATAAGGAATTATCTAGATTCAATTTTTTAATGTATAAAGAAATCTAGTAAATGCACCGAAGAGAGAATGAAAATGAACTTTTTTAATCAGTCCTTTATTTAACGCATCCGTAAGTATTCTTAAAGCCAATAATTCAGTCAGTATTTATCGATAAATCCCGCAGAATCTGAATTTTCACTATTTAAATCAGTGACCATTCCTTTATCATTAGTGGCATATTTAGTGATTTATTTTTAGAGAGTATAAATAATTATAGATTCGCTTTCTTTCACACGTAAAGAAGCCCACTAAATTAACTCAAAAAAGCAGTGAAAATTAACTGTTTAAGTCAGCAATATTTTAGAAAGAAATCGGTCAAATTTCCAATGCCTCGCCAATGCAGTATCGGTATAATTATTCACTGATTATCAGCGGCTGATTTTGCAAAATGTCAATCAGTGACTATGTGACTACGCCACTCTATGGCGTTATATATTCACCGATTCATTTTTAGAGAGGACAAAAAGTTAAGAGCGCGCACTATTCTAAACCGCAATCTCACCTTAGTTCGTTCCACCCCCTTCTTCTGGGTTGATCAAACAACGCTCCCGGCCGGGATCTCTCTCCAAAGATCAGCGACGAAGCTCGTTCGTTCGTATATAATATATACAGATCTCTCTAATTATATATTATATGCACTAATAAATCACCGCTCGCATGTCGCGCACTTTCCACAAAATTATATATATATATATATATATATATATATATATATATATATATATATATGTATGTATGTATGTATGTATAAATATATTGCTGTCGGCCGTACCGATAGATGACTTTCTCGCGAGCCGAATACAACGAGCGCGATATCACACAATACTCGAAACAAATACAATGCGCGAGACTGATGCGCGAGGGGGAAAGAGAATGAGCGAAAGGGGTTGGCGGCGGGGGAGGGGAAGGATCGAGCCGATCACCTGCAGGTCTTGAAGCGGCCCGCGGCCATCGTCCTGCCGACCGTTAATATGACGAGAGGAGCAAATCAGCAGCCGTTCGTGCGTATATATACGTATACCAATATCTATATATACCTATGAATGCCTATTGGCACTTTTCTTATATTATAGGTATATATATATATATATATATATATATATATATATATATATATATAACTATGTATGTATGTATATATATAACTATGTATGTATGTATATATATAGATATATCTATATAGATGGATATAATACGGATCGCTCGGTGGAGCTCCTATGAAACGTATATGTATATATGTGTAATGTTATTTCGCGGCACCGCGCGGCGCGTTCGATCTGCCGAGCCTCCGTGCGAAGGACTGAGCGCCGCGCTCCGTTCCCCGGCGATCGCTACCCGCGCGCGCGCGCGCGCACGGTGCTGCAGCGCTCCGCGTCCGAGCGGCACGCGCTCCCCTCCCCCCTCTCGCGCTCGCTCTCTTTTTCTTTCTATACGACGAAGATGATGATGACGACGCGGGCGCGGAGGGGACTTTCGTTTATACATACGAAACCTCGGGTGCCGGTGTATAAATATATGATTGTAATAATACACGGGAATAGGGGGGGGGGTTCTATTATAAAATCTATAGTGTTCTGAAAATCTCTATTTGGAGGGGTACGAAGTAACTGAAGAGGACGGGGGCGAGCGCACGGCTAGAAAGAATCCTTGAATCTTTCTTCACGCCAGGGAATCAGGGCACTGCATGCCTATGCATTCACAGAAACTAATACACAATGGAAATAATAATCCGGAATGCAGTACTTGTAAAATTAGTATCACAAAAATAAAAGAAAATACACCTATATAAAATGAATTACTATCAGAATAATAATAGTAATTCTGATCAGTTACAACGACGAAATTCATAAAATAACGTTAATGTTCTATGTTCAGTGCATTTTCTTCTTCGTATTTAAACGGCAAGCTGTTTCAAAGTACTTCGTTAAATTATTTTTTTTTAACTCGGCTTCTTCATGCGCATGCACGGCCATTGACAGAGCGTTCGTAGAGTATACCAATACAATGTAAAAAAAATCTCATTGATGGTTTTTTAAAAATAATTTGAAGATTTAAGAAAGAGCTGGAGAGAGAGAGAGAGAGAGAGAGAGAGAGAGAGAGAGAGAGAGAGAAAGAGTCACCTAGTGAGTTTAACGCTCGCGCGAGGGGGTGCGAAAGACGGCGCTGCAGAGATTCGTTATATTCCCGGAATGGAGCGGAGCGTGGGCGGTATATAATGAGCTTATACGTAGGAAAGGGTGGAATCGTACAATCGTCGGACTAACAATTCACCTTTTTATATATTCCGTTTCGGCTTAAAATCCGCGCATATCAGATATAGATATATATATATATATATATATATATATATATATATATATATATATATATATATATATAATACCAGGGGCGTTTGACCGCTTTATATTTCTAAACAAAAAGCCGGACGCAAGAAAAGTGTGAGCGCGCGCTATTCACCGCTGCACGCCCGGATCTCTCTGCAGTCTATTCCTGGCGGTTTTTATACGCCCAGTTTTACCTCCCGGCGCATATCCAACGGGATTTTCGAGGAAAATTAAGATTCCAGCGCGCAGGGGATCGTCATTGGCAGTAATATAGACGGGGCTTTAAGCCCCGAAAAACTTCATTGGGAGCCTTTTTCTGTATGTATCTGAGAATTTACGGAAAACTTAGAATTAACTGAATAAATTAAATATTTTTTAATAAAGCATTATATAATAATAAAAAGGGAGAAATCCAACGATTTCTTGTGAAAAACTTCAAATTTAAACTTTTACGGTATTTTTCTGGCATCTAGAAGAGGCGTGAGAGATTTTTTATTTTTCAAACATTTTAATTGTTCAATTAGTTATTCAACATAATGTACAGAAACTTTTTTACAACTTACCCCGATTATTATTCAGCGATTTTTCGACTTTCCATTATGAAACAAGATTCAGTTTAAAGATAATAAATCTAATTGACGTTCTGTTAATTAATTGATTAACCATTAGTTTGTAATAAAAGTAAAAGAAGATTCTTCTGTTCTTTTCGAAATTTTTATATTTCAGCAACGTTTTATTTAGTGTTCTAAAATTAGTTGAATCGTTTGTATACTTAAGCAAAATTAACTAAAATAACAATGATTTCTATTTCAAGCAGTTACAGCAGAAATAAATTGCCAACAAATATATTTTCTGTACATTCTGTTAAATAACTCTTTAAAAAATACCGCCTGGTTCTATAAGATATCAGAAAAATTTTCTAATAGTTTGAATAAAAAATATTGTACAGAAACTTGTTTGCAAGCAATCGTTAAATTTTTTGATAATTTTTGGCCATCTATATAAATCATTCTCCTTAAACATAAGTAAAAAAACTAAAATTCCGATTCCAAAAGTGACAATAATTTAAAATTTCAATAGTTTTAGTTTTTTTAGTTGAATTAATCGAGATCAATTTATCGAAATGTCAGTTCGATATACCGGAAAACAAAATTTTCTGTCTATGTGAATAATTTGTTTCTTTTAGCAAATCTGGGGAGCTTCCTGATGGATGCGTAGACCTCAGGAGCATCTAGATACAATGAGGACCACCCATTGAGCTTTGAAAGAAAGAGAAAGAAAGAGAAAGAAAGGTAAAGAAGGACAGTGCAATACTTCGAAAGAGGCACGTGCACCTCGGCGCTCGCGTTAATTCATTTACGATTCGCAGAACGAGTTATTAGTCGACCGGTTGTTTGTTATAAAATCGGTTCAAACAACAGATAGAGCGATAATTATTGCGCTTTGTTCGCCACTTCTTCGCCCGTAGAACCTATCGTTAAATTCTTGTATAAGATATAGTTAGACGTTTGTTTATAAAGATAACTACTCTAATATTTTATTGCAATTCTCTCTTCGCCAGGATTAGAACAAATTCCTCAGTTGATCGTTTTTTGAACTTATGTCTCGTAAAATTTTAATTTACTTTATTTTTAGCATTACATTTATAATTTTATCGAGAGCGATTTTTGATCTGAAATGATAAAAATAAATTGTCAGATAGGAGAGAAGAGTTCAGTCCCTGAAAATGAATCGGAGTCGTTCGAAAAGTCGGACACCAAGGTGATTCTAAATTTAAGGCGGCGAGGGCAGACAGGTTATCCTTTACTAACATAGCATATAAATTAATTTAATTAATTTTATTTTTAATTTTTAATTTAGTATGATTACCATTTAGTTGTAATTTCCATTTTAGATTCTACGAAGGTGATTATAAACAAAGACAGTCTGACTGTCATTATTTTAGTTAATATATTATATTAGAAAGACTGTAAGACCAAGAAAAATATTTGTTAATTTAATTCAAAACGGTCAACATAAGTCATACTTCTATTACAATTAGCCATAAATGTCAATAAAATAAAATTTTGCAGCAATATAGACTAAACGTAAATATAGGGCATGGTTAATTAATTTTGTATCAACCTAATTCTTAGATTAATATTATTTAATATTCAAATAGTGTATTTTTTATTCGATCGGAAAAAATTGGAATCATCACCTGTTCATACAGAAAATTTTAACGGCTAATTCTTTGTGAGCAATTTTCCGAATAAATCAAACGAAAAGATTTCAAAAAACGTGTAAGAAATGGACGTATATTCTTAAAAGGGTTTTATTAATTCATATTTAAATTAAAAATCGTTTTACAGAATTACAATATCTTATGGGAACATGTAAATTCTATTTTTTTTTTAATTTTCTAAAGTTAATAAATGACTTTTCAAACTCAAATATCTAAAAAAAATTTTTAAATAGACTCGATACTTATTAGACAAGGGACTGAAAATAATTCTAGAAGTATAAAAATTTAAATCTCTTTAAAATTGTTCTAACGTAATGTTATGGATACGTTCGAAAACAAATAAATCATTTCATTCCAAGAAATGCCTTCAATTCGTCAAGAATTAAGTTAAGAAAAACGATTAAGAGGATTCCAGTTCCTCTCCGAGCATTAGCTATAGATATATTTATCTAGAAAATTTCTACCTTATGAGTTTTCACAGCTAAAAGTCGAGATAAGCGAACTTGCATAATTCTGGAACGCGTAACAAGCCCGGGACAAAGTCGCGACACCGGTTTTCTCTTCGGTTTCTGGGCTCCCCGGACTTTTCCTCTATGTATATGCATGTATGCGTCCGTGCGTGAATGCATGTACATCATGCGAACCGCGCGTGCGGTGCCAAGATCCCGCTATAGCTGGCGATCGAACCGCGTGGATCATTGCTAAATAAAACGTTACCTGCTGCTCGCATTTTTTCTTCAGTCGATATCCAGGCTGATAGATGCATATAGATGCGGCCGTCTGGTTTATATCGGAAAGCATATGAGCGCTGGATCTTTGACGTGCAATTACCCAACTAAATTAGAGATTGTGCGTCCAGATTCCAGTTTGAGCGCTGAAAAAAAAATTCTAAATCTAATTGAAATGCATTTAGTAATCGGCGATTGGTTGATGAAATGAACATTAAGTTAGTCGTTAATTCAATCGCTCACCAGGATCTGCAGTTAAATTAACATATTTTTTGATCAATTACGTAAAAATTTAAAGGACTAAACAAACTTTTTTTCTGCGAATCTAATCGTCCCATTATTTTCTAGAGATTTTATTCAACCTTCGTTTATAATAAATGCGAAATATTTTATTTTACAAGACGGAAGACCAATAATTTTTATTGATAAACTTTTAAATGTCCTCTCAATCTTTACCGATGATTATTTAATCGACTTTCATTTTTTATACGCGCACTTTAATTTAGACGGTGGTCAAACGAAATAACGCTACAATTAATTGATCTGATCGATCGTGTCATGGAAATTCCAATGGTATATATTTAGCATTTGACTTTGGATTCAATGATGGAGAACGAAGCGAAAACGAAAAACAAACAGTATATGATAGAGAAATTCAAGGAAAAGTCGTTTCTCTCTCTTCCGCTCTCTCTCTCTCTCTCTCTCTCTCTCTCTCTCTCTCTCTCTCTCTCTCTCTCTCTCTCTCTCTCTTTCTCTCTCTATCTCTATCTTTATCTCTATGCCAGCTTTTTTTATGAAAGAAAATTCGTAATTTCTTCGTTTCTCATACGCAGGAGAGCTAAAGAGTCGTGCAAACATTTCTGAGCAGTTGCAGAATCTCGATTTCTTGATTTGTCCCGTCCTGCGGCTCGCGATTATCGAGCTGCCGGCCGCTCGCGGACAATCGCGAAACACGAGGCTCGATATGCACAGCTGAAAAATTTGTGTGCAAATGAATCTTCCACATATATATATTTCAAACTGCGAATTATATCGTTGTTCTTTGTACGCGTCTTAAAATCTACGCGCGACGTAATAACGCTATACGACATTGTATATTCATATATTGATATATATATATATATATATATATATATATATATATATATATATATAATATATATACAATATATACAATATATTCAACAATATATACAACATATAAAATATAATGCGTTATATTTATATCACTTTTGTCCAAGCGCATTGTCAAATAGACTTACGAATTTATGCCGGTTTGTAATCTTTTACACACATATTTCATAAATGAAAAAATTTGGAAAAGACACGGAATTATATTACGATAAAAATAAAGTATTGTTAAAAAATTTATATATGGTATATATATATATATATATATATATATATATATATATATATATAATAAAAACTAACTAAAAACTAACTTATGTTGTAAAACTAATTTTTCATTTTTATTTTAGAACACTAATAATAAAAAATAAATTTAGTGAACAAAAACAAATAATTAGAATTTGACATCGTTGTTTGTGACATTATAATGATGATATTTGATTATATCCTTTTTAATTGCAATTAAATTTACTTTTTTAGTATTTTCATCAACGACATTCTCCTTATATGAATATTGCGAATAAAAAACTACAAATTTTTTTTATTACAGCCAAGTGAGTGCAAATCAATTATTACCTCAAATTCTAGTCAAGATTTTCATTAAACTGAAGTCATATTTGACAAATTTCAAAGAAAAAAATTTACGTAAATACATGCTTATTATACATAGAAGTGTCTACAAGAGAAAATTTTTAAGATTTCTTTTTATCCCACATATTATGAAAGTCAACTTTCTTTAATTTTCGACGCAGAGTTCAAAAAGTACAAAAACTAGAAATTCCCGAATCTTATAATATTAAATAAAAATATATTGAGTGTCGAAATGATGCGGCAGCATATTCAACTCGTGAGTAAAACCTGTTTCATATCTGATTAAAATCGTTCTCATTCTTACATCATAGTGATAAGTTCGACGTTAAAGTGTCATTTGACAAGTGTTGTATATATATATATATATATATATATATATATATATATATATATATATATATATATATAGAGAGAGAGAGAGAGAGAGAGAGAGAGAGAGAGAGAGGAGAGAGAGAGAGAGAGAGAGAGAGACAGCAAGAGAGAGAATTTGAATCATATTTATAATATATTAAAATTTATGCATATATAATATTACAATTTTTAGAAAAAATATTATTTCATTTAAAAAAAGAAATTCCATAAATTTTTGTATTTATCATAACTTTATCGAGATCAAAACGTCTTCAAACTTCAAAACCTAAAATTATAAATAAACCGAAATAAACTTTTCAATACGCTCTCATCGCATCGTTTGACGAATTCACTTGAAAAATTACAGAATAATCGAAAATAAAGAATCAGGCTAGAAAATTTTCTTAAGGATTTTGGAACTATATATCAACTATTACGCGCGGCTTCGTTTATTTTGCGTTCGGAAAAAAATTGGCGAAAAATTTTTTTTCGCAAAATCCAACGATTCGCAGTACTTCTGCGAATCCCCCTCCAAAGCTATGTTTAAAAATGCCCGATGAGTCATTGGAAAATCGCAGTCGCCTAAGAATTCGCGGTTTTCAAACGACGGCGCGATTTTTCTTCGCCTTCAATTTTATGCTCTTTTATCGTTGTAAAAAAAAAAAAAAAAAAAAAAAAAAAAACCTCTTTGAACATTCTGCAGAATAGGCTTTTGCCTTCTCGCGACCGGTTACATAAGTATCGATTTGCCGTTCTAGATCCGAGTTTTTGAGACGGTTTAATGCTAATATAATACAGGTGTATTCGTATTTTCCAGTCCCCTTGACGAACACTCGGATCCCGTGTGCAACGTACTCGGCTCGGGAGAAGTTAAATAATATCCGGAAAATCTCGCAGTCCCGCAATGCTATTACGCGTATATACGTAGGGGCGCGCATCTCGGAGCGAGTTTGACGATCTCCCACTCCGACGGACGCGCGATGGAAAATATTATAACAGCATCGCGCCGGCTGCGTTAGTACTGGAGCGGAGCGCTGAGGTCAGTATCTCGAGCGAGCGAGCGCGCGATTAATGCGCGCGCTCACGCGGCTCGCTCGGCATGTGTGCGGTTCTACATGAAAATAAGCGCGGGCTGATGGAGCCAACGAGCTATACAAGGGAGTATAATAACCACATATGCGCGTTATAATTCTAACATACGTTGTAATAACGTTTCAAAGTTCATTTAGCTCAGCTCGGTGGTAAAACATACTCAGCGACGTTACGCTTTATGCGCGATTGTGCAATGGATGTTAAATTATTTGTCACTCGTATAACTGTAGAATACGTAAATAGCGTAAACATGCGTATAACTTTTGTCGGGTAAAAGAAGTTGATCGCGCGCGTGAGCTGTAAGAGGCTCGAGCAGCGTCGAAAGAGCTTTAAATATAATAAAAATGCGATTGACATATACGTTATCAACGAACCTGTATTAAATTAATCCTTTTTCAATCGCGCACAATTTAATATGTAACACGGCTGAAAGCTTAATGCGGCAAACAACGAATTTCTCTGTCTTTCTTTCGCACAACGACGACTATATAACGAACGACTGAACATCCCTATTGAAAATAATTCAATGACTTGTCACGCGATAAATCACCTGGAGGATTGGGTATGATTTATTACCTACATATATATATATATATATATATATATATATATATATATATATATATATGGTGCTAGAGTGCTAGATGGAGGAGGAAGAAGAAGAGAATGAACCAAACATTGTCTGTAGAACAACTTTGTTTTCTGAAAAATATTTTGGTGAAAGCGAAGTATAATGACAATCATTTAGATTTATTTTAATCTATATATTTTTCCGAAACATCGACACACACACACACACATTAAATTAATAAATATTTTTATCGGTCTTACGGTCTTTATAATATCATACATTAGCTAAAATAATGACAATCAGACTCTCCTTGTTTATGATCACCCCCGAAGAATCTGAAGTAGAACTTATTACTGAAAAAAATTAGATTAAAAATTAAAAATAAAAATACAATAATAAGTAAAATAAAAAATAAAAAATAATAAAAGTACTTATTTTATGTTAGGAAAGGACAACCTGACTGCCCCGCACCACCTTAAATTTTGGATCACTTTCTTGTCCGACCTTTCGAACCGCTACGGTTCATCCTCAGAAACTAAACTAAATCGAAAAACTTAATTCAAATATTTATTAATTTAATTCAGAACAGTCGACATTAGTACAATTTTTAATTTTAATTATATATATATATGTATATATATATATATATATATATATATATATATATATATGTATGTATGTATATGTATAGGCTGTCCTTACGCGGCAATGCAATCATATAATCATGTAATGGAAAGCACTTGACCAATTTCGATTTCAGATCGATGTCACAAGTGCGCCACACAATGTATATAATTCGTAACAAATTCTGGGTTAATTAATCGAGCGACATATATATATATATATATATATATATATATATATATATAATTATAGTGATAATAAAATGTCAACTGTACGAAAAATATGTGCATGTGTGAGCATGCGTGCAAGTGTGTGTATAAGATAATATCTTTATAATATGTAATTATTGTTCGAAATAATTGGGGTACGTAGTAAATTTAATTTTCGTATTTTTGTCCAAGAATAGCTCGTGTATTTAAAAATGAGGCTCAAACTGAACACGATAACCTCGAAATTTTGGATCAGCGACTCAGAAAAATATATAGAAACTTCAAGGTACGTTACAGACCCTGAAATGCTTATTGCAGCCCTCCCGTGACGCTCACGGACTATAATTATCGTCTTCTTCATCGAAACACCATGCTCTATAGCCGTGAGCGTAAAAACAACGCACGACACGCCCATTACTGAAAATTTATGTGAAGCTTTAGCAGCGTGTCCGCGATCGATGAAATTCTCTGTTAATCACTGTCAATATCGAATGAATTGGAACATCGGGGAATATCAATTGTTTTAATATACATTTTGCACTAATTAAAGCGCGGTCACCACTCACATACTATTTTACAACTTTCCCGTCCAATTTTTATTTAGCACAAGTTAAAGTGCAAGGAATTCTTTTATTTTCATAGTTGCTATCTCGTTAGTATCAGCGTTTCTATATTATTACTTTAAACTATTTACTATACTTAAAGTTACTCTATAAACATATTCTTCGTTTAATGACACGGCAAGTGTTACTTTGTGTATATTTTTTTACGCCAGACGTGGTATACCACCTTACGTGGTATTTTGCAACATTCGTTACGAATTTTTGTTTTGCACAAATTGTAACGGATTAATTTTTTTACTTTTGGCAGCAGCTATAAAACCTCCCTTAACGGTATTTTACCATTCACAATGCTTGACATTCTTCAATTGAGAAAAATGTTCTTTGTATTATAACTGTCAATTTTTACGCCGATATCCCCTTAAATGACTCATTTCCATCTTCTCTGTCATTATTTACATATATATATGAGTAAGACTTTTCAATTCAAATCTCCCGGGTTTATCGATTCGGATAAATTTTGTTTAAGTTGGTAGTACCGTCAGAGTTATCTGTGCCAAATTTCACGTACTTATCTTGATTTGTCATATAGTTACGTTTGTGTTTTGTGAATAAAGAAATGTTGTCTCTTCGGTTTTTATAATGTCTTAAATTATTCAACAACGAAATAGTATTAAATTTCGGGCTGAAATGTTCAAAATATTGCAGAAGGCCTTTGGTGAGAAGTTAATGCCAAGAGTAAATGTTTTTCATTAGCACGAATTGGTCACAGAAGGTTGAGAACGCGTTGAAAACGACAAACAATATCTACTGATGGGCTACACGTCGACAAAATCAACGAATTGGTTCTGCGAAATCGTCGATTGCCTACTAGAGCGCTTGCTGATATTCTTGGAATTTCAAATGGGTCAATGAACACCATTTTAAAAGACATTTTGTACCTGAAAAGAGTGAAGTCTTGATTGGTGCCAAACATTTTTTGGAAAATCTTTTAGAAAAACAATGTCGCATGGAAGTCTGTGAAACGATGCATTCAAACTATCATGACAAGATGGAACGTATAAGAATATCGTGCCAACGAAGAGCGGAGACCTAAAAAATCACGTCAAAGTCGCTCAAAAATCAAGGTTATGCTCACTGTTGTCTTCAATTATCGTGGTATGATGCATTATGAATTCCATCCAACGGATTCTTAAACCGATTAACATCCAAACGGATCACAAAGAATATTATGTGAGTGTTATGCGTCGTTTGCGTGAAGCTATTTGTCTCAAAAGGCCAGATTTCTGGAAAGACAACGCTTGGTTTTTGCATCGCAATGATGCACCAGCTCGCACTGGATTACTTTTACGTGAAGATTTCGGCAAAATTCAACCAATATCATACAGCAGCCACCGCTCTCGCCTGATTTAGCACCGTGGTTTTGATTTGATTGAAGAAATAAAAGCCGAATGGAAGAAGGAACTGATGGCCAGTCCGGAATACGAGTATAAACAATGTTTTGAAAATTGGAAAAAGCGTTGGCATATTTGCATTGCATCTAGGGGGATTATTTTGAGGGGAGTGAATTAGATTTGGAAGAATAAATAAAGATTTCAAAAGTTATAAATAAAGTCTTACTCATATTTGTACACAGTACTATACATGGAGGTTGAATGCCGTTTGAAACAGCTGAGAAAATGTGCGAGAGAGAAAGAGAGAGAGGTACGAGTTATGGGTTTTTTGTCTCTCTCGCACAATTACTGTGATTGGTTGGAAATTTGCACGTGTACTGAGCTCGCTTTGTGTTTGCTTCTTGCTTCTTCTTTACTTTCTTGCGCTTTGTGAGCCGATTTAGCCAGAAACTTTCAACCAATCACAGTAATTGTGCGTGAGAGATAGAAAAACGCTATAACTCGGACCTCTCACTCTCTCGCTCTCTCTCTCTCTCTCTCTCTCTCTCTCTCTCTCTCTCTCTCTCTCTCTCTCTCTCTCTCTCTCTCTCTCTCGCTCTCTCTCTCTCGCTCTCTCGCTCTCTCGATCTCTCGCACGTTTCCTCAGCACTTTACACGGAAGGAATCCTCCATCTATGTATGCTCTAAGATTCTTCCATAGGTATTCAGCTTCGTAATGCGATAGGTTCCATTGATCGGTCAACGATTCGAATTGACATCGACGTTATGATAGAAACGCAGCCGCCGAGTTGAGAGTTATCACGATACGATGTGGGTATATGCAGCAATACCAGTGCCTCATATATACAGCGAGAGATGTTTATACGCGCATAACCGCGCGGCCATCTTACGGTTTTCCGTTAATCTGCAGAAGTCAACTTCTCGCGCTCTCTTATCTGGGAACTGGAGCGAGACACGCGCATAACTTGGAAAGCGCGATAATTATTATTGACGGCAATTTGCAGTTTGCGTTTTCACGCGAGGAAAAAATCATTTGCGACGTATAAAAGATTTCACTTTATACATACATACATACATACATACATACACCTATATATATATATATATATATATATATATATATATATATATATATATATATACATATACATATGAGATTTTCACAATCGCTGTCAAACAATTGATTTTTAATGATTTTTAAGTTTGATTGTGGCAATTCAACAGTCATAAGCTATATTTTATGTTAACCTCTAAACTCTAAATAAATAATCGTTTCGATTACCTATTTTTAACTATAATTTTTAAAATGCCAGTGGAATATTTATAATAGTGAAAATTTGATAGCGCACATCTAAATATATGATGTATTAATATAAAATTAGTTGTTGCATCAAGCCAAATAGGCTCGATATTAATATTTTGAGAAAGGAAAAAAACGAAAAAAACAGTCATTATACGCCTATCTATAAGCTTGTATTAGTAATAAATAAGATTTCAGGCATACTATAACGTACCGTGAATAATCAGTTCCGTAACCGAGTTAATATGGGTATTGTTCTCTATGCGATTTTTAAACTTTTTAGTAGAAGATCACGCCGGTACAAAATCAAAAAATCTAATCATTTTAATTACTTTTAAAATTGATATAGACTCGACTACAATCAACTTCTCATTAGTTTTATTTTCAACTATAATCTTATGTACATATAGTTAATTATTAGATATAACATACGGAATGCATTAAAAAAATATTCTACGTACGAATTACCGACGGCACAGACATGAAAGCTTACGATAGTTTGAACGTACGACTAGATAGATTAGTTATTATAATTTTAAAGAAGCCATTAAGTATACATAAATGCAACGTGAAGTGATTATTTGATATTTACACAGAATTCAGATATATAATTTAAGTACCACAGTACTAATGGACTAACGTAAAAACTATATATTTCATATACAAACGGTCCTGATCTTGAAATAGCCTTTCTTTTTGTGCGAAGATAAAATCAAAGATCACTACCAGATAGCTGAAAAACATTACAAATTTTGTGTTGGCCATTTTATTCTTAACAGTTCCCTTCTTCAAATTATAAATATATTCAAGGCTTATAGGATTTTTTATAAAGAGCTTTAAATACTTGTTTCCAATTTTCTCCGAACTCGCTTTCGCGTTCCGATCACTATTTTCTAGTTCTGTATAATTACTTATGCACATCTTTTAATATTTAAATTGAATGCAACTTGATAAAAGAAATTATTTAGTTGGTTCAAATTTAATTTTACTTTGTATCTTTTTCGATAATTTTATATTTTCACTTTTTTTTAAAAATTCTATTGTAATTATTACTATCCACAAACGTATTCTGTAGTGGTTTTTTTCATTATCGAATAAACCATTCATAAGACCTTATCTCATGATGATCATAAAATTTTTTGTAAGTCATAACTATGATTTAAAGACAGTCTAATTTTTTAATAGTTCAGTATAGGATTTCTGTTGTTGATGCATTATTATACTATTAAAAAATAAGTTCATAGAATTATAAATAACTTATTAATTACAAATTAATAAAGCTATATATTTTCATAGAACATTAGTGTCTTTCAATATGAAATCTATATAATAATATGAGATTTTATGGATCCTCTATATCGATTCTCAGGAAAAGTCTCTCTCTCTCTCTCTCTCTCTCTCTCTCTCTCTCTCTCTCTCTCTCTCTCTCTCTCTCTCTCTCTCTATCTCTCTCTATATATATATATATATATATATATATATATATATATATATATATATTTATTTATTTATTTAAGAGCCGAATGTAAAGACCAAACTAATTAAGTCGTGAATGAAACATCATTATTCGCTCCCACTAAATATCGAATCGATTGTCACGAAACCAGATATCCCAGTATGGCTCAAAATTATCGATTTTATAAAACAATGCAACTTATGTGTTTGAAAGAAACAAAAAAAAAGTCAGATGATCTAAATAATCATCTGACTTTTTTATTATGTCACAAATGTCTTCTGACAAGTGTCCCCACTCACAACCATTGTAATTAATAAGCGCTAGCCATGTAAGCAAAAAAATATATATACAAACTTAATATATGACATTACATTGTATTTCTTTTTGTAAAGTAAGAAATGGTTTCTATGTGTTATACTACGCTGTAAAAATGCTATCTGTGTAGCATAAATAAGCCTAATAAGATTTAAAATGCTTAATAAAAAAAAGAGCCGAATGTACCGAATGATTGGATTGAGAATGAAAAATGTAACTTATTATTTCATCGACTGATAGATGTGCTTTAAAAAGTAATTTATTTTGCACTATATTTATTTTTTACTATTTTTAAATTTACTATGTTATAGATCTTAAATTTGAGCTACTGCAATTAACTATGAATATTATTTTTAATTTTAATTTTAATGGACGATATTTCATTGTGTTATAAATTTTATCATACGCGATATTAAAAGTGAATATGCAGCGCTTATATTGTATACTGCATTTTTATAAATTATGTGTAATTTTATTATTCTTTGAAATTTGACATTTTGTACTTTCGCACAAACAAATACATATCTATCTATCCAGCAATCTACCTTTCTTACTCTCTCTCTCTCTCTCTCTCTCTCTCTCTCTCTCTCTCTCTCACTCACTCAATTCCGTCTATAGTTGATAAGTCATTGTAATAGGATTAAAGTAGTAGGACTTACGTTAGATAGCTCACTAACTTGGTCGCATCACTGCTCGGTTACTCTAAAGAAATGTTATATGTTGATTATGAAAATGTTCAATTTGCCTTATTAAATAGACCAAACTGTTGCTCGTTATGTAACTTTCAGTTTCATCGGGCATCCACAATAATGTAAATCTGGTTCAGGTTATTCTTGATCAGGTTTATTCTGAGTTTGGTCTCCTTTACATATATCAAGGCAGAATATCTTAATTAATTCCTTTTTTAATCAATCAATGCTAAATCATATACGTAGAATATAAATTAATTGTTTATTTAAATCAACTATATAATTGATTATCTGCTTCGCTGCGAAATGTATAGTCTTTATGCAGTTGACAAAATAACATGTTAAGATATCTCAGAAATTTTTGAGCATTAATTATATCGTCTTTTCATATTAAAAGGATCGAGGTAAATTTTTCTTATTGTAAACTTCGACCCACATTTGGGACACAATTCTTGTTAGTTTGGTCTGACACTTATTCTATATTGCTCCTCATATTATTGTGATAAATGACAAATATCAAAATTGTAATTATTTTCGTTTGGTACTTGTTGGTTGTTTAAAGGCAAATTGTTTTAATAATTATCTAGTAATTTAGTATTTAACATCAACTTATTTTCATTTTTCATTTTTACTACAAATTACTTAGAAAGAGAGATACAGACAGTTTATTCATTATAAAACTCTCTCTCTCTCTCTCTCTCTCTCTTTCATTGTTTCTCTTCATAAATTAAATTGTGAGATAAATCGTAAGATTCATAAACATAGACAGTAAAAGTCCCATGAAACACTATGTACAAGAGATATTGTTAATTAATACCAGATATTGTTATATTAGGCCAACTTGAAAGTTTTCAAGAAGATAACTCGTAGCCCATGTATACTTTTATGAAACAATTCGACAATTCCACCAAAAATACATAATGATTCTACTGGAGCGTTCAATCTTAAGTGACCAACGCACTGTCTATATAACGATTATACTTGTCGATTAACTCATTACTAAACAGAACAAGGCTTTGTTCAATAGCAACAGACCGCTAACCTTCAAAAATCACGTATTGCTATATACAAAGATACAAGTTAGGAAAACTAGCCACGGTAACCACGTTCTAAATTATGTGTTGGTCGATGAAATGAATATGCAAAATTATACTTGTAAAATTTATATAAAAAAATATTATTTATTAAATTTATAAAGAATCGCTTCTGAAATTCGGATCATAAACATTTTAAGATAAATTATTGGATTTATTTTATGTACTTCATTTCCGTTAATAAGATTAGAATAAATTCCAATATTTTATGTTCTTCTTAAATTTTTTTCAGATTTCGTAGCTTATTTTTTTTATTTGCTTATGAAATAAAATATAATCAATTTAAACAAAATTAATTTGCCCATAAGAATTGTAAAAATCAAAAATATATAGAATATATATATAATATTTAAATAATTCAATTTATAATTTCGTTTAATTATTTACAATCTATACTTACAATAAATCAAAATATTTGTGAAGCCGTAAGGGGAAGCCAGTCACGGTTAGTCGCAAGATAAGTGCTTGGAAATGTGACATATAAATGACCGTAGACAAGTACTTCGAGATTCCTCGTCACTTACACACCTACACACACTTTAAGTCTTGTCGTGATCAACTGGAAAGAGTATCGACATCCTGATAAATGGATATTTCTCACGCACAATGAAGACGGAGGTTCTGTAAGTGGGTAGCTTTCAAGCCGACTATGAACGACTAAATTAACTATGAGGAGATGACTTTATACCTATGGGCGCACTCGTTCCCTAGGGTGCATACAACTGTCTCGGTCGGGTCAGCGGAACTTCGCGGCTCACCTATCACGTAGGTAACCTTGCTCGTATGTCGAAATACGTAATAGGTGACAATGTGAATTTAAGCTTGACTGTCATTTAATTCAGCTGAAACTGAACCAGGTAATGAAGACATGTGCTCGGATGGATAACGGAGCAGGAATAGGAGCTTCGCTGTCTTTGCAAACAGATATTGATCTCTTGAAATTTTTTTCCAACGTATTTTTCTCTCTCGAATGTGAGTTGTGATAATGGATTATCGAAAAACTATTAAAACTTGTTAATTGCCATTTATATCACATTTTTTCGACATCCCACCCTGAAAATGCGTGTTCGTAAGGCTTAAACACGTTTAAATAAATATTAGCGGATTAACATCCTTTGGAGATTTTAAAAATTTGTTGATGATTTAAGAAAGCTAAAATCTACTACTTCTTTAAAACTGAAAAATGAGCAGTGAGAGGGAGGCCTGATTTTCCAACCTCTATTCACTAAACGTTTTTCAATAAATATTTCTGAATGTTAGAAGATTTAACCGATTTCTAGAAAAAAGATTCATATAAATCAGAAATCATAATTTTATTCCTATGAATGAACGGATCATCCCGTTTCCACAGCTTTTCGAACAATTCAGTTGTGAATGTCATATTAATATATTACCATCTCGATAGTTTTGGAAGAAGAATAACTTATTGCAGGAAAAACGTGAATTGAATCCAGAGTAATAAGCATGAACGTATGTATATTCACTGCTGCGCTGATATAATTTCTTTTTATAATCAATTATAATTACAATTCAGTCGTTCAAGTCACATTGAATTTTTAAAGTTATCGCGTCTCGAGCTAGAGAAATCAAGATTGACTTAATTATGATCTATCGCGATAAGGAGGATGTTTGTCTGGGTATTGGGCGTAATTTCTCTGATCGGCGTTCCACGATGAAAATTTGTAACACTTTTGATTTCGAACTGGAACGCGATTGAATTTCAATTGATTCGCCAAGTTGATGAAAACCTATAGATAGATTTTTAAAAATATCGACATCAAACAGAACGCGAACAAGCGTCCGAATGTACTACAATTAGGTGCAAAACGACCGAGACAAAAAAGCGAATCGGAAAATTACAGGTTACGAAAGAAATAATTTAACACTCTTTATGAAACTGACATACTTTTAATATAAATTGTACTCGATAACACCCTCTCTTTAACTCGAAGTCAATTTGCATTAAAGTCACAGTTCACCGTCTTTTTAATTTAATCTGAATATTACATAAGCATCAATAACATTTCGCATCTCTCCTCTCGCGATCGCATATGAGCCAAAAGCATACATTTCTTTAGGAATTAAAAAATTTTACATTTAAAATGTTTTCAAATCAAGCACGTAAATGCATATTCAGATCATATATGTAAAAATGCGAGTTCTTTAGTGGGAAAATGTATGTATAAGTTACACATATAATGGATTTACGCCAAGCGTTCAGATTAATTAAGTAGTTACGTATAAAATATGTGTTTTAAATAATACAATTACACGAAAGTTACGAGTGAAATATTGGGGAATTCGTAATCCCCAAAATCGTGATTCGATATTTAATTCTACAGCACCAATGATTTTAATATGCTGATTAAAACTTAGTTGTTGGTCAATAGCGATTAAAGTGCAAAAAAAATTATTGGTTTAGGCATCAGAACTTTTTGTTGTCCTTTACGAGGAAAGAGGGAGTTTGTTTGTTACTAATAACAATCAGCATTTATAGGTAATAAATCTAAAGAGGTTATTTGGATTTGTTTTGATGATGACTAATTCTCGATCGTTTTCTGCATTTATATATTCAAATGACACGATTAACAATTTAAATTCGTATTTACATTTTTATTGTGCGCACGCTTGATGATGCCATTCGCATAAGTCGCATTGAAGACATTCACGTCTTAATAGCTCCTTTATCAACCCATTCGTCCATATTAGTATTTTTAGGAAATAGTGCAAAGTCGTTTACCATTTTTTTTAATCAATACGCGAATGAATGAGAATAAGAATTATCAAAAATACTAAGTGTCAAAGATTATTTGTCAAGGATAAAGCGCGTCATACTATATTTTTTTATTTGACTTTTGCATTGGTTGCAGAATTCAACTTTACGTCGAAAAAGAACAAATTTTATTTTATAATTTCGTTGTGAAAGAAGTTAAAAATATATTATATACATATATATAAAGTACGTACAAATTTGATATTATTAATAAATAAGGACATTTTTATGCTTATCAATGTCTTTTTGCTTTCTGACATTATATAATCAAATATTGCAGTTCGCTATAAAAGAGATTGAAGAAAATCTTCATTATAGCTGTAAACTGATATAATTATTTTTATGTGAAATAATAATAATGAACGATAATATGTCCGCTATGAACCATGTGCGTCAAATAAATAAGATAAAATTATTACAATTTCAACGGAATTTTTTTGTAGAATCAGTTCATATTTATTTCAAATGTGAAACAATTATAAACTAAAATCATCTTAATCGATAACAATGTGTATTGAAAATTTATAATCACAAGGAGGATAATTTTTAGAAGAATGTTTAAAAACTTCGAATCAACCCGCATGCAATGATATCACAGCAATATTGTGCTGTGCTGTATTACAAGGCAATATATATAATATATTTAAATGCAATGATCGGGGAGGGGGGCGATGTTTGCTATTGAAATATATTGTATATTAATAAGTTTTCTTGCTATGTAAGCGCTTTCACTAATTCAATATATATTTGAACTGAGAAATATGATAAAAAAACTTATTTGACAATAATTATATTTTGACAGATAATTAAATCCTTTGTTTTTTAGTATTAATTTTATGTTTATAGTCCATTTGATTCAGAACCATTCGCAAATATTCGCGGATTTCCGTGATTCGGCTGTTACATTAAAATTTTATTAAAATATTAATATATTTTTGTATTTAAATAAATTCTGAGCATCATTAGCATTATATTTCAAAATTATACAATTGTATATCGTTGGTTCCGTAAACTAAAAAATATTGCTGCTCTGCTTATAGATTTGGCTATTATACAGTAACACACGCACTGATCTAGGCGATAAAGAAATCCATTTCAATCTAATCAATCATTAATTCGCCTTCAAGCATTAGCCTTTCTTTAACCTCCACTTTTTTTTATAAAAAAACTTTTCTAAAGCTCGACTTCTATGATTGAGTGACTTCTCATATTACTCACAGGCCCAGCGAGTGACTTCGAACGAAACGTGCATTTTCTTTTTCTTCATGCTCGATATAATTCCATCTTCAATCTTTGTGAATTCGATAATTCCAATTCATATATTATCTTCTAATGCACGTTAATAACTACACATTTAGTTTTAGATGAAAATCTTGTTGCTATATATATATATAAATTTAAAAGGTAGTCGACCGTGCCGGAACAACTGCAGTAAACGATTCGTTTTGCTATAATTTTATACGGCTATTTTCATACTAAAAATCTAAAGATCAATAACGCAAACGTCGAGTCGATCTTTGAGATAAAATTTAAAGTGTGTAGTATAAAGATTAACACCAAGTAGCAGACAATTACTTTTCCGGTACATTAAATTGCAAATTCAACAATTTAGATCCGATTAGGATAAAAACGTTCATTTTGAAAATCTGTCTTTGTTCTGCATATTATACACGCGATTCTTGCGCTTTTGCGCAAACAGAACGATTAACCTGGCCAGCAAAGCTCGTAAATTACAAAATCCTTAATCGGCCATTTGCGTTGCCGGGATTCGTTCGCGCGCACAGTGTATGCAGAACCATGTGTAACAAGCAAAAAGGCCGCGCTCGTTTTTCCGCCTCGAAGCTCGTCCGCTTAATAACAAACGCGGGGGCCTATCGGTCTTCGGGGCGGCGTCCCGTATATCTTTACGCGCGAATGCCACGATCGTCGGGATCCGCGTGAGCCGGGCCGGCCGCGAGCTTACGTATATATATATATATAAATATAAATTGCACCGGATTCGTATTATACAGGCGAGCCGATCGTGGCCGTGCCTCCGACGGTGCAGCGATGCAGCGACATTGACCTCGGCCCGCGACGCGACGCGACGCCGCGCGGAATGGGGTCGCGGCGTCGCGTCGGGCCCATCCTTCGCCAAGGACGAAGCTCCGATATGCGCGCGCTTGGCTCGCGCTTGTATTAATATCCCGCGCGACGGGTCAGGGAACTCGCGAGCAATTTTCCAATTGGCTTTTTTATATAATATATCGATCCCGCTGAATTCGCTCGTAGTCGATCGCGTTTATAAACGCTTCATCCCGCAGAGTTCTGACTGGTCCGCTCTGAGTAAGTGATTGAAACGATTAGTGCTCGTAATGCATTTGTACGGTCTATAAATTCGTTTCTGCAAAAAGCTAATTCGCTGATTTCGTAGTAGTATGTTCTCAACGGGGTTTCATTGCCTGTAAATTAACTTGCTGGATAAATGAAACTACAATTTTTCGGAAGTACTAAATTTTGATACTGACTCTATAAATTGTTTTTGTCTACATACTCCAGCTTTTACATTTTTTTACCGTTGAAACACATTCCCGCACATCTCGCTTGATAACTATCCATGACTTTTCAACATTTAGTTGCGTGTATCGTACAGGCAGTATACTAGTGTCGATCGAGCAAGGTACGTTTATGCTGCCAGCTCCAATGCCATATACAATAAGAAAACATTTCACGTGCATTAAAGCATAAGTAGTACTCGCTTTCAAAGATTGTTCATCCTTAGTTATAAGCTTAAGGTAAATGATACGAATAACGACTGCCTAAGGATGGTACTAATAATAGTATCTAGAGAAAATATTACATGTGGAATCAGATTGTTATTGAGAACGTAAATAATAGAATAAAATATAAAATAATCTATATGCGCAGGTACCTATAAGCTGACAAAAGTGTACAAGTAGTCCAAAATTCGTGACTCAGTACAGAAAAACAATTAATTTTAATGAAAGTAAATAAACTTAATGCATCATATACAGTACAATATTCCTTCATCATTGCTTTCGTAAATACTTGTATAAAATACGTTAAAACTACAGAAGATAAGAGGTTAATAGTTACTCAGATAGAACTTAGATAGCATACATAGGTACATAACTTAAACATTCGAACTGATAATTTACTCGCTGTGGACCGTTGAATAAATAAATTAGGATACAGTCGCCAACTTTTCTACATAATAACCATGGAAAAGGACATCATTCTTCGATCTCTTAATTGTGATTTTTATTTATTTTAATACAAAACAAAAATTGCATACATATTTATATACCAGTCTAAAGTTACGCATTAGTTCAGTTACCTTACGCTAAATAATCGATGACTTAAAAAACAAGTAAAGTTTTCGCTCGTTTGAGATTTAGACAGATGAAACGAGCTACAGCGTTACAAGTGTATTATGCATCATATCATTATTATATATATGAATTTTGAAAGATGAGATCTTTCCAGCAATGAAAGGTCAAAGGTAATAGATTCCACGTATATTGGATATCGTCTCAAAATTGTCGTCAGAGGAAAATCACTAATAAAAAGTGCAAGTGCACTTTTAAAATTAACCAAGTAAAAAATCGGGAGTTGTTAATGCCTATGCAATATCCAATACACTATACAACAATTAATGCAGTGAAAACTTTGGTTACGTCTAAAACTTGGAATACATACGGCTATAGACGCTAGTTTATAAAGTATCTATTTTACATTTTACAAACCATATAGATAAAATTTTTATTGCCTTGACATTTGTTAATTTGTCTTTTTCACGCTGCACTAATAGAGTATATCTTTCTTGCAATCGTATGAAAAATTTATGCATGTGGCACAAAAACGTTAGCCTCAAAGAGACGTGAACAACAGATATCATATGAAAACAATAATAGTGGAATCGATAATGGAGTTACCGGCCTTCTTAATTTGCAATCACTAGTACATCATGAGTGCGCACGAGCGTCGAGCGAAGATGTTTGGTTTCAATAAACCACATATGTGTTCGCATACAAATTAACTCAATTCTAAATATAATTTAGAATTGCGTCTATCTAAATATTTAAATGGAACATATATTTATTTAATCAACCTTTAATTTTCATTTATTAAATAGGAAATCTATACCGCAACTCGTTTTAACCTAATTTAACACTTATGCTATATACGATAAGTGAGAGGTGATCAACCAACGTTCCGGAATAATTGTATTCGCGATTTCAAGAACATTTCTTCGTATATCAATGTCTATTAAAAGTGTAAACTTCCAGAATTAAATACCCCGGACGGCTTTCAGCGTAACGCGTTAAACGACGCACGGTGCGTGTTGCTCGCCAATTCACTTATACAACTTTTTTTAGAGTGCAAAAAGAAAGAAATCGCTCGCGAGAATTTTCGCATGGGCGTAGCGATGAAAATTCTTCTTTTGCTCGCTATAATATACAAGCTAAAATGTAAATCATTTGCATGTGATATGAGAAACCTTTAAATGTAACTATTGGATACATTATTGGAAGATGTAAGATATCCGCACGAACAATTTCGAACCATATAACGATTGTTTGTTAAAATGGAAAAAAAAACTTTAACTCTCACTTGGATTATTGTAATTTTCAACGATAATTACCACGTATGGATATACGTTTGAAGAGCATTTTGGTTTTGACTTATTGCAAGTTCAAGCTCGGCCACTCTTGATATTTTTATGGCCTTTAAAAGAAGCTGCAAATACATATATATTCTTTTTTGCACAGAATCAATACTTAACCCGTATAGCATTTAACTTACTATGAACAGTATAATTTGAGAATTTAGTGCGTATATAATTGGGGAATTCCCGATGTACAATCGACCGAATGCAATGAAGCCTATAGATACGGTATAAGTACGACAAAGAAAATTACAAACTACACCTGAATACCATTCTTTACTTCGCGTTTCTCAAAACTTCAAATCATCGTAATCATCTCTGATACAAGTAAATATCTACACTTGGACTGTCCTTTTTCGACTTGTCACTTATCGTCAAGCAGCTTGAACACAATACACAAGGCTCACAAGAATCGTTGCGAAAATTTCCGAAAAAAGATCGCCTGTTCACCAATTTCCTCGTGTAAAGAAGAAAGATTTAAACAGGTGAGGAGCTGGTTACCTATAAAGAAAGGGGGGTGAGAAACAACGGGAAACAAGCGGACTATATATAGTTCCATCCTACGTTTCGTAATTCATTTCTCTCCTCATTATATTGAAAATATAACAGAGATGCAGGTTTTATATTTTTTTCACTGGTAGTTTTCTTATCGCTCTCCGTAAAACGTTGGACGATCGGAGGGGAAAGGTGGTTATGTATGTACATATGTATATATATATATATATATATATATATATATATATATATATAATATACGGATAGTTGGTCCGTGAATATTCGTAAACGCAGAAGGACGAAATTGGAACGTGCTCGGTAATATATTATACGTGTATGTATATCGAGACCGAATTAACCGATGTTTTCCTTGAGAATCCGTCCGTGGTTTTCGAATCATTCAGAACGTGTGGGTCGAATGCAGATATTTTTTTCGCCCCGATTTATGGATCCACGTGTTTTATTTTAATAATGTGCAATTTTGTCGTAGGAATTATCGAGCTGTTTTTATACAGTCAAACTGTGTCAAATAACAAGGTCTCTCGGATAATTACTGAAGCACTGCAATTAATTCGTAAAATTTTTTTTAATGAAAAAATATTACTTATTTCACAAAAACATCGAAAAATACATTAATTAAAGTATTTATGCACTTGTGACCACATCTCTTGAGACAAGGAGCGAACACCGGTTTGGAAAAATTCTTCGTTTTTAGACGAAATCCACGAATCGATCGATCCTTTACAATCTTTTGAAGATGTGATCTTCTGCTCACACAAGCTCCCTGCGATGAGTCGAAATGTGTGGTCTCCGTTTGATACAATATTTAGTATTCATCATCGTGGTTGTTGGGCTCTGCATTGTCACAATGGATGGACTTTTCATATAGCTGATGGCAATACGAATGAAAAATAACTTTTCGTTTTCGTGATTGTAGCATAATTAAATTTTAACAATTTATTGAACAAAAATATTTTAGTAATATATGTGAACGGAATTTTGTGAAAAATATATCGATGTTTTTTAAGCATATATAAAGAAATTAATTTGTGGAACAAAGAAAATATATAGTTGAAAAAGTATAATTTATAGTGTTAAAATTACATTGAGAAGAATATTTTCTTTTATTATCGAGCAAATATTATCTTGTTCTGTAACATAAATTTTCATGAATTCAGAAACTATTTGTTCAATGCAAGCGCGGTTTATTTTAATGCAAGGAATTCATCTTAAATCTGGTGAATACTTTCGTCTCACTATAAAATCAAAAAAGATGAACTGCATAATTTCACTTCTTTCTTGCCACAAGTGTATAATTTCACTTTTTCCTTGCCATTAACAAAGCTGTACAACCGATTACATTTACGCAAGCAGTTTTGGAGTCCGCTGTTACAGGCGTGTTACAGCTCCATTTTTCAAGGCAAGTTTTCAAGGCGAGTCGCCTACATCCCCAGTCTTCGAGATGAGAAGAAAGCGCGATTACCCAATCCGATAATTCGCTCGTCTTCCCGGTGGCCAATTCATAAGTACAGTATTCAAAAAAATTTTTTATTGTACGCACACCGAGAAAAATGTTTTAACAAAAATTACCATACTCGACAGTAATGCGAAGACAACTTGAACATATTGAGTTTTTTTCACAATAAATCAGTATATAATTAATTTTCTATACGCATTGCAAATTTTACGGAATGATTATTCAAATTTTACGATACGTCTAGTAAAAATAATGACAAAATTGAAATAACGACGGCTTTCATTCAACTATATAGTATATAATGAGCTGATGATTGTCACATAACCATTTAATATCGTCAAGAATTATCCTGAAAGAGAGTCAAGTACGTTTCTTCCTAGGCCACCCAGCTGTCTCGTCAATAAGACGACATCTATCTATATGCACACATAGGTTAATAATAACCATCATTATTTCAATTTTGTCTTAAAAATGTCATTGACGATATGTATTAAAATATAGCTAATCGAGTTCATCCTGTTTATCTGAATCACTTAAGAGTTTTATTGAACGAAAAATTATTACTTTACTGTTCCGCACGTAGAATAGATCAGTCTCGTCTATAAGCATTTTGGTTCTTTGGTTTATCTTTATCCGTTTGAGAATTAGACACCTTCTTGCCCCAGTGACGAGTCGAGCAGGTGTCTTAGGACCAAACGTACTTGGCTTTACTTTACTCGTTCGAGATTGTCCTTGAAAATCATAGACAGTTGCGACAAGCATCAACTCTGCCTATCTATCGTAAAAATAATGAGGATCAATATTTGCATTATTTAATAGTAATTAAGATGAAATTTTTATTATTTTCTTGTGCAAACAACGTCTCATACTATCAATTGCAGGGTGACCTAATCCCAAAGGCGCGTACGAAGGCGAGTCCCAAACTGTGAAATCATTGTCGAATGGTACAAACGAAAAAGGCAAACTTTCAAGTGGTTAAAAAGACCAAGTTATATAAGATATTAAATATAATCTCGCAATGGCAGAGAGACCAACGTGAGCGACTCGCGCGTACACCGTTTAAACGTGAATTATTATTGGCAATCGGTTAAAATCGAAATGTTTATAAATATATGTATGTACTGCGTGTATATTCGAGAGTTATAGAATAAAAGCGTGAAAATCAGCATCAATTGCACATTGAAATACATTGTATAACTTGCATATGAAATTTTACAAAAGGTTTTTCAAATTTTACAACTGAATACATTTTTGCAAACAAGCACGAGAATATAATTTTACTTTGCCATTTAGCATTTTTTTATTATAGAGGCTAGTAATTTTCACAGAACGGTGCAGGATTCTTTTTATTAACAATTCAAATTACTATAATTTTTTAGTAATTTTTACTGCGCATCAAGTCGTGTCCACGGATTACTGCGCTTTTATATAGTAATTTTTACCGTCATTTCTACATACAAACTCGGCAATTCCTGCCGAGTTTCTACGAGGAAAATTTCCTCGGTGCAGCATACATAATGGACGAGTGCATCGGGCCGGCCAATGTCGTACTCCGTTTTACTGTAGCTTTGCACAGCGCGCACCTACAACACAGGGAAATAGTGACGAAAGGCAGTTACAGCCGCGCACGGCGAGCGATTAGCCAGGAGGGGGTGGGGGGTGAGGATACTTTTCCTCAACACACGAATGCATCTATATGGATACGTATTATTTCAGTCGTATATGCATCGTGACAGGGCGGCCTCCCGATAACTCGTTTCGCGAGTGTCCTGTATACAAATGCGCGGCCGCTATAATGCCTATACAAATATATATATATATATATATATATATATATATATATATATATATATATGAGCGCGCGAAAAATGAGTGGCGAGAACGTTTTGTGCTTCGCATACATCGCTCAACCGTGCTGCTTATAATATTTTCGATCGCTTAAGAACGAGCGTACGCGCGCTCGGCAAACAAATCTATATATATATATATATATATATATATATATATATATATATATATATTAAGGTAACGCGCCGCCACGCCGATGGGAGGAGGAGCTGCGAAGCGAGAGCGCGCGCGTATGCACGGGCAGCTTGTAAAATATATAAGTTGCCGCGGCATCGGCACCTTCGAGAGCTCAACGCGTGGCCCGATACTGCGTGCATCAAGAGGAAAACTTGTAATTACCCTGGATTGGGACATCGTTGCAAAAATTGTTCGATGAAATAAGTGTATAGCTGATTGCGACTTCCATTTGACAAATTACCTCGTATAATGTATGCAATTTAATAGTTATCAAGTATTAAGCACCAAGAAGAAATTTAAATGTCGTCTTTTTCGTTTTGTTGGGCGATGATTATTTGTTTTTTTTTTTAGCCAAAAACTGGCAGAATGTCTGCAGCAATGTTTGTTGTTCAGCAAAAGAACAGTGTGTAAAAAACCTGTTTCTCGCCCGAATTTTCAGAAATTAAATAGTGATCTTCGAAATACCATAAGATTATTCAGATGAATCATATATGAAAATATGCGAAAAACTTTTTAAAAATTACTTCTAATTAAGACGTTTCATTTATCTCAAACATTTACAAACAGAAAAACATACAAAATCGATCTTTCTGTATTGTTATTATAAAATAAAATTTATAACTATTTTTATCGATCGTTCTTTATAAACAAGGTCAGTCTGACTGTCATTATTTTAGCTAATATATGCTATTATAAAAACTGTAAAACCGATAAAAATATTTATTAATTTAATTCACAACAGTCGATATAAGTATAAATTAATAAGATTTATATTTTATAAAATCATTTACTAAAATACAAATTATGAATTATATGTAATCAAAGGGATGAAATTATCTTAAAAATGAAAGAATCTCTTAAGAATGAAAAAAAATATTTTAAATAAACGACAAATTACAAAATCTAAATACAATGTTTGCCTAATGTCTAAATCATAGAGTTTATATTTACGCACACTAATACATACCAAAAACATGATAAAGCATTTCCTATAAAGGATTAAATCGTCCCTAATGCGAAATAGGGAAACTAAGTATCCATCGCGTACAATTTTGGCAATGAAAAAAGGTATGAGAAATTTTTTTCATTTCTCTTCAATTGTTATTAGAAACTCGCTGTCAAAATAAACAAAATAAGGAAATTTTGCTGCCAGGCTTACTTATTAACTATATTTACTATACTCTCATAATTCGTAATTTATAACAAACTTCATAATTATTTTTAAAAAATTTCCTTTTGCAAAATTAATGAGAAAATTTATAATTAATATGTAAAAAATAAGTTAATCAACAAATGTTTCATATTATGAGTTTGGTTTCCTGTTTTATTTATTTTACCTCTTAATTATAAATTAAAAATTAGACTCGTTAAATAATTTCTTTAAAATGTTGAGAACTACAACTAGGAATTAACAATTATCTCTAAGTTTTCTCAATACCAATAAAAAGATTTGTTAGGGTTTTTTTCTTATTTAACTTTCTTAACGAACGCATAAAAACCTGAAATTAAGAATAAAGTAGATGATCTCCATGTATGCAAAGATTATTAATAATATTTTAAAGATAAAGTAAAATCTTTTGTCACAGACAGCAGATATTAAATTATCTAAAGTTTCTAACTCTGCACAGATCTAGAAATGAAATCCAAAAGTTTAATTACAAGAAAATGCATTACTCGATGGGCATGTGCTCATTATTAGTTTTGTTTAAAAAAAAAAAACTCCACATACTTACCACAATCGCGGTCTGCAGATAACCGCAATACTTTTTTTTATACTTCACCGATTCGATCATTCCACAAAAAATATATTGCGATCAAACAATAAAAGCTTGACAATGACGTTTGTCAAGTGCAATTGCGACGTAGACGATCGAGGAACAGATATGTGTGTGTGTGTATATATATATATATATATATATATATATATATATATATATACTTTGTTTAATAAAAACATGTTAAATTAATAAAGTTGTCACTAATACAGAGATATTAAGTAGTGTAACGATATAAGGGAGCAATGAATAAAAATTATATAGGAAACTACGATGACGATACGAACGGATAATCGACTAAGCAAACTACGCTATATAAGATACGGTATTTGACAACGCAGCGATAGTAAAAGTAATTAGGACGACTGAAATGCAAAGAGAAATCTGGTAATTTGCGTTCGATTATAGACGAAGTTCGAGATTCTTATAAATCCGCGATGATCTTATACGCCGTATAATTTATAGTCGCACATATATGCGTATTCAGTTATTCATTTATTCATTTACCAGAGTACATTACACATTAGTATATGATCATTTTATCAATAGTATAATCAGATATACTAACATTCTATAGAGACAATCGAAGTTGTCTGTGTATAGATTGGGCATCACTTAATACTAATTAAATTAAATTCTTGAATCAAACAAAAATAAATTTAATATAAATATAGAGAATATAATATATAATATATAATAACATAAAAAATTTATTTTAAATCATACATATCACATACGGTATAATCTAATCAAACAATGAAATTATTGAATTTTTATTTTTAATCCATCTGAATACAATTTTTTTCATTTTTCTTTAGTATTATTTAATATTTTGTATTCTATTGGTAACATATTAAATAATTTTAAATCAACAAATTCACTGTTTCTAATTATTACATTTTTGTCAATTTTTGGCAAGTTTAAACTTTTATTTCGAGTAATACTATTTAATTGTTGATAACTATTGCTTAAATCGTCATAAAAATGTAATAAACTATTCAATTCAAAAATTTCATTTATCATTAATGGTTTTTTGATTGTTTTATCATTTTTTATAATTATTTTCAAGATTCTTTTTTGTAACGATCCTATTTTATTTAATACATTGTTATAGGCACCACTCCAGCTTATAATTCCATAAGTTGCTATACTATAAAATAAGCCATAATAAATGGGCATTAGACATTGTTTTGTCATGATTTTAAACAACTTATTGAATATAAATAATAAATATTTTGTTTTGTTAACTAAGTAAGTTATATGATTTTCCCATTTCATGTTTGTATCAAATATTAATCCTAAGTATACACATATACATATACGTATTTAGATTGAGAACCCGTAGCCACTGCCCATAAGATCATCGAGGATTGCATTTACTTTTTAAAGTAATTTATTTACAATAATTTTTTGTCATTTGTTTATATAAAGTAATATTTTAAATACTCGAAAACTGTTTTCCTCATGTTATTTTTGTATTGTTTGTATACAATGATTTTCATTATATAAAATGTATATAAAAGTAAAAATATTTTAAATAGTTTTTTCAGAATGAAAGTAAATATTTTATATTATAATTTATTTGTGCTTTTTTCGCCAAAAATCAGGTAATTATTAGAAAATAATAAAGCGTAAAGAAAATGTAGTTGAGTGATTCCATCAAGATATAAATTATAAATTATAAATAGTGATAAACCAAGCATCAAAAAATTGAATTCTCTAAAAGATATCAAAGCATGAAATTTGAATTCGCCTTTGAAAAAATGAAATCGTCGTTTTTAATTTAAGAATTTAAAACTATTGTTTCGCATTTTGATTTTCTTTCATGAGGTCCCTTTATAAAAAATGAATGTGAAACAAAACTTGTTAATTTGCCTAATTTTAAATTAAAAATTTTCCGTCAACTATGTCAATATAGCATTGTAATTTGTCGGGAGCTCGGCGGTGACAATTATTTGTAAGACAATCGAAAAGGAATTGCATCAGTGAAATTGCACATTGTTGCATTTGAGCGAGCATCGGCCTACGTAAGAAACAATTACGACTTTCCCCACGGACACTATTCGAAATGTGAAAATCGAGCCTGTTTGCGCTATAACCTTCAAAGCTGATTCGCCTAGGAAAACTTTTGGTCATCTTTACTCGTCTTCATTAATTTAATCTTAGTTTATATATATTAATGAGAATAAAAAAAAATGAAAAATCTACGAATAGCATAAATTTTTGGTAATTGCAACACGTGCAACTTTCTGGAGCAGGAGTTTCTTTTACGAACTGAGTTTGAAAAATATTTCAGAGATTTTTTAAGAAAGTATAATCATACATAAGAATTTTAATATTAAAGTATTATGTCGCTAATACTGATGACGCTGATATTTTTTAAAAATCTTATGAGTAGAAATAACTGCAATAATAGAAGAAATGCTGTTTGTAATAATATGATTACTGAACGTAATGTAGAATGGGTTTTTCCAATGCTTGGACTAGGAGCTTCAGCCTCTCTCACGTATCCTCCTACTCGGTTACATTTGCCAAAAGTATATTCCTATGATAAGTACTTAGCGTATCCGACGAAGGTTAAAATAGAAATAAATGTACATTTCTGCAAATTTGTCAAGATAACGTATTATACCTCGCCATGTTTAGTACGTTTCACCCTAATAATTATAGATTTCAAAACCTGTCTTTAGTAAACCATTTTTCATGTAAATAATTTAAAGCATCAGAATGAAATTATTTGAATATCAAAGATAAAATTTTTCTAATTATTCGCATGTAATTTGATTATAGATACAGTAATATCACAATGTTTTCACATTTCGATGCAATATCAAGTGTGGACGGTCACTGCGGTCACTAGCCTATAAATTTGACATTTATGGATTGCCGCGAATTTAGTTTTAACGTCTTTGCGGTTATTTTACGTTTAAATGTTTGACGGTTTTATCCGAGATATTCGCCAATATATTTTTCTATTGTAAATCAAGTTTTTTTTAGCAATTTATCGCTGAGTCGTATATTTTTTTACTTTTGTTTTAATGTAGAATAAGTGATCTTTGTTTTCTACAAGTTTGTTTTTTTAAATCTGAAGACTTTGTAAGTTAAGGCGAATACACGTAAATGTATCTTTTCTTTGCTTTTCACTTATTAATGATCCAATGAATTTTTTTTATTATCAAAAAACATGTTTTAATTTAATCATTTAATTTACATCAATATTTTATATTTCCTAGATGCCGCAATACGATTGTAAGTCTTTTAATTATATTGTTGAGTCGTTACAAATATTACTTTGGCAGGATAAACAGTCCTGCTTCATGATACGATATTAACATCGGGATCGAATTCGTTTTTCGCTACCGAAGAATCCGCCGCACAATCTTCGAAAATTATTTAAAATGCCTCTGAAAAATTCGGCAAGACGAAGAATTGACCTCAGTCACCCGAGTAGACGTCTCTCGAGAAGCCAAACCTTGTGTTTCTACGAGTAAACAAACTAACGCTTTCACCACTTGAAACAAGGACTGCTGAACAATACAAAGCTACATAGACGTTATTTTTGTCGCACTTATTTGTAAAAGTTTTTTTATTCATTCCGTATGGATTCCTTGCTCTCATTGTTTTACAAGCACGAAATTATAGCCAAATTATAATAAAGACAGGCGGAACAAATGTCTGAGACTTGATTATGGCTGTAGGGAAACGGGAGAAATCCAACTCGGTTAAATCCCAGATAATCAAATTTGTTCTTCCAAAAATTTGTAATATATATTTATATCTAAATTTATTTTTCTGCTAGATGATATAATATAAAAATAATAAGAATATATTAGTTTTACTTTTATTGATTACTTTTTATATGGTCTCTGCGTTTAGTAGAAACTATATAGTGAATGATGAAATAGCATGGAAGTATAGTCATCGTTAAAATCGTAGAAGGCAAAGACATGTCAGAAGCTAAAAAGAAAAAAAGCAAAGAATTAATAAAATAGAGATATAAAATATATAAGTGGCAATCAACATCCTACACAATACTTTCATTTTTACAATTTTAGACATTTCACGATTGTCCTTGAATTTCACAACAGACGTGCAACGTTATTCGTTAAAAAATCCCATAATTAAATATTTCTCTCGAACATATCTCTAACAAAATATAGCTATTATAAAATATAAAGAGAATGTTTATAGGATTCTAAAGATGAGGCACACGGACCCGAATGGAATACAAAAAACTTCATCTTGACGTTAGTAAATTAATCAATGATAAAGTAATTTCGGATCGATGACTTGAGTTATTTCTAAGAGCAATAGAAGTTGGGGAGCGTAATCAACTTTCTGAATTTTTAGTTTCTCTATCTTGGATAAAAATTTTTGCAAGTGGCTGAATCAATATGGATCTCGATCACTAGAAATTCTCGTCAACTCGGGATTAAAGTTGTACGTCAATAATGAGATTAAACGATTTAAAACAATACCTAACTACTTACTACTAATTCTTGTTTCAAAGAAAAGAGCAATTAATATTCCTAAAGAATTGTTTCTACTGGTTGTGTAACGTCAGTTAAATCGAGTTAACACGACTTTTTAGCGCTTTCCATAAAAGCTTTATAAATCACTACGGCCAGTCGTAAATAATAATCTCGGGCCTGGTATATTTTCGAAATGCTAATTCTAGAAAGGAGCCGTCTATAAACCGGCCGCGAAACAATCCTTAACGCGCTCATTGGTACCACTGCCGCGTGACGTGCTCGGCAAAAAATAGAAGAGCAGAAATGGAAGAGAGATATACAGAGGAACGAGCCGCGCGAGCGGTAAATAATAGCGAGCGAATACAAGTGTATAAAAAAAAGGAAGCCTTTACGTAATGATGAAACTCCCGCGCTATTCATCATACGGGCGCCTCTGGCTCTTTTCGTTAAGTTTCGCGAGTGCGCGGCGAGCAAAAAACGTTCCTTACGCGGGTTCTAATAAAGGCGGAACCGAGGATTATTGCTCGCGTGCACTGGGGCTGCCGGTCGGAGGTTCGCGAAAACAAGACATCGCAGTTTCGGATAACCGGCTGGGTTTAAGTATTTTTGTTGTGTTTCGAAAGCGCGCCTTTCCGTTCGCCAGGCCACGGCGCGACTAAATCAAGGTTAACCCGTACAGGACGGCTGCGTACGTATAATGATACACCGAAACCCCGGCTAGTTCCTGAATAGTATAAAATCGGGTAATGCCGGACTCGGGCGCGGGGCGTCGCGCGTATTATATGCGCGGTGCGCGCGATATGCTTTCACCGCGACGCGCGGTGAAAGTGCAACTCCGACGAGCCTCCGGGCGACGGGCGAGTCCGTCAATTGAAGGGTACGTGCATATACGCACGCGACGCATTAGATCATCTCTTCCCCCTCCCTCTCTCCTCTCTCTCTCTCTCTAAAAATTCGACTAAGATGGACAATGACTCCTTAGGCTTTGGGTTTTAACTAAATGAATATTCAAATGAAAAAAAGAATTCTCTCACTCTTCGTCCCTCTCTCACTCGACCATTTTATTTGCAATCAAAAACCTTTCCGTAAAATTAATAAAGGTAGTGAAGAAGCTAACAACGATCTGAAATTGAGTCTCTTACGAGCTTGGTAGTTGAGAGATTATTACATTAACAGGGTTCAAGAACGAATTTTACCTTCTATCATGCTTAATGATTCTTATATTGCTAACCATAAGAAGTAAAATTACTAGGATCTCTGTCTCTGCCTCTTTTCTCTCTCTCTCTCTCTCTCTATCTCAAGATTTAGATAAGTCAAAATTTCACTTTTTCTACGAAAATATAAATATTATTTCTTTCTGTTGGTCTTGATTCATTTTTCTTCACATATTATATTGTACAAAATAAAATATGATTCAGAAAATATAAATTCAAAAGTCATGAATAAATGGTTAAGTATAATATGATGACTGCAAATAACCATTTAATATTTTAACAATAACAACTGATATATCTAGTTGGAGTTGGTGAAGAATTGTACTCATTAAAAATTGTACCTATGTCGAATATGTTCAATTAAATTAATAAATATTTTTATCGGTCTTACAGTTTTTATACAATAGTATACGAGTATTATACTAAAATAATGACAGTCAGACTCTCCTTGTTTATTATCACCCCGATGAATCGGAAATAGAACTTATTACTAAAAATAAGATAAAATTAGATTAAAAATTGAAAATAATAAAAAATAAAAATAAGTTATATTCTATATTAGTAAAGAATTTTATTATTTTCAATTTTTAATCTAATTTTATCTTATTTTTAGTAATCAATTCTATTTCAGATTCATCGGGGGTGATGATAAACAAACACAGTTTGACTGTCATTATTTTAGTATAATATATCATAGAGACTGTGAAACCGATAAAAATATTTATTAATTTAATTATGCTAACTGTTAATTGAAAAACCCTTTGTTTATAATAATTCTTCAGATCCTGGTGGGTACTATTTCCAATAGTTTCAGTAACAATAGTTTAAATTAATTAATAAAACTAGGAACATAATTATTCTCTTATTTAAACTATGTAGTTAATAACAGGAAATAGTATCCTAGTTTTCATATCACAAACAAGTAATGAACTACGACTAATAAACAACAACTAATAAAGTAATCTTCTGAGCATATATAAACATATCCACTCAATGACTTCCAAGTTGATCTCAGTTTTTCACCCCAAAAAATTACAACAACCGAAACATAAAAATAGATACTAAGAAAATAAGTCTAATACAGATTTATTACAATATCATTCACATTCACAAAAAACTTAAAAATTATCAGATTAATTGTAGATTTTAATTATTTTTTGAAAATTATTTACTTATTACTTAGGATTTTTTAGATTATAGATTTTTACTAATGAAGCCGACATTTCATTGCCGATTTAAAACCTTTAATAAATGACAACATCGAAATTGAAGTTCGGTTTAATTTGTTAAATTTGGTTGAAGTTATATATATATATATATATATATATATATATATATATATATATATATCTACATAGAAAATAAGTAAAAATTTCAGTTTTTAGATTTAGAAAGTAGAACTGAGGATACCAAAGAATCCCATTATTGCCTTGATGCAAATCTATATAATAAAGCGAGCTTTAAATAGGCAATGAAATTGCCTATTATTCATTAGTAAAAATCTATAACATAAATATAATAAATATAATATATGATATATATATATATATATATATATATATATATATATATATATATTTAAGTGAAGTATAAAGCCTGCCCTCAATAAGATATTGTAACAAGCTCTGGAAAAGGCAATATATACCCTCAAGGAAATTGTATTAGTCAATAACGATTTTTTGTTTTATCAAGTATATCTAACAATACTTCCACAATTTGTATGGTTTTTTGGTATACATACTATAATAGTATTAGACCATTATTGAATGAAAGCATTATGATATTAAAGTAGATTAAATATTATTGATAAATATTCCTCTTGAATTCTGCTAATATTATAATTTCAACTGTCTGCAATATTTAATTTTCAGGCAATGATACATATCGTTTCCTAATAAAAATAGTAAGTCAGCTTTTTAAAATGAAGAATTCAGCATTTATTTGAAAATACATTATCAACTACTATCTATGCCATTATTCACTTAATTAGTATCAACTAATTATATCTCTAAAAATTATTTGATATACACTAACAAGAAGTGAATATTTACTTATTGAAATTTAGAGCATCATACAACCATAAAATAATATCTGCTAGAATCAGTATTCAACCAATTCAAACAATCTAATGATGGTTATCGACTAAGAAACTTAATATGTCTAATGCACAGAAATTCCGGAACTGCATTCTGCTTCTTATTTCTTGCAAAGCATCAAGCATTACTAGTGAGCAATAATACACAAATGAGGAAATAAACACGCATCGGTAATTCACTAATCTAACATCTCAATGGTATAATTTAAAAAGAAAACGTAAAATATATAAAATCTTATAAAATGTATTTATTTAATGGTCTTCGTAAAATTTACACAAAACATGTGTCACAAATACCACACTGACCCTACCAACGATATAACTAATGCAGTCACTATCAAGATCAATATTAAGTTAATTTTTTCATTTAAATCTCCACTGCATAATTTTGACACGCTTAATTATTATAACTTCCGCTTTGTTACCATTGAGTATATAAGAGGCAGAAATTGGCCACCTGACACTGTCTGTGTGAGAAAGAAAAAGGAGGGGAAGGGTAATGCAACTTTCAAATTCTGAGCCGTAAAAGCATTCTTCCGATCCTTGAGACAGTTCCTCCATACGGAGGAACCATTTTTACAGATGTTGCTTTTCACTTTGCGTGGCTCATTTGTTTCACTCCAGTTAATTGTTTTATGCCACGATATAAAGAGCGGATAATCCTCTTTGATTTAAATGCCTGCACACGCAGTGAATCATCTAAGGGTTATCTAACAGGGAATCGCTTATTGCTATAAATTTCTATTTAAAATATACACGAAAAGATTTACTAAAAGATACTTGCAATTTAAGGAGGTTAGTCCTAGTACAGTGAGAGTGAAAAATTATAAAAATATAAAATCGAATTTTTAAAAAATATTGAAACTTATAAATTTACAAATCGTGTTAATGTATGATGCTTTGTTCATTTTAATAGAGGTAATTAGCAGAAATAAATTCTCTTTTAATTCCTTCTCAAACAACTAATAAGAACGCATAAAGCAATTTCGAATGTTTGTAACCTATATATATATATATATATATATATATATATATATATATATATATATATATATATATATATATATATTTATTTATTTATTTATTTATTTATTTATATAAATATACTTCTTTAAATTTGCAATAGTTCAATATGTTTCATGGTCAGCTGCAAATGTCAAACTAAAATTCGAAAAGCAGAGGTTATTCATTTTATTCATGTTCGTATATACTAAGCATATTACGACATTCTCGTACATTTTTCGATTTTTCTATTCTTTTATAAGATTTAATGTAAAATTTAAAGAAACTGTAATAAAAAACTTAAATTTTGTACAAAATAAAATTTTTATTTAAAATATAAGGACTCAAACATTTCATTCAAAGTTTTGCCTATGATTAGAGACCGGTAAAAATATTTGGAATATCCAGTGCAATAGTTGCACAGATTCGTTTGGTATTCCGTGCACCTTATACTGCATTGCGAAGGATACCAATTAAACTGTTTGATTTCAATTAAACTGATAGCTGAGTATCCTTTATAAATATCAAATTGATTTTAGATAAGCCACCTATGTTGTCTATAGCAGTCCAATCTGGCACAAATAATTATTTCAAACATTTTAAAATACAAAAAAATTAATATAAGAATAAAGTATCCGATGTATATTCCCTTTGTCAAGAATAACTAATCGATATGCTTTCCACTGTATCAGAAAAGTTTCATCCTGTAAACAGGAGCCGAGTACTTCTCCATAAATATAAGGATGATTCTGTACCGCAGTTTTATGGCCAGCCTGCGTCTAACATGCCAATCTGATCATTTCCGAGCGGCAATTTTGAAAGTAATCACATTTACTTCGCCTAAACTCGCATCCAGATCATTCGTTGCATCAATCGTTGATGTTATATGAAGACCTTTTTGAGGAAGGCTGTGCTAATTGATGTATAAAAAACTGTGGAGTTACTTAATTTTATACATCGACTATTTTGTATAGCATCCCTTGACCTTCTCACAAAAAGTCTGCGAGCAATTTCTTGTGGCAGTTTTTATTGTCATCTTGAGTTTCTTTTTTTAATTATATTTTTGGCTTTTAATGCCATGTTCTGCATTCCACCTGATTTCTTTATTACTCGTTGATATAACCTTCTGGTTCAGAAAGATTCACTTGCTGTCTGAATTTCCTATCCCACCAGTAAATAGGTACTCATCCATGAGGGTTAGGTTTTATTGTCATAGAGACATTAGCTAATTTCATGACCACGTGAGTTGGATAGAGAGGTATTATTCATAGAGAAATTGCAAGATAGCGTTAGTACATGTGAAATGCATTGGACTTTCTCTTTAGCTATACCAACAATGTAACATGTTCCATTACATAGAAAAAAATACCGTAATCAAAAGTTCATGGCGCCCATCCCTTGTTGCATATGCATCGACCACTTCTTGCTTGTCTGTGTGCTTTAAAGCCAATATACTAACGGTTGATCATAACTGTCAATGAGAGAATATCGGTCACTTAATCGCTAGTCATGTACTCCAACCTTTTTCCTCATGAATGTATTATCAACGAAGCTCAGGTCTACTATTGACTTATCTCCTCTTATATAGATTTGAGCGGTTCTTGTGTTGGCTATTTGTAGTTCGAAAATTGTAAACGTCTCAAGATTTATCTGCCCATGTGTGTTAGCTCCTAAGCTACGGTACTCTGTTGTCCATGTGTTAAGTTATCTTCCAATAAAAATGATAAAACCACAATTTCTCGTATCAAAAACTATATCATCCAGGATAATTTTGAAAGTATCAATACTATCAATGAATTGTAAGTAATGGCTATATTCTTATACCGATTACCTTCATCTAAGTATTCTATGATTGACGTTCAGTTGGAAATGTTCAATTCGTCACGGTTCACAAACTGAGGCTCTACCAATGCTGCCTTAACTCAACTAGATGCATGTATTGTTCCCTACTGATGAATATTAAACCTTCTATTCTGATAGCAACTGAAATATAAGATCCTGTAACACTTTATAGGATTAATGTTTAATTGTAGAATCTTAGATATTTTCTTTTGTTGGACCTACTTAGCTGTCTATGATTAGTGTCGTAGTCCTTAGGCTACAGCATTGCTTACTGTTTTTTAAACGCAGATCCAACTTTTGCGTACAACTTTAACATAATCCAATTGAAAATAGACTGTATAAAAAATGTCTATTCATCAAGCAACTGGATATATAAACAAAAATTATTTTAACAAAAAAATTATTTTTCAAATTTATAACAAATTTAGAAATTTAGAGTAGAAAAAAAAATTTCTTTATTAAATATCTGCTGTTGATCATTTAATTTAATCTTTTTATCATTTTTGACATTTTTAATTACTTCCATCTCCCAACTGATAAACATTTTTACGTATTTATTTTTTTATCCTGATATCTCCAGTAGTTTTCATCCACACATAAATTTCAAATTCATTATCTTTTCATCCGGAATTAAGTCTCATTCTTTTCATCTTTGAAAGAGCTTCATTATTATAAAATTTCTTACCCATTGACTTCCAGCAATCCAATTCCTCAATTCGTAATCCATCAAGATCTTTAACTCGACTAAGACTTATATAAGCTTGACTTAAATAAAAAGCTTCGATGTGAAATAGTCTACGATATGTTCAACAGTACCGTCTTGCATCTTGTGTACTATTGAGGCCGATCATAAAGTTAGTAGGAGCATGGTTTTTGATATATGCGCATAATATATGCGCATAGGAATCTATGTGCGTGCTATTTTTGAAAAATTTCCTTACGAAGTAACTAAACTGCCGTCATCTATACCCCGTATCCGGCGACCTAAATATGTGAGTCCTAATATTACGGTAGAATATTATATATATGTCATGTAGGTTGGAAGTCTGTACCAATTTTGAGCCCTCTATAAGACGTATGTACACGTGCTTACACCACAAAGATATTAAAAAAATCACGTAATAAAAAAAGTATCTGATCTATTGGTTCACGAAAAAAACACCACTGAAAGCCAATTTTCTTAGAACTTAGCTTACCCCTTCCAAACAAGATCAAATATAAATATTTAAAAATCCAACCGGGCTCATGCTTTGTCGTTCATTAACCTCTACAAAATTCCTAATTCAAAATCGTTTGAATAAAGAAAATTGATGATTCATGATCCTTCTTTGTTACAAAACCATGTATAGTATTTATTTGCAAAATGTATTGTTATGAATTTTCGACTGTTTATGTTACATCTGTATTTACGAAATATTTAAATACTCAATACTACAATTTTGTTATTCGTCTGCTTATTACAACTTTTAATATTTTCTATACGTACAAATATAATACAAATGAACTCAGCTATTTATATACGAGTTCATTACTTTTGAAGTCATAATTTCATTGTATAATATAGTTGTTATTCATAACATTTTAATATTTTTTACATTTGTATATTATTTCACAAAAATATAATAATAAGAATTTACAATTTCAGTCCTATTCTTATAAATAGAATAAAACTGCCAATTCAAGATGCGTAAATTAATCGTTTAAATTCGCAGCAAAATAATGACTGTTGAAAATCATGCCTATATCGACATAAAAAAATATAGAAATAATACATTTTTGTTTTCATACAAAGTTTCGTAATAAGGTTATTCATATTTAGGAATACTTTTGATATAATTGTAATGTGTTTTGTAAATAAATGAAAATTTTTCAAGGACTAATATAATTCATCTAATGTGGTATATGAAGGCTAAATATATTGCAGAATTCATATTAATATAATATTAATTTATTTTAGTAGATGATTTAACATAATATCACTCTTCAGATATACATCCACAAACATAAATTAATATTTATTCCAACAATTGAAGTCAATATATATTTTTATTTTGAAACATATTTAGTTAACTAAAAAATATTTTTTTATTCTATTTATGCATTGCGTTTACTTTGGTAACGATCGAAATTAAAAATGGGTAGTATGATACAGCAACGAAATCTGCAATACGCTTTTAAATTTGACAATTGAATTAAATTGATTTGATTGTTTTGTTAACTATATCGATTGCACGTGTCAGGTGCAAATGCCACCAAAAAAAAACTTCGTCAAAAAAATTAATAAATCAGGTCTATAAAACGAATGTCACGCTTTTGTTTTATTCTCTTACATGTCTAGGGAATATATCGCTCTCATTACCGAGAGCCGAAAGGAGTAAAATAGCATGCATGTTTTACGTATTATAAAAACGGAAATTGTGTATGTTTCGCTGGGTCCATCGGTATATCAGTATAGGATTTAGCCATAGAGTTTTCTCGCTTCACAACCAAAAGTTAGTTTGTCCTGCAGGGAATAGGCACCTAAAATCCAAGGTAACAATATGTAAAAACATTGTACTATACGTATACATAAAATATATAAGAATAATCCTTTCAAAAACTATAAAGACGACGTGGCTCAATAGATTCGATAAATTTGGTTTTGATTTATTTATTTAAAACCAGTTTATCTTTTGTTAACACCTTTCTATATTGTATATATATATATATATATATATATATATATATATATATATATATATATATATAAACTGTACAACCGATAAAAGTACATTATCTCACTAGGGAGCAAAAATAGCAATATTTTAGAATTGCAATAGTTTTTTCCGAAATTAATGTAGTATTTTTATATTATTTTATATTATAAGATCATCGGTTTTCGATTAAGCATCGTGCAACTAAGATTAAACCACCTATCATCTTACTGACGAGCCTGGTATGTGGTCTAGACTGACACATGCAACAAGAATAATTGTTCACTGTTCATTTAAAATTATTTCTTATTTATTACATTCTTTAAAAATACTTTTTGTGATTCGAAGCTAGAAATTCCTCCTTCGCCGCTTGGTTCCAGTTCTCATAAAATATACTCCTTATCGAGTACGCAAAGGCTTCTTTACCAACTTCCTTACAATCTTCAGCTCCACCTCGATCCGTAAACCTCTCGTTTCGTAAATAAAGCCTTTTCGCACCAGGTATAAAGTATAATATTTCCTCACATAATTTTTAGAAAATAAAGGCTTCATATTTAGCTTAATCGCCTGGAGGATACTTATTAATGTAAGCCATCGATCTAGGAAACTATTCATGTGCTAATAAAATTTAATTTATTATTTAAATTTGTTTCACTCAATGATATAGCGTAATTTTCTATTTTTTATTTCTAAATAAACACTTGGATGTGTGACACACCAAATGCATACATTATATCTTAGAACTAGAATAATCTTACCGGTATATATAATAGTAGAGAATATCGCTTGCTCATTATTTGTGGAGTTTTAATATATAATATCAGTGTTGATATATTTAATTATTAAAGTTAATATTTTAGTGTTGAAAAATGTCTTGTTATAGCCTGCTTTTATTTCTGTCAATGATTTGCTTGCATTTTTCAATGCAGCATGGTAAGTAACATTATATTACTGTGTGAAATTATTACAACCGTACATAATTTTATATTACATCGTTATTATAATATTACAGTGATGCGTTATAATATTACAAAAATTATAATATTACAAAAATTAATTATAATATTACATAGATTAGTTATATATAAGCTATATTAATATTAATACTAATATTATAATTACATATTAGTTATATTAATTACATAAATTAATTATATATTAGATAGATACTCTATATTCTGATTTCATTGTTTTACACTCACATTTTTCTAAATAATTTAACAGTATTTTATGAAGGATATGATTTGACTTTGTGGCATTGTAATACTGTATAGTATTAGAACTAGATTAAATTAATTTTTCTTAATTTAAACATTAATCGTTATCATACGAGGCCTACGATGGCTCGATCGCTAGAGCAAGGACTTAGTAACTTGGTGAACCGAGTTCAAATCCCGGTCTCGGCCGATTGACTCAGGCACTGCTGTAATAATTTATATGTGCTTTGTTTACAAACACATCGTAAACCTCCGTCGCTGATTAGCACCGGTATTTCGAAACATAAATAGAGTGACGTTAAATAACATAAAAAAATCGTTATCATAATTATATTATATGAGTTTGTTAAAAGAACAAATTTATATAGTCTGTGGAAATATATAGAATTATTAAAATGCATTAATACTATCAGTAGATAGTAATATTAGAGTCATTGACCTTGAAAAGTTAAAGATAATTTGAAAATATAGTTGTTACACTTACATTAAATTGAAAAACATTCGTGTTTTCGAAATAAAAGAAATATTACATAGGCCTATATAAAGTAGTCTGCGCATGGCATACGATTTTATATATCCTATGTATTTTGAATTGCTAAATTCAAATGTATCTTAAAAATAGGGATTTCCAGTAATTGAATGTAAAACATCTGTTCTGCACAATATTGACTTTCAATTGTTTTTTTAAATTTATCGTGAACTCTAATTAATATGAATGTAATCATGTACTTTATATACATAATATTTTGCTAAAATATTCCAAAACCTCTATATTACTGATAAATTTTTAACTATAAACAGAAACAAAGACCAGGCAGATGCTAAAGATATTTATATTTTATTTTTGAAGTGAGTTTAAAACATTTCAAGAATAGTTCATTAAAAAAGAAATGAAATCCCTAAAAACATTTTCTTAAAAAGTAAAAAAGTTATGCGTGTTTAATGTGCTTTTTACATATAATGAACTCTAATGCCTACAAATCTAAACATGTATTTTATACAATATTTATACGCTATATTTTTCTAAAATATTCCGAAATATATTAACATATCTTATACGACGAAATTACAGTTTAAATTAATAAGAGTGAATACGTCATAAAAATCTTATATATTGGGTGTACATGCAAGTTTCCAGCGGTTTTTTTTTCTAACATATGAGGCTTTATTATGAAATCATGGTTACATATCCTTTATTCAAAGTATCGTCTACTGAAAGCTATAACTTTTACCGTAAATTTTTCTGTCAATTTCAACCAACATCAATGATTCCGGACTAAAAAAATTTCTCGTCTTTCGAGTCGAAGAACGTAACGAGCCACTTTTTGATTCCCTCTACTGAACTGAAGTTGTAAAATAAAACTAAAAGCACTAATTGTAATATCTATCTCAGCAATAAATATGAAATCAATTATTGTGTTATAGATATGATCATACAACAAATACCAAATCCATCCCTTCTACTAGACGACTAGTACTCTACTTCTTATAAGTCCGGCAAAAGAGGCAAAAGAATAGAAGAAAGTTTAGATAATTACAATAGGATTATACTGTCAAATTATAGACCACCGATCCATTTTAATATCGCCAACAGCACTAAAAGCGTCATTAATTTTACTTTTAGTAGCAGTGATGTCTCGTCAGATCTAGATTGATAAGCATGTGACAAACTATATGGCAGCGACCACTATTTGTTATTAATAAAATATCATAAGGTGATGCAGTGTCGTCTTCTTCCAAGATGAATGGCCTGTATTCAAAGAAATAATAGAAAACTATATGACAAATCCAGAAAATTCGATTTACTATGTAATTAATAGTAACAAAATTGACATCAATTATATATTAGATGAATTTTCAAATCTGACTCTAGTTTCGGTAAGCGAAAGTATTCAAAAAACGAATGGTAAATATCAAACTAATGAAACGGGCTGGTGGAATGAAGAATGCAGCAAATCATCAATGATGAAAAAACTTAATAAATACCGCACAATAAATCTATAAAAATGGAGAACAGAATATAAAAAACTTAAAACATTAATAAAGCGAACAGTAAAGGAAATTAACAAAAATCACAGAAAATATATCTCTACAATCCATTAACTTTCAAAGCACTAGAAAAAAATAGAGTAAACAATTAAAGCCAAAAATTGCCATAGCAAATTCGCATCTCAGTATTGAAAGAAAATAGCCAAATTACATATCATATCCAAAGAAAGGTAGTTAATCTACTAGCAGAGCAATAGGCTTCGAACTTAAGTGACAAAAACTACAAAGAAGTATTTTGAGCGTACCAAAACAAAATTGAAAATAATCCTACTATAAACATAGAAGACAAGGAAGACTCTTCACGGAGCCCGATAAATAACCAATTAAAAATAAATGCACTTTTAAAACACTAGCTACAACAAATATTTTCTTAAAACAACTCCCGCAGTCGGCTTAAAAATATCTATTAAATATCTTAAATATAATATGTACAAACAAACTGTTGTCCAGTATTTAGAGACAAGCTATAATAATACCGCTTAATAAGTATAATAAAATATAATATATTGTTTATTATATAATAATGATCTATTTTATTAATAATTATGTTTTAAATTTTTAAGTCTTATTATTCGTCAAATTTTAATGTTAATTTTTTTGTAATCGGACATTAGAACGCTTTATTTTTATAACTGATTTCGATTGAGTATCTCAAAATATATACAAAAATGTTTACGCTTCTCCTATTCAGCTCAATTTTTCTTTACGTCTGCGACACCTACCAGCTGATTCTAATAATATAATTGTGTAATTAATTTTATCAATTTAATACGATGTAGAATATTTCATTTAATCAATTATTTTAGAGATGAACGTATTTTAAGCGCTTCTCCTTATATTAAAAAATCAAATCTTCCAAGGAGTAGCCGCAACATATGAGTGTGATCGAGTTAATCTAGTTGGAGTGAGTTAACTATCATCAGCTCCCAAATGAACCCTTAAGACCTATTATTAACCCCACGGCTATTGTGGCACGCTTAAATCGCTTCTATGATTTTAAATTAGACTGCCAATTTATATATACATTATATATATATATATATATATATATATATATATATATATATATATATATATATATAATTTAACGTCGTTCTATTGTTGCTCCCAAATAATGATGCTAATCAGCAACGGAGGTCTGCGATGTGTTTGTAAACAAAGCACATGTAATTTGTTACTGCGATGCTCGGGTCAATCGACCAAGACCGGAAACTTGAATTCGGATCACCGATTCACTAGTCCTTCGTTCTAGCGATCGAGCCATCCTAGGCTTCTACTGCCGATTTTATGCGAAATAAGGTGTTGCGATTGTAAACTTAAGTGTTAAATACCAGAGATAGTCGATTTATAATACCATTCATTCTAATATTATTGTTTTAATATATGATGTTTGCTTTAATATATCTATTTTCTTTAAATAGATAGTGATGTACAACTCAATATTAACAGTATCATTATTAAAACCTTATTGCTTTTTGTCGATTATTTACAACTTTCATATTTTTTTGTACTTGGAAAAGATTGTTAGCCTAATAATGGAAACATTGTATACTACAAAAATATAAAATAAGAGAAAATAAAAGATAGGTGACAGAAATTCGAGTTTCTATTATTTCATTATTTGCTTGAAAAGATCCGTCAGTTTAGAAGGTTATTTGCCAGGCACTGGATCCTCAACCAAATGCGATTTATTTTTTTTTTTTGCAACGAAATTAAGTATTATGAATATCTGTAGCGTGTGTAGAATTAATCAAAATTTCATTGCCAATAATTAAGAAAATATATATTCTCATGTTAGGAATTTTCCTGTTGCTACAGAGTATAAGCGAACCAATTGAATTAAAGAAACTTACAAATTTATAGATAATAAAATACGACATCTTTTTTAGTGTTATAAGTCAACTTAAAAAGCCAATAATTTTCACACTTCTGCTTATTTGAAATATCAGGAAACATTTAGAAATTTTAGTTTAAGTCAATTTATTAATTTTATTTTACTTGATCTATATGAAGTTTATATGTAAGAGCAAAACAATAATTTTCCTCGCGAGCATTAGTATTATTAATTGATTAAAGTAATTATAACTGTAACGAATACTTATGTATTATTTGTTGCAAGCAACTCTGTAATTAACTTTATTAAGATCGAGTAGGTAACTTTTGAAGTATTATATGCGAAATAGACGGTACTTATTTAATTAACAAAAATAAGTGTCAGAAAAATAGAAAAGAGACAAAAGTTAAAAATGCCAGTTGCTTCGAGCGAATTGCTTATAAGTTTACTTTACACGAATATATTTTTCACTGCTACCAATGTCGTCATGCTTGTATAATTTTATGCTTCGAACTATGCTTTGTGAAAGATGAACTTTTATTTCTAACTATAGTGTATAGTAATATAGATTATAGCATTAAAAGTAAAAATTAAAATCAAGCAACATATAGAATCTAAATGTTGCGTGGTTTTAAGACAAGTTGCTTTAAGATTGAAATAACAATTATTCTAATCTATCTATATTTATTTTTTTGTTCGTTTAAGTTTCATCGTTGAGTGTAGAAGGTATACTGAACGGTCATGAAGCGCGTCAAATAAGATTTACTTATCATGTTGTGATTTTTGGAAGAAAGCATCCGAATGCATGGCCTGAAATACTTGGAAACGGTGCTGCTATCTCTGTCCATTGGATCTTAGCCGTAGCTCAGACCTTTATGGAAACTTTCAATACATTGAAGCCATATAAATTTACAGCTTCTATAGGTTACGGCGATGTGTATCTATATGATGCACCTGGAACCGAATACTTTATAGATGAAGTTCACACATATCTTTACAATCCCGATAACTTGGAAAATGATATTGCAATGGGAAAAGTGAGTATATTTATTTTTATTGTTATTTTATTATATTCTATAATAAATATTAATTATAAACTTATTATATTTTACAGAATATATGTATTTTTTAAAAATTTATTTATAAAATATTAACATTGTAGGATTACAATGTTTTTTATTTTATTTTCAACCATTTAAAACTTTAACATTAATCGAAAATTAAGATAATATGCGTATATTATAATAGTTTTAATTCCACTTTTAAAAGTATATTATTGGAGCCACATTTTTCAATGCTTGTACAGTCCTCGTTTATTTTGAAATGAGACTGCAGCTATTTTTTAATAAGTCTCTGCAATAATCATAAACATTATTTTTGTAAATTTTTAATTTACCACACTATAAGTGGAAAAATAAGAAATAAAACGCAAAGCTCCTTTTTAAAATCGAAAATTTAATAAGTAAAGTTTCAGAACATAATAACTTAATATTACAATTAACGATAACGCTCGTAAGTGTTATAATAATTTTAATATTATAATAATAAAATGTTATAATAATAAAACTGCGATCATCTTTAATATATACATGATTAATATATAACTATTTTTTACAAATGTGTGAAAAATATAAGTAATATGAGCAAGGGCGTCATTTTTAACACTGTTCTGTATCTGGTATTTTAACTCAGAAGCTTTAAATCTTCTTATCCAAATTGTTTTCGAAATGTTTTCTTAGTAATAATATCTAGAAAAGGTCTCCCTCCTTTTTGAGCCTTAAAATTAAAAAAAAAATTTTTTATTAAATACAATGCGTCTGTAAATTTAAAAATCGTAATTTTCTCAAAGTTTGCTTCTTTACCGTTTATGATAATTTCACTTTATGAAATACTTATGACCATATGGACATATAAAGTTCAGAAAGTCAGGGGTCTCGTTCGAACTGTTGTACCTAGCAGACGTGTTTGCAATTGCTTCGTAATTCCTGAATCGTGTAAATCAATTAAGGTGTCTGTAATCAAGTAAAGTTCAACAATGTCCAGATCGTATATAAAATTTCGAAGCTTTTTAGCATTCAACTAATCAACTCTTGATAATTACAAGCTGTTTTTTACCCAAAAAGCCATTCACATACTCATCACCTTTTCAAAATCAGCTATTTTAATTAAATCACAAATCTAAACGCCTACAAATATAACTGATTTTATCTTTGCATCACAAAGTTGGTATATTTTTTAAAAAATTTTCCAATTACATTGGAAATAATCCTCAATTGGCCAATAATAATTACTATCCTTATTTTGTAGATCTGTATGATTTATTATATAAAATAATATGATAGGACAATAATTGTTTTTTCTTTTAACTTATTATTAATGTCTATATATTAAGTGGAACAATTGTTTTGTCAGGTAGAGGAATCTTTACATTTTCATCGACTTATGGCAAATAATTTTGTGAATACACCAACTACTCTTGGACCATTTGACAATCTAACAGGTATAGTATCAGGGTATACAGAGACCGAAAATGATCCGTCGCATTTGTTACTTCATTATGTAAATGTGAAAGTTACACATGCAAATGAGTGTGCACAAGATTTCTCAGAAATTTTAGTTGATGGAGATAAACATTTGTGTGGAGAATCGACGGATCGAGCTTCTGAATTGCCTAATGGAGTTTGCTCGGTAAGTCTTTTTTATTTAACTTCTGAATTACATTTTTAGATTATTCTATTAGTCGAAAATTATGAGAAAAAGAACGTAATATATGATTCAGCTAAATATTAATAACACTATTTCACATTATATTATTATATTATAAATATCGTCATATTATATAATTATTTGTAAAGTTTCTTTAAATAGTATAATTTGCATTCGAGATATAATCAAACAAAAAATTGTTTTTAAAAGAATTTTTGAGATAGTTTACCCTCTTTACGAGAGAGAGAGAGTGAGAGACAAAGAGAGAGTGTGTGTGTGGTGTGCGTGTGTGTATCTGTAATGTATCTGTAAGTTTATTAAACTTTAAAGGACCAGGTTTTAAGGTTTCGAAATCTCCTTTAAAAGTACCCAAATTCATATCTTGTATCACCCATCCACTATGTGCAATGGTTCTATCATGGACCGAGCCAATATATCGACTCTCTGGCCCTGAAGGGCCATGAAAAATTTTTAGTTCTGTAAAATAGGAATAAAATCATATTCTTAGGTTTTGAGATATGCTGCATGTAAATCTGGAATCTGATCGGCCATAACTGGTCATAATCACGGTCATTCGAGATCAAACGAGGTCACTTCAAGGTCAAATACAAAAAATATCATACATATTCGAACAAAAATTATATCTAAGAGTATCCCGAGGTGCTACATCTGCATCTGACAGTTGTTTGATTGAGTATAGACATAATTATACTCATCCTTCTAGGTATATGGTCATCTCAGGGTTTATGTGTTTTGATTCGTGCCTTTTTTTTAGAAATGTGGAGTTTTTAGGCCTTCTACTCTCCTTCTGCTTTACCCAGATCTAAATTATGATGATATATACATTTCTAGCAAAAAAATATTTCTGTAATTTTACTGGCAAACTACTTTCACGAGAATAGATTCAAAATTTTATCTGAATAATGATATTGACAGAAATGCAATTGGTTGAATGAGAAAATTCGGTCTCAAGCGCTCTCAAAATCTAAAAACCAATTTTAAATATTTCCCTGGGTATATTCTCAACCTGACCTTGGAGAAATCTTCATCTCTCTTTTTATTTGAGGTTAAAATGACGTGAAACCCGAACTCAGTGACTCCAAAAACATAAAGATATATCTTTTGCAATGATTCAAACCATATTGCTAGGTTTGACCATCAAATGGTCTTCATTGATCTTGACTCTGAAGTGATAAGGTCAAACCAACTTCAGATACGAACTTAGTGCATTAATTTACTTAAGGATAAAGAGATATCCTAGCATTATGTTTTGGAGCCGATATATCGGCTTTTCGGCCCTTTAAAGGTTAATAACTCAGGATAAAAGATAGTTTGAAGTAAAGTAAGGCACAGCTTCTTCTTTTCCTTTTATTATAAGTCTTACAAATAAATGTCTAAATAAAATATATAAAAGAACATCTTCTATCATCGTATAATTCTAAATTCTTAACAGAATATTTGTTGATATTTATCGATTTGGCTGATATCGATTTATATGATAAAAAGTATTTACAACCATAAGCAGATTCGAATACGCAAAAAATATTCATATCGAAGCATTCACTGTAACCAATAACAATGTTACAAAATAAATCATTTGTATCAAACTGCCATACATTTAATATTCAATTTTTTATGACGTCCGCGATTAAATTATATTTAATTATCTTTACTACTAATTAAGATGTGTAATAAATATTTCCAGACCGACATTGGCAGTCCACTGGTTGTTGCGAATGATGTTGTGGGACTTCTGACCAGAGCCCATGAAAATTGCGATGATACTGTACGTGGTGCTTTATATGTCAACGTCTCAGCTCACCTTTATTTTCTTAGCAGAACTGAGCAGAAAAGAAACATACCAAACGTGCTCGTCCTCACTACGTTGAAATTCTAAAAAGCTCAGTTAAAAGTTGTGAGTGAGAAATTAAAATGAGAAATTAGTACGAAAACGATTGTATCTTTGTAATTCTCCTTGATTAATACAAATTCGTTTAAGGAGCTAGTTTTTAGAATACATTTTGATAAAAAAGAGAATTACATTTTTCTTTAAAAAAAAAAAAAATTTTGTCTTGGAACAGGCTTATAAATAAGCAAAATTATATAATATCCATTTCATTTATACATTTAGCTAAACAAATAACTAACAATAATAAAATAAAGGATAATAAATTCTATTAAGTTTAAAAATTGTGCCTTCATTTAAATATCATTACATACAACAAATTATTAATTTTTATATTTGTTACTGATCAAAAATAAATTATTCGACATTTTTGTGAATAAATATTTTATTTTTACCATCGTTCGTACAATACCACCACAAGACTGAATCATGTTTCTAAGCTTCTACCATACGTTATAAAGCGTTCTACAAATTTATTTCATATCGAATATATCGATTTAAAAATATCTGTGTGAAAATCAAAATTTCCTAAATGGCGATTTAATTAAATTGAATATAAAAAAAAATTCTTTACAGAATTGATAAATTCTATGATGATTGAGTAAGATTTTCTAGACCTATATGTAAATATAAATGAAATCATTTCAATATTTTTATGTTGATTGTAACTAAAGAGTCCGCAGAATAAACTTTTTTAATCTTTAACCGAAAAAAAATACGTTACGATCAATTCAATTTCCAGCTTGCTTAAATTATTTATCATTCATTTGTGTAGAATGGAAATTCACAATCTCTTGAAATAGGGTAAAAAATTTTACTTGAAAAATTTTACTTGAAAATTTTCAGGAAAAAATGCCAAACAAATGTTCTAAATTTTTTGGGAAAATCAAAAGAAAGAAAAGACGCAATAAATTTATATAAAAACAAGATTTGTTCTTATAGAATATCTATTAATTCTTTTTAGAGTAATTTATATTGATAATAATAATTAAACTCAAATATAAATAAAAATAGTATAATAATAATAAGAGAACAAGATCAACTTTTTAAAAACATATCTTTAACTTTATGAGGTTAGACGATTAAATAATGCGACAAAATTAAAAAATTGAGTATATTTAAAAATTAAGGCACATCGCCGCGATCCCCTGCAAAGTAGTCCCCTTCCGCATCTACACTCTTATTCCAGCGAGTTTTTCCGTTTTCGTAACAATTCTGAAATACTTCTTGTGGGACCTCCCCGAGTACCCTCGTCAGAGATTCTTGGATGTCTTCAACGGAGTTAAAATATTGACCGCTGACGTATTTTTTTCAAATGGAGAAATAGGAAAAAGTCGCAGGGTGAGATGTCCGGTAAATAGGGCAGTTGTGGTAACGTTGCGATACCTTTAGATGCCAAAAACTGAAAGATACTGAACGCACTGTGACAGGGAGTGTTGTCGTGATACAGAACCCAAGTCTTCGCAATATCTGGACGCACTCTGAGTACCCTTTTTCGTAATTTTTCGATCATACTGCGGTAGAATACTTGATCTACGATTTATACAGGTGGTACAAACTCTGTGAACCACCCCTTTGCTGTCGAAGAAGCAAATGAACATGGTTTTCACTCTGGACTTGCTCATTCTCGCCTTCTTTGGTCGTGGCGCTCCAGGGGACTGCCACTTTTGGCTTTATTATTTAGTTTCGGGATCATAATGAAAGAACCAACTGTCATCACCAATAATAACTCGATCAAGAAGAGTAGGATCACTTTCAACCTGCTCGAGACAATCTTGAGCGATGTTCATTCGATGGGCTTTTTGCTCATTTGAAAGGTTCTTCGGTACCATCTTCGCGCACAGCTTTTGCATGGCGAAATCTTCCGTTAAAATCTTTCTAACTCTTTCCCGATTAATATTCAACTTGTCAGCCAACATTGGAATGGTTAGTCGCCGGTCTTGACGAACAAGGGCGCGGACGCGCTGCGCATTTGCGTCAGTTCGCACTTGAATTGACCTTCCGCTCCGCGCCTCGCCTTTGACGCTCTCGCGGCGTTTTTTTAAAATCGGCATGCCACCTGACTATACCTGACTAAGTACCTGACTACGACTCAGGGCATCACTATCATTCACTTTAACCTTTTTTTCTTAAGTTTCTATCGCGGTTTCACCGAGTTTCGCACAAAATTTTATTGCGCACAATGGTTGTCAAGGTCTCAATCGAGAGAGTAGGGATCTACTATTAGGGTGGTGTAAATCTACTATTAGAGTTACAGGTTCACAGTGTTACCACAGGCCGAGAAATAAAATCGGCCGTATTATTTAATTGTCTAACCTCGTATATCTACTTAAACTGTCTGATCCAATTGAAAATAAATAAGCAAATCGCTACGAAAAATTAGTACTAAATAATTTACACTGTGTATATCGCTGCCGAGGAAATGTTACAGGCACTGGCGTAACAATTCATCTAAGTTAGAAAGTATACAAGTACCTCAAGAAAGGATAAAATAAGTGATGCTTATTATTTAAAAACATAATAAAACATAATAACATAATTATAGATAAGAATAACATAATAAAACATTTTTTATTTCCTAACATGCAATCTTTCTATTTACATTTTTACAAATAAATATCTGCATTAATTTATTTCGGATACCTTTATCTAAAATACCCTTGCGTATTTGACATTCTGTTGAATTATTTAAATTAAGATCATCAATCAGAACTTCCTCAAAAATGGATTAAATAGTTGAAAAATCTATACACATACGCTTGAGGATAGTATTGTATTGGCATATTCTCTAGAAAAAGTACATAAATTGCATAAGGTTATTATGCAATTTCTAAAATTATTTTTTATAAAATGACTTATTTCAATAAATAAATAACTGTACATATCTATATGAAGTATATTTAAGACACTCCGTTGAGGGTGTCCATAACAGATTAGGGAGTGTGCTGATACCGCCAACATGCTCAGTAATAGCAGCCGTAGGTAAATGATCAATATACTCTAAAATAATTTATTGTTATAAATTTACACACTTTTACAAAAACCTCAATCCATCTCACTAATCCAGTAACTGAAAGATTTGACTATTGAACAGATTGACTAAAATAATCATTGGCTTGCATTGACTGAAAATCCGAGGATTAGTCAGTCTATTTGCACTGTACATTTCAGTAGTGACTAAATCGACACTATATTTCAATGTTTCCTTTTTGACTGTTTTGAATTAGAAAGTGTATAAAATTACTCTTCGACTTTATAATCAATTAAACTAAGAGGCTCATTTGAAAATTAATTTAATTTTCTAATATACCTTCCTATTTGCTAATAATTTAAGAAACTATATTTATCTAATAAAGCACAATGTTAAAAAAATTCGTTTTTTACCCCTGAACGGGAAACTATGATATTGATATTTCTTTAACAATTTCGAATACTGAAAAGAACATGATAATCATCTCTTTCGAAAATAATCACATTATAATTAAAACAAGCTCTACATACATATCAATGATTAGGAGCAATTATTTTAAATTAATAAATATTTCTATCGGTCTTACAGTCTTTATAATATAATATATTAACTAAAATAATGACAGATGCCTTGTTTATTATCACCCCCGAAAAATCTGAAATAAAATTTATCAATAAAAATAAATTAGATTAAAAATAATAATATAAAATAATAATAAAATAAAATAAAATAAAAATAATAAACTATATTCTATGTTAATGAAGGACAACCTGACTGTCCCACCATCTTATTTTCTCCTTTGGTGTCCGATGTTTCAAAGGAGCAATTATTATTCATAGTTATAAGAATTCATTTACGAATTTTAATGAACTATAGAAAACTCTCAATGCTAAGAAAGTACAGACATAGAATTATTGTTGTTAAAAACTAATACTGAATATACAGGAAATTACGAAAATAATCGGATTCCTATATGTCAGACACAGATACTTTACTATACTATTTTTCCAAAACTTTATATCCCCTCCATAGATTCTCTTAGTATTTTACAAAATAGCAAAAATGAATTAAAAATTTTTGTAAATAAATCGTAAAGAAATTAAAAGTATGGAATATTTTTTTCGAATTTATTTCTTGTTTAATCTTTTAATTGTATACAAGCTATCGTCAACTTTATTTACGTACGGATAGCTAACTTACGGTTACTAAAATAATATGTCAATATAAACTAGCTAAAAGAATCAGTTAATTTCCTTGTTTATTATTCGTTGAAATAAACGTAAAAAATGTGTAAGTAAATTCACCCATAGAGAACAATTGTCTATAGGAGTCTACTTACACATAATAATAAAATTTAAATAGTATACCCAAATATCTGCTGTAGTTTTTTCCGTAAACTAAACATTTTTCTAAAGCAAATAGTCTTCGATTATATCAGTACAATTTTTTCGTAAAATATATTTTGGTTAAATATATATATATCTATATATATCCATACACACGCATATGTATACGCACACGCACACACACTTTCTTTGAGTAACTAGGTAACATTAGCTAATGTTTTTATTGTTTATTGATATTTACAATTTTCTTGCTCATTTTTTGTTTTATAATCATATTGTATACACAAAAAAGTAGTCCTAACTTTTGGCCAAACCTACACCTATTTTTATGTAGTTTGCCCTGCTGAAACTGAATGTTGAGTTCAGAAAGTTCGTTTACCTAGATTATTTTGTAGTTTAGAATGAATTATAATAAATAGCAAAAATCGTATTAGTAAGTGTAATAAACTTCTGACAAATAAATTTTTGTTTCTGATTTATTATCGACTCTCTATTATCTCTGCTTCTACTACAGCTACCTATATCTTATATCTATACCTAGTTATACTAAATACAGGTAATCTCAATGCACGAGTAAGTTTATTTTTAGTGACCAAACTCTTGAAATGCCATGAATTAGTCTCTCTCTCTCTCTCTCTTTCTCTCTCTTTCTCAAAATAATTTAAATAAACATTGAAATACTATATAATGTAATGTATTATATAATGACTAATCAATAGAATAATTTAATTTCTGTAATAAAAAGTAACTGCAACATTAAGTTGAATAAATATATTAATATTATAATACATAAAAATTCCTTAAAAAAATGCTGGACAACAAAGCTAGGAAAGGATTAATAAACTATTAATGAAATATTTTTTATATCTTACAAAATTTACAAATAAAAGGTACTTGTATAATAATTATAAAATTTTCTTTCTACAATAAAGCATATAATCAATATAATTGAATTGTACTTCTGTCGACTGCCCATATACAAATTAATAAATATTTTTTTTATTGGTCTTACAGTCCAATCAATTCAATCTAAAAATAAAATAAAAATAAAAATAAAAAATAAAAATAAAAAGAAATAAAAAAAAATAATAATAAAAAAATAAAATAAAAAAAAATTAAAATTAAAAATAAAAATTAAATTAAAAATTAAATTAAAATTATAATGACAGTCAGACTGTCCTTGTTTATATTCACCCCCGTAGACTAATCTGAAAATAAAATATTAGCTGAAAAAATTCTTTGTTAGTAAAGTGCAGTCTGACTGTCCCCAACACCCTTACCTAATTGAAGACTTGTCCAACGTTTCGAGCTCGCTACGGCTCCTCATCAGGGACTAATCTAAACCTTATATTCTAATCTATATATACTCATTCCCACCACCAAATTTCGTAAATTAAATATAAATTCCCCCTCTACACAAATTGTCCAAAACCAATCAATTTAATAAGGAATGATAAACACTGTCCAATCTACCAGACTTTGGTACAGAAAGCCTACTTGGTCAGGTAGGTTTTTAGATTTTAATTCACACCACCAATTCGGAAACAAAATTGGAGCATTGAGAGGTGTCATTAACAGAGCAATTAAATTGTCACATAAAGATTTTAGACAAAATAATTTACAGATAGTAAGAGAGACTTTTATTAATAATGGCTATCCAATTCAATTTATTAATAGATTGATTGCTGAGAGATTGTTTGAAATTTATAATACCGAAAATAGACATAGTGCAGGAATTGATTTTAACGGAGGCAAAATTATTGTCTTACCATATGTTCGAGGATTATCTGAAAGAATAAAAAGAAATTTTCGGAAATATAACATTCAAATTTTCTTTAAAAATCGCAATAATTTAAGTAGATTGTTTAATAATTGCAAAGATAAGGATGATTTATGCTTAAAATCAGGAGTTGTTTACAAGATTAATTGCATGGATTGTGATAAATACTATATTGGACAAACAGATAGATATTTAAAAAAGAGAATTTATGAGCATAAATATAGTTTACGTAGCTCACATATTACTTCTGGTTTAAAAGAGCATTGTTTAAAGTTTTTACATTCTTTTGATTTTGTGAATGTGGATATTTTGGAATATGGTATTAATAATAAGTATAAACGGGAGAGTCTTGAAAGTATTCACATTTCCAAGAATCGAAATAATGTGAATTTAATGTTAGAGTCTGGTAGATTGGACAGTGTTTATCATTCCTTATTAAATTGATTGGTTTTGGACAATTTGTGTAGAGGGGGAATTTATATTTAATTTACGAAATTTGGTGGTGGGGATGAGTATATATAGATTAGAATATAAGGTTTAGATTAGTCCCTGATGAGGAGCCGTAGCGAGCTCGAAACGTTGGACAAGTCTTCAATTAGGTAAGGGTGTTGGGGACAGTCAGACTGCACTTTACTAACAAAGAATTTTTTCAGCTAATATTTTATTTTCAGATTAGTCTACGGGGGTGAATGTAAACAAGGACAGTCTGACTGTCATTATCATTTTAATTTAATTTTTAATTTAATTTTTATTTTTAATTTTTATTTTTTATTTTTATTATTTTTTATTTTTATTTCTTATTTTTTATTTTTTATTATTATTTTTATTTTTTATTTTTATTTTATTTTTATTTTTATTTTATTTTATTTTTGGTTGAAATTGATTGGACTGTAAGACCAATAAAAAAAATATTTATTAATTTATATAATCAATATAATAACATTTTTTTACAATATAATTAATATTTTAATATCAGTATAAAATATATATAATATTAACGTAATTCTTATATTATAATAAATAATAATGATAGTAGAAAATATTCAATATATTTATAAAATTTAAAGCTCTTCTTTTCTCACTGCATCTCCTAATTTTCTAATACTACCAATAAATAAAGGAATACTGCTCGGTTTATAATTTATAATAAACAAGAATGGATGGTCCACAATAAAACTTTCTGTATCAAGAATCATTCTTCTTGACCGCATTTGAGCAACTTTAAACATAAAATACTTGTTAACTAATATTTTAGATTTCTGCAAACAGTAAAAAAATTCTTCTGATTAATCTAAAAATATTTACCTGTTGCTGCTACTGCTTCAGAACCTTTTTCATCAACTTGAATATATAATTTTTGCACTAAGCGATCAACAAATAACGGTTTTTCAGACATTAGAGTGAAATTGGCATTCTTTTCAAAGATTGAATTAATTCCCATCTGAAATATTAAATATAACACTACTTTAAATAGAGAAACATCATTTTTTTATACTTTATATAATATAGTCAACAAAGAATTAAAATGAAAGGATTTCCAAACAAATTTATAATGTATAAAAATATTGGAAAATTCAATACTTATGAAAATAAACAGTTTTCTCATATTTCAAATTTCAAATATATTTTATGAACATTTGAAAACTTAAAATCCTAACGTTCTTTTACAAACTTACCTTTTTTAATGACTCTTTTAAATTTATACTTGATTCAATTGTAAATTTTGGTAGTGACAATTCTACTTCTTTTGTAAAACTATCTGTTTTTAAAATTAAGTCCCAATTAAACTTTTTTTCTACTTCGCTTAAACCATATTTTTGATTCGGCAATACAATAATCATTTCAAATTGATCATTCTAAAAAAATTTTTAAATACTATATTATAGTTATTTTAATTTATTAATATAGATAATTATTTATACCATATATTGTAATTTAATAATATTGGCATCAAGAGTTTCAATCTGACCATGTATCAAATGAAAAGTTTTAGACATTGTTGGAACATATGTCACAACATTATTAATGTTATAAAAAATTTTTTTTTCTGTTTGTTCAAACTTAAAAGGATTCAACCAACTGCTTTTAAAATATAAAGCATTTATTAGAATAACTTGTGTATATTCATCAATACTACCTAAAACAAATAAAAATTAATTTAAAAGTTGAACTTTAAATCATTTGAATTAGAAGTTAAAAAATATTATACCAGAATCAATAATTTCAGAAATTTTTCCTTTTGTTTTTATTTCTACCCATTGGTTAATTTCTTTTGCAGATTGACTGGTATCGTCAAACATAATATTTTGAATAAATGTTTGAAACTCATCTATACCTTTACGTAAAAAGTTCTGTTCAAGTAAAAAATTTTTGTTAACATACATTGCATTTGCCATTTCTAATTCAGCATTTCGGATACTCTATAATTAATATTATTTAATATAATGCACAGTGCACAAAATATATTACTTGAGAAAAAAAGATAATTTAATGATAAATTACATTCAGAGATGTTAATAAATCTTTTAACTCTTTCTGTGTTTTATCTAGATTTAACAAACTTAAATTAAATTCCAATTCTTCTTTGGTGGCTCCATTTGATCCTTGAACAAGCAATAATAAAACAATATATGCACTAAATGATCCACTTACTATATTGTCTTGACTTTGTTCTGAAGTTAATGTCTAAAAAATGCATGTCCAGATATATACAAACCATTATTATTTAAACATAATATTCTTAAAATTTAATAATACGTACTTTAAATAAATTTGTAGAAAAATGGCTGCAAGAAGGTAAAATGTTGGAAGAATCCATTAATTTTTGCTCCATTTGAATATCAGCAACAAACTCAATTAATTAATAAAATCAAATATTAATAATTAATGCTTATATATTGATAATTAGGTAAAAATTGGGCAACTGAGAAACTATAATCATGGTTTATAAATTTAATACCTGTAGTAATTACATTTGCATTATTATATATATATATATATATATATATATTATATTATTCAGCTGATATGATACTCTATTACTCTTTAATAAACTCAATTATTCAATTTTTACATCAAAAGTGGAAATTGATTGCAGCGCTTTATTAAGAGTGCTCTATACCTCTGGTGGAAGCATGGTGGAAGTTAAAAGCGATTGCAGCGCTTGATTTTTAATTGACTGCGGAATTTGATGGAACTTCAAATGTGCGAAAAAGCCTATTCTGTTTTATCCGCTTTTCCAGTATCATCAGGGCCGTAGCAGCCGAAATTATATGTAAATTCTCAATGGCCCACACAATATTTTTATTTTATAATATTCGTGCGTAGTAAGTAGTGTAGGAACTAGTCGCCAGTGATCATTTTGTCAGAAGAAATTAATATAAATATATATCTGAATATAGATGGTGAGCACAAATATTAATTATTAACCATAAATTAAAAAATATCTTGACCCTAATTTATATATATTATAACCCGACATTTGCGACTTACCTCGGAGATCTCTGGTGTCGTCGGCGACGCTGAAGTTGGTAAACAGGGAACGGGGAACGGAAATGACTAAAGTCAATCTCTTTTGACTAACGTAATAACAATTTATAAAGAGAAAATCACGAGTAACAATTTTTGCCTAGACGCGAAACATCAAATACAATTCTACGTCCTCGCGAATTACACTTACAGTTTTCCGCGCGACGGCGAGAAACACCACGGAGCGGGTTCCGCGGACATAGGTGGATACGGCAGGACGGGGAAAGGGGGGGGGGCGCGACACGTAGTGGTTTCAAATGGGACGCTCGCGCGCGCGGCCGTGCAACGATGGCGCACGCTCATGCCGGGACGCGCACTTCACATATTATCTAAATGAGAGGCTACTTGCCGAAGTCCTCAGTGCCGCTGCTTCCTCGCCTGCTGTGGCGTCCTCTCGATTCGTGATCTTCTTCTTGTTCGCTCTCTCTCTCTCTCTCTCTCTCTCTCTCTCTCTCTCTCTCTCTCTCTTTCGGTAGAACTTCCTTCCTTCCTTCTACCATTCTCGATGAGCTTTTGGAGCTCAAGAATAACACTCAGTCCGGACGACCGTGAGGACGGTCGTGGATCTGACGTAGCTGCGGGAGTTCCGCTGATGTGGAGGTAGCTGCTGCGTCGGAATAGTCAAGATGCGGATGGTGACAGGATCGAGAGAGAGAGAGTTTTATTAGTTTTGGTGGTGTCTTGTCTCGATACAACAGTCTTCCTCGACAGCTTGGAGAAGAAGAATGATTCTTCTCTCTACTTCCTCTTTCGTGGGCGAACGTCGCGCAGTCTCGCGGCTCGCGCATTTTCGCCTTCACGCGCGAACACTCAGTTTCGTAACCGTAGACCGGCCGTTTGGTCGGTCACAATGTTAAGGTGTTATTGATGACCCCTTCTCTACTCTGTGAATATGAAGTACAAAATCCGAGAAGCCACCGCATATTGTCAATGTCCTAGGATACTAAAGCAATTAAAAGCGTATGAAATTCTAGATTCGAATAGGATATAAAGATTCTCAAAATGAAATTTCAAACGACGTAGCCAAATAATATATATCACCAAATATACGCCTAGATTTTCTAGAAGCTTTATACATTCTCCGTAATATTATTAATATAATAGTCTATATTTTGTTTGTAGTGTAAGTTCATTATTTATCTATTATTGTACATTACTATGGTCATTATTATTATTTTTACTAATATTATTTGAAAAATCTACGTATATAATTTAAGTTTATATAGCGTGATCATGTGTTATTATTTTTAATATTATTTTTAGGAGTCTGTGAATACATTTTACGCATTTCTCGTACCTGCTCTGTAGGTAACAATAATAATAACAATAATAACAGCCTAATTAATAATAACAACAGCCTAATCACAAAAGTATGTGTAACTCGAAACATACTTGTATCCCTACACACTAAACACATATCTCCTCATTTGTACCAACACCGGCCCGGAACTATTATACGCATTACTTCAGCCTGGGCGACAGTCCTTGCATGGTCTTACACGTTCATTCCTTTCATACCAGTATTTCATTCATTCACGAACCTACATTCCAATCCAGATTTATTCACTCATTCAGACGTCCATCCATTATTTTGCTCCGTAGTACATTTGTGACACAATTAACGATCAATCGCCAATTGTGAACGTTCATTATCACCACCCTAGTAACATTATCTGGCGCGATCGCTCCTATTGTTCTTTCAAGCCTCAAACGTAAGCCATTCCAATGGGCGCACACGAAAATTGCGTGTTCCACGCCGTCCTCAGCCCATCCACAGTACTTGCATTCTATTGAAGTTGCCCTCTTCATCCTGCAGCGGTATCTACGAAAGCACCCGTGTCCAGGCAGAAATTGAGTGAGGTAAAAATCCAGCTAACCGTGTCTTACCTCCATCCACAGGTCGACCTCGGGTTGGAGCTGTTTTGTGCACCGTCCTCGTTCATTCGTTTTCCATTGTATTTGCCAGCATCCAAGAATGTTCGTCAGTTCTTCCGTCGCAGCGTCTTTCTTCCCAACGACTGCACTTCGTTCGTAAATTCTTTTTCGTTCTCCCGCGAATAGATCGATTGAGATTATTACGCTTCTTACGACACGGTTCGTTACGCGCACGCAATTATCAGTGCTTCCAACCTTCGAATACTTCTCATAGCATTTGCCCGTTTCCTAATATTCATTGCGTTGGCTCATACCTCCGCTTCATACCATAAGATCAACTGGTTGAGGTAGAAGTTCCACTGCCCGTGTTACATCTCCTTCCACGGACCGATTTCGGGTATTAGTCTTTTCGTCCATTGTCCTCGTTCGTCCGTCGTCTACCGTCTCTGCCACTTCTCGATCGTCTTTATACTTTCTTCAGCCGCAGCATCTTCCCTTCCAACATTTGGGCTCCGCTGGTGAATTTACTTCCGTTCAGCCGCGAGCGGATCGATGGAAATAACCCCGGCGATCACGAAAACTGCGCTCTCAGACACAGTGCGATACGCGCACGTGATTCTTAATCAGCTCGCCCTTTGTACGCTTTTCATGACGTTCGCTCGTTTTCTTATATTCATTGTGTCGGCACACACTTCCGCCCCGTAAAGCAAGATCGAGTGGGTGACGCTCATCAGCCGTCTACGTACGTTCTCTCAACGTCCATTCGTGTTGATCATCAATCTACTTACAGCATTTGTCTTTTCTACTGCCTTATTCGTCACGTTTCGTAGGTGAAGCCAGAAGTTCAGCTTCGAATCCAAGATGACCTTGATTATCCAAGGAGACTTTGATACCAGGATACTAAACTTCACTCCTGGTCTCCAATCTTCCCGTACCGATGGTGTGGAAAAAGTTCTTCGACTACCCGCTCCATCGTTTCCGCTCTTCGTAATACCGTCAGGGCTCGGTCCTCCTGTGCAACTGGCACCATTTTGGATCCGTTTCCCCTGGAGTCCGAGTCCACCTCGTCAATGAGTCGCGTCCAACACCATTTCTTATTATCGTTGATTGCGAATCTCTACTGCCGCCTGGCGAGCCTGTACTCCGCAGAATTATTATCATCATCATCATCATTATCATTATTATTCTCATTATTATTATTCTCTCACGCACTTCACCATTTTTGCTACCCACGCCTCTGCTCTCTAAACAAAAACGGAATGGAAAGGGCCGGGCTCCTTTCTGATATGTAAGGGGGCTCACGACGCTTGCGTCGCTTATAAATTGATGCAGAACAAATCTTCTCGCCTGGTCTTTCCCCGTCGGCTTTGTCAGGGAGGTAGAAGGGGCTCCAAACGGAGCTAAAGACGGTCCACCGTGCTTGCCGAGCGATGCATGCCTGGGAGCTGCCATAGGGAGATCCTGGGTGGGGCTGCGAGTTTTCAGGTAGCGTGCTTGGATGACCCGAACCATCTTTGGCTTCTGCTGACGGCAGGACGGGCATCTGGGCGCCTAGCCAGCACCAGTCATTCGGCATTGGCGAGTGCGTCCTGACTCGTAATGTCTGCCGTAAACTCTCCAGAGAGTGGAGTACCTTATTGTTGGGGTGTGAAGCTTGAGAGAGCGGAGGTGGTTTAGCGTGCCTGGGCGCGCTATATTCTCCAGTTCTGTAAAAGAGACCTACATGAAGGTCCAAACCAGAATGACTCCTACAGGCAAGTGTTGAGGAGTCATTTTGGCGAGCTCGTCGTTGAAGCGTCTATAGAGGCCGGCCCATGGGGGAGACGAAAACAAGAAAGAAGCATGGATATTATAAACAACAAAGAAGAAGAGGTAAAGAAAGTGAAGAAGCAGGAGATGCTCATCAAAAATTTGTTTAGAATGATGATGAAGTCGATGAAAAGGCAAAAGAACGTGAATAACACAATAAAGGAAGGGTTTCGGAAGGCTTTACAAAGTTAATTCGAGGAGCTCGTAAGCAGAAGGCGCCTCAGAGCACGGCACCTACATACCCCCGAGATTCCCGAGAAAATAGAAGACCAGAAGAGGCATCCTTCTACCTCTCCAACGGAATTACCTGAGGGGGGGGCGAAAGAAGAAAAAAGAAAGAAACGAAGGTTCGACAAAAGAAGAAGACGCGGCTGCCAAATCAAATCGTGGGGATGAGCTACAGCCCGTGCAAGGCTGGAAGAATGTCCACACCAAGCAAGAAAATAGAGCAGCCAAAAAAGAAGCAGAAAAAAAGAAGTCAAACGTAAAGGGGGCCATCAATTCTGGAGAGAACCCCATCAAACCGAAAGGTAACATGGGGAGAAGAGCAAAGTCTGAGGCGCTGCTCTTCAAGCCCGCCGAGGGAAAGACCTACGCGGAGATCCTTGGAGGGATCGGCCATAAGGTCCGAGGACCACGCCCGCAGCGTTAAATCACGTTGCGGGGTGTGGGGCTTGTGCGGTATATCGCGAAGCCCTTGCCAGGTCTCGCCAAAATAGTTAAAGTCCTTCAGGCGAACCTAAATAGGAGTCGGACGGCGAGCGACCTACTTACGCAGATCTGTCTTGAGAAGGACGCTGACACCATCATCGTCAGCGAATAATATCGAGATGTAGATACGGGAGTCTGGTATCGCTATGACCTCGGTACTGCGGCGATTTGGATTTTTAACCTACAGCGCTTTCGGGTGGAGCGCCACGGATCTGGCCACGGCTTCGTCTGGGTAAGGGGCAACAACGAAAATTACTTCAGCTGCTATCTCACGCCGAATAAGACCATCGGGGGTTTCCAGTGTACACTGGATATCCTTGAGGATATGGTAAGAGAAATGGGGGGGGGAGCTGGTAGTGGCTGGGGATTTGAACAGCAAAGCTCTCGAGTGGGGGGAACCCTTGGCGGACTCTAGGGGAAGACGAGTGATGGACATGGCATCCAGACTAGATCTGGTTGTCTTGAACTCCGGATCTACGTCGACCTTTCGGAGACCTGGCTACAGGGAGACTATCCCTTATGTATCCTTTGCGACGGAGATTCTGTCCGCACGAGTGCGGAACTGGCGGGTGATCGAAGACTATGCAGCCAGCAATCACCAATACATCACCTTCCGCGTTGGTGATGCCACGCCAGTCAGAGCGACGGTTGAACGTCGCCCAGCCAGATGGATCGTCGCGAGAATGGATCACGAGAAGTTTTCCCAGGCGCTAGAACGCGGACAGCGCCTCCTGGTTGAATTACCAAGGAGCGCAACGCTTTGCGAGCGCGCGAAAGCGGTAACGGAAGCTACAATGCATCTGATCCGCCAAGCCTGCAAGCAACCGATGCCGAGGAAATTTTCGGGTCGTACTCGCCGTCCCACTTATTGGTGGACAGACGAAATTGCGGAGCTGCGGCGGCAATGCCTGGTTCTGTGCCGCGTAGTCCAAAGAGCTCAAAGGCGCGACCGTGATGCCGCTCTTAGGATCGTCCAACATCTAACGGCGAAGAAGGCTCTAAAGTGAACCATCAAAGCTAGTAAACACCGTCAATGCAAATGCAAAGCAAAGAATGCATCGAGCACTAGTTATTCGGCAGAATAAGCGATTACCAGAACACATTATAGCGCTGGATTCCCTATTTAACTGCAGGTACCTAGGCATCATAGGACCACTCCCAGTTTGCAACGGTTATCAGTAAATGCTGACAATTATAGACCAATATTCACGATGGCCGAAAGCCATACCGATAGCAGAACTTACTACGCGAACTGCAGCGTATGCCATTTTGGATACGCGAATCACTCATACGAAGCACGCGATGTAACCACGAGCGAATATTGCAATTTATCAGTTGCGTACAAATTTCTACAACTGCATTCAACTCTGCAGACAGCAAAATGGTTGAGAGGTGGCACCGTAACTAAAAATCAGCTTTTATGGCACAGGGAGATACCCCAGAATGGGCACGAATTCTACCAATGATCCTTAGAATTAGGCCTTAGAACCCATGCTATGTTAGATACAGACGCAAGTTCGGCTGAATATGTGTTCGGTACAATACTGAAACCCGATGAAATTCTAGAAATACAACTGTGATCACATTGAAAGGTGAATTTATAATTTTAATTTCCTGGGTTTTTTCATTCGGTAAAATTTTTCTTCTAGAAGTTCAAATTACTCTTAGTGATATCTTTGCCAAATTTTACGTCAAAATATTTATTTTAACTTTGATAAGTACTAACAGTAAATACAACAATTTGTACTAAGTCTGAGTTTAGCGAGCGAAGAAATTGAATTAAATTTTGTTTCTGGAATGGAATGCCGACTGCAAAAACGTTGAAGATACTTTAAAAAGCCTTTGAGGATCAGACTCCGTCTTCACAAAATGTTTTCAAGTGGTACAACGACTGAAAACCAGCAACGAGACTTTTAAGAAGAATGCAATGTCAAATCGGCCAAAAACATAGACTGATGATCATCGCGTCAAACAGTTAAAGAACTTGTGCTCCACAATCGTCAACTGGGAATTAAAGACCTTCCCAATTATGTCGGAATTTCATTAGAATCAGCTCACACCGCAGTGACTGACATTTTGGATCTCAAATGACTCAAGTTTCGATTGATACAAAAAACTCTCAAGGTTTTAAAAAAAGAGCGTCACATTAACATGTGTAAAGACTTGATTTCAAACTATCAGCCGTTCATGAAACGGATTACTACAGGAGATGAGATTTGAATCTACGTTTACGATCCCGAAACAACCGATCAATCGATCGAATATAAAACCAAAGATAAGATAAAATCGAAAGAACACTCCAAACACTCAAAAATGAAAGTCATGTTAACAGTTTTCTTCGATTATCGTATTTTTAACAGTTTAGAAATAATAATTTTGATGTAAGAAATGAAGAATGTGGAAGATTACCAAATAAATTTGAAGACGCTGAATTGCAAACTATATTGGATGAAGATGACACTTTAAGTCTAAAGCAAATGGCAGAAATGATAAATGTTACACAACAAACAATTTCTGACTGTTTAAAACCTTTTGCTTCAAAGACATGAAAGAAAATCAATTTTGCATTGAATTGTTACTGGCCATAAAAATGGATCCATTTCAAGAATCCTAAACGGAAAAAATCATAAGTTAATCCAGGACAATCTTTAACATCGACTGTAAAACCTGGTCGATTCCTGTATATTTGGTGGGACCAGAGTGGCGTGGTGTGTACGAGTTGATAAAACTCAGTGAAACAGTTAATACTGATCACTGCCGACAAAAAATGATCAATTTGTACCATAAATTAGTCGAAAAACATTTGTTTACATCAATAGGACATGCATTATCTGAGCAGCATTTAAATTCTAGCGAGAAAGTCAAAAATTAGGTTCCTGGTTGGTTTGCTTCAAAAGACAAATAATTCTATTAGTGTGGTATTCACAAATTGACAGAAAGGTAGTTAAAATGTTGGGGAAAAAGATCAATACATTGAATAAAATGTAGAATAAATTGAATAAAATTAGTATTTTATGTTCACAAAAATTATTCATTTCATACCGGAACACCCGGTATATACATCATAGAAACTTTTTGTATAAAGTAAAGTGTAATTCAATTTAATAAAATTATTTCTATTTGTCGTTAAGTGTCCGGGTGAAGAGAATAATATTAGAATATTTACTGTTCAAATTTTATATATTTTGGCTCAGACAGAACACTATAAAATAAATATATCAGAAATAATAAAAAATTGCATTTGTTACAATTAGCTGATAATAGTATTAAAAAATTATTTATTTTATTAATTATCGGATATATTTACATACATATTGCTAATATCAATACATCGAGAAAATAACAAGCAATGATTCGCTAAGTTTCACTTACACTAAATATTTATTTTCGCTGACATTAGCCAATTTCCAACTAAAATCTTTCGATCAAGCTTTGAAGCCTATCAGTTTATATATAACAAAATAGTTGAGTACCAAATTAACTGGGTGCATACTTACTTCACACAGCTGTAATTTGTGCACTGCTGGTAATTAATTTATATGTTATTATTGTAATAGTACCGAAAACATTATTTTTATAATATCAAAGTCTTAATAAATTTTTCTATATTGCAGAAATACCCTTTATTTGAATTTGATCTACGATTTTTTTTATGAAAATTGTAATAATGTACAAAAAGAATGTAATAATATTAATCTACGCTGGGATATCAATTCTACTATTCATTAAATGTGTAATTCAATCATAAATAATTTTGTAGTGCAAGTTGTCTTGAATAATTGGAAAATTTTTAATTTTTAAACTAAATAAATTTATATATTTTATATTATCTATTCTGATCCTTAATATGTTTAGTACTTACTGGTACTTTTCTATTGAAAATGTTTTAAACAGGCATATACGCGTTCTAAATTTTTCATAAATTCAAATATATATTTACACGAATACAGTACAATTTACAGAATACAGATAAATAGTTCTTTTAATTCAATTCATTTTTTTATGAAAATCAAGTAAATTTTTGGATAAAAATTAATAAATTAAAAATTAGTAAATAATTTCTTAATTAAAAATATTTTTATCAAGAATTTTAAATAAATATTAATTTTTATTACCAAAAAAAATTTCATTTGAACTATTGTTCTTTACAACATAATATAATGGAATAGGTTCATAGTTTTGAACATAGCAGCCATATAATATTTTAGAATTTCATGTCAAGGGGATGTCAAAAAGCTCGTGATCTATAATGACAGTCAATAATTAAACTGGTATAAATTCTTTTGTTTTGATATCATTCCTTAAAAATGGATCAATCGAAAAAATAATGTGTGATAAATGAACGTAAATGCATTAATAACATCGTGTTATAGCTGGTTATAGCAGGTTATAGTTATAAGCGCACACCAGCTACCATCGTGGCCACCCCCATACCTAATCTGAAGCAATTTGAGCGCAAATCTCCTCTTTTTACAATGGTTTCTACCCTTTATCCTTCCTCATAGCTACTATCAGCTGCTTTTGTGTGCGCGCGCGCGCGCGCAAAAATAAGCGCACACCCTATATTCAAATTTTAAACCCTCACGCAACTCTTTTGGGAAATTATTCTTTTTAATGAAATAAATTTATAAATTAACTATAAGTCCCTTTGTTTGAATAAATTACATTGAATATTTATTATTACGAATTGGAATTATTTATTTTTAGTAATTATTAGTCTCGACTTGTTGGTATGGTTATTAAAACTTGGTATATAGAAACAGTAAATATTTTGATTTATGTAGTTTAGGTGCCAAAATCCATTTACAGTTAAAATAAAATGAATCTGATTTTTTTAGACTTACAATGAATACTATATAAATAAAAAATATGTCTTTGTTTTCAGAAAAAATAACAAGAATTCACAGAAAAGATAAGTCCTGTATTTAAAATAAAAATTATTGAACATTTATAATGAATATGGATTTATATAAAAACTTATGTATAAAATGTAATGAAAAGTGTTAAAAATAAATTGGAAACTACTGGAAGTAGTTTTATGCTGGAATGTTACAAATAGTTTTTGGATGGCCTATTGAATGCCATAAATTTCTGCTGTAACCAGCTGTAACAGTAAAGTGATCTGAATATTTTATATATAAAGCATAGTATTGTAAGTCTTGCGTAGTTACTGAAAAATAGTTGGAAAAATAATGAAATTTTTGGAACGTGTCGAGTTTATTTTTATTGAAAATTGACAAAAGTTTCCAAAATCTTCAGTCTTGTATGAAATGAAAATATTCTGATTGTTTTCTGATAATGAGTAATAGATTTTCTAATAATAATTTTTATTTTACTCTTTTAAGTTATTGCAATAGATCAGCTTAATCAAATGTAATGATCAAGGTATCTAAAATATTATGTATTATATCTTAGTTTGATTGTGCCAGGATTATGCCTGTTAATATTCTAATCTTATATACGTCTACAGCACGCTCTGATGCAACTTGATCTGACTGCATTAGGCTAGGCTTATTCTCAAATCAAAATGTATTACCTGCTATCACCAAATATCTATATATACATACACGCGCAAACGCAATGCACACACATATTATCTAATATTACCAGATATTACTAGATATTACACGTAATACGATACCTGACGATACAGATACACCAATTAATACGTGAGATGAGTCGGTGAGCTGCGGTGAGTCGGTACGCCGTGTCCGTGACCGTGACCATCATCAGCCATCAGTAGCAGAAAAATAACCGCATATTCATCCGATCTACATAGCAATAGAAATCTAGTACCAGCTAGTACTAGACAAATGTAACCCAAATTTTCATTTTTTTAAGAATTCAATATAACAGTCAAGATAAAATGTATATTCCATTTTAAATCTTAGCATAAAAAAAGGATTGAATCAAATTTAATTGTATAAAATTTAAATGAGAATTATAACCTGTCGACTGTCGTGTGTATTTGTCATTTGATAAGTATTTACAAGGAGGGGTATTTTGCTGCATGGTGTTTTTAAGTTTGTGGGGCTCGGCCGAGAATATGTAAAGCTACTTCTATAACTTTCTCCATGCTTGTTTAAATTTAGTAAAATTAATACAACAAAAAAAATTATATTGGTAATTTGTAAAAGTGTCCATTAGCAGATTAGTTTTAAGCTAATCTCTCAGAAAAGACAATGTATGTCACAAAGACTCCAAAATATCGCATTGTTGAATCAGATTTAAAGTGCAAAAATGGTTGTGATTATTACGGTAATGCCGCATGGCAAGGATATTGCAGTGTTTGCCATAGATTACAACAACGTACATTGCAAGAAGAACGAGAACATACTTTATTACAAAGCCGTGAAAAGTAAATACATCTTATTAAAAATCATTAATCATTACTCGTATTACTTACACTTTGTAAGTAATAATGACAATTTATTAAATTACCTTTGTTATTAATTTTAACATTCAATTACCTATCTTTATTTTATTTTTTTATTATTCAGAAAAATAATAATCACATGTAGTATAAAATAATTTTAATATAAATAAATTTATAATTGTTGCAGTGAAATTGTAAGTCAAGTGGAAAATCATCATCGTCAGCAAGACAAGACTAAATCAAAACTGGCAGCATTTTCCAGGCTTCGAAAGTTACCTGCTAAAGGTCAAGAACCAAAGCACTTATTAAAAGAACTTTATAATAGTAATACATCTGATCTGCAAAAGATCGAAGCAGATAATCAAGATTTAATTTCTATGTTTAATAAAACACTTGTTGCTAAAGATGTATCTAAAAGAATTAACCATTTTGTAAATGAAATTATAGAGCATAAAGATAGCAAAAGAATAGAAAAATTATCAGATGTAACACAAAACTTTTATCAACATTTCTTAAAGCGAATGGAAGAAAGTCCTATTTATAAAGGTATTATAAACAGATTTTAAATAATATACATAAATTAGGAAAAATGATACAACTTTTATTCATTGTATTCAGATGTATCAACAGATATTAAAGAAAGGCTTCTTGATTATGTTGAAAGGTATACAATGACTTTATTGTACAGAGTTTTATTTTGTCCTCCGTACACTAATGATGAAGAAAAGGATTTGGATATTCAAAAACGGATACGACAGTTAAATTGGGTTAGTGGAAAAAATTTAGAATGCAAAATACATGAAACTAGTGTTGAAGTCAGAGAACTTGTCTATACATCAATGATGGGTATGCAATAGTGTAAATTATGTATATATTAACACCTAAAAGTAATATTATATCTAATTCAAATATAGAAATAATACCATCCTAACTTTCATTGTTAATGACAAAGATTTGAATTCAGATTTGGATGGAGACAATTTTCACTATAAATTTACTTTGCTGAAAATTTGAGTTGAAATCTTTTCTGTAAAAAATTGCACTTGGAATTGTCTGCATTACAAATTTAAATTAAATATACTGTTATCCTTAGATGTTGATATATCTTAGTTATGCTAATAATTTTCTAATATAAATATTATTTCCTTGTATAGATTTATTAAATATGGATGCTGCCAAAGCACCACAAGAAAAATTAGCTTGTATTGTTCATTGTTGCAGTAACATTTTTCTATTATTACAACAATCTGTTGGAGGGCCAGCTTCTGCAGATGAATTTTTACCAGCATTAATTTTTATAGTCCTTAAAGCTAATCCAGCAAGACTAAAAAGTAATATTAATTTTATAACAAGATTTTGCAATGCAAGTCGACTAATGACTGGAGAAGGTGGTTATTACTTTACTAATTTGGTATGACAAATAATTTTATTGAACAATTGCGAAATAGTAATTTTTATTATATACACAAATTTCAACATTAATTTTGATATTCCAACTTTCGATTTTTAGTGTTGTGCTGTATCATTCATTGAAAGTTTGACTGCTGAATCTTTAAATATGACCAAAAGTGATTTTAATGCCTATATGTCTGGAGAAAGAGTACCAGCTAACACATGGGAATCAGCTCTTATGATTTGTGAAGTGAGTCTAAATTAAAAAACTGGTTATCTAGAATTTTGACTTTTTTCAGGAATCTTTTTTTGTAAGAGATTTTTTCAATGCAAATAAATTTGTCTATTCCAGTTTTCCGAAATAAGTACTTTTTTATCTATGATTAAAGATATCTCAATTTTAAATCAGAATGAAAAATTAAAACAAAAATCTTACTATTTTCTTTAACAAAATAAAAAGATTTTAATAGAAAATCTGTCAGGCTTCTAAAATTTTTGCTCTTGTTGTCTTAGATTAAGTAATTTATTAATCTCTTGTACTGTTTATTAACTTCTGACTACACAAGTCAGAATAAACTAAGTTGTTTTACAGATAGTTTTTTCTTTTTGCAAACTGCATGCCAAAAACGCTTTTTTTATTATGTATGCTCAGTTTAGTTTCCTTATTAGATTAATAAAGTTCTCAAACATTTTGATTTAAAAAGTAAGTTTTATCTCTTTTTTACATATATTTAAACAAGAAACTGGTATTTGAAAAATTGAGTTTTAAAACAAAATATTCTGACAAGGATTCTGGATTCACTGGTTATTTCATTTATAAAATAAAAGAAATATATATTATTTTAATATTTTTTTCAGAATTTACATTTAGTATGTGAAAATATAACACTGTTACAAGATTTAAAACTTGAAACTGATAATATTTTGCAACAAACTGACGACTTAAAAGAAGACATGGTGAAATTTCATGAAAAAATAGAAACTGATGTAACTGCTGCCATTAATAAGTCTCCTCTTATCATTACAAAAAGTCAGAAAGTTCCCACAAATTTGGATTGCGATATTGAGGAATGCCCAGAATTACCTTCACCAATTGTACCTAAAGTATAATAAAGATGTTTCCTTATATTATGTTATAATCTATGTATTTATAATAATCAGATAATATTTGTATTATAAATCTGTCTACAGATATATGCGCAATTTTCTGATAATGAAACAGTTGATGATTCTTCGATAAGTCAACAAAATTTAAGCACTGCAATAAAAGAATATTCAACACCATCACCAACGTTTGGCTTCCCATTATTTGGAAGTAATTATAGAATAGAATCTGGAAAAGCTGATGATGATACTAGTCTTATCAGTTTAGATACTCATAGTGACAACATAAGTAACGAATTTCAATTACCTGAAAAAAATATATCTAATAGTTTATTGGATGATGTTCAGTGCAGTAGTGATAATTTACCTTCTCCTCTTAAGCCAACTGCTTCTTCTCAAGAAGATTATCATGGATTTTCAATTCAAGGCTCAACGATTCCCACCATTCCTTGCAATACTGGAGATTTATCTTTTAATTCTACTTTACCAGAAAACAATCCCAATAAATATTCTCAATATCATCCAAAATAAGTAAATTTTAAATTCAAATTAAAATCTTGTAACGATATTAATTGGATGCTTCTTATATTTAATTTAGATGAATAGGAATATTGCATGTAAATCAATAATCTCATTTAGCTAAATTTTATCCAAATGTACATTTATCTATTATTTATATCTGTTTCTATATTTTGATGTAGTTTGTGTATAATGTGTACATAATATTAAAATTTAATACGTGTAAAATAATGTATAATTATTAAATAGAAATATTTATTTTTGAATTTTAATAAAGGTATAAGATATATAAGTGTAAATAAATTTAAATCAGAAAATTTGTTAAAAACTTTTTTATTTATTTTTGTTTTATAATATTAAAACTAGTATGTTAAAATACATTTTATTAACATAATATATATCCTTTTCAATTTTCATTTTTTCTTACAAAATACAACAGCTCGTCTTCTACAGGACTGTATTTTCAGCATTTACATTTTTATTTATACAGCTACATATTTCAATATAGTATGTACAAAAAAAACGCTTTAAATTACAATTAAAAATAAGATCACTTTTTGCTTGTAGATACAATTTGTAAAACAAATTAAAAAACAAACTTATAACTAGTTTCATTGTAAACTTAAATTACTTACAATTTTTAACTATTTAATTATTTATACAAATATTTATAAAAATATAATTACATAATACATAATGGAATGTTTTTATTGAAGTATAAAAAAAAAATTTTGATATCCAACCATAAAAATAAGAAAATCTATCAATTCTGAGTGTACCATAATTCTACATAATGCAGCTAAGCCTTGGAATGTTCACCAAATATAATTATTTAGTACATTGATTTAATAGCATTATTTGGGGAACAATATACAAGTTGAACACCTAATTATTATCACCATTATTTCTATCTACCCTGTTAGGCTACTTCTTTACTTAAGACTGAACATTTTAAGCATTTCATTAAGACTAGCAAAAGCAAAATAATATATAAAAGTTATTTAGCAAGATAAAATGTATAATTTTATAATTTTCTATCTACACTTTTTATTACAAATTATTTATTTTTGCAAAAAATGTTCAAAAAGTTAAAACAGTTTGAGCAAAAATGAATAATTTAATTAATTTATTCTAAAACTAATATAAGTTTAGAAATTAATTTAGAAATTTAGTTTTTGATAAATTTCATTCTTGTAATTCACAAGATTCCAGACAGTCTTTCATAGGGTTTAATAGAGCAATTTCTAAGCTGTTTAGATTGACACATGTGGTTGAGAATAAAATATCTATGGATATCTAAGAAAGTTTGTACTTTATACAAATCTACTAACAAGTCAGTAATTGAATGAACAGATTTTTATCATTCTCTTCAAAAAGCTGATACATAATTACCCAACTTAAAAAAGTATTGTATTGTCTCTATCAAGAATTATAAAATTCCATAAGAATATTTTATAGTCATTTCAAATTGAAGATAATAAAACTTATTCTTTACGACTAAGTCAAGTTAAGTACCTTTTTCTTTTTGTCGTATTTGATATGTATCATTATTCACTGAGCGAATATTAAATACAACTATAATATATATATATAAGGTGATTTTATGTGCTTATAAAAGTTTCTTGAGATACTTTAAATAACTTAAAAAATTATAAACATTTAAATCTTAAAAGAAAAATTTTTATACATTAGTAACTAAGAAATATTTTATAAGTACATTTGAGTTTAGTAATTATCTTTTTATTTTAGGTAAATCTTTTCTAAGCAATACTTATTTTCTAGTTCTTTGATCTATAAAAATAATTATCTTCTATCAATTAGAGGAAGTTTAATTGTGCGCTGCCTTTTTACCAATCATGTAATCTATCCATCGTTCAGAAGTTGTTACAAAAATAGGATCATTATCAATTGTATTTAATACAAGAAGTTGATTTACATGTGTTGAATGATAATCCCAACGAGCTAAATTTGGAGCAATTTTTAATGTAAAATGACGAAGGTCATAGGTTGTACCTGATCCTGTATCAAATAGGGTCAACATATTTTTCAAGGAGTTCATACCTTGATCAAATAAATTTTTAGCTTCTTCTGCATTTTTACCTGATGCTATACTCTTTAGATCATAAAGACCAATAAGTGAATATATAAAACCATTAAGAATAAAGGATGAAGGCGTTGTTGGATATTCTTCATACCAAACATATTTATCTAGGAAATATGCTGCTACTCCACCTTTATTTGATGGTACTCTAAAAGGTCGCAAACCCCTGATTGCAGCTTGTAAATATTTCTCATCCCCCGAGTGATAAAAGGCACGCGATAAAATCGAAATCGCATGACCTTGACCCATACTAGAATACCTATAAATATAATAAAATAGTTTTCGGGTTCTTAAATTTAAATTATAAATTAAAATTAATTTTGCAAGTATGATTATTTTAAATATTAATTTCTATTTCGAAAATATTTTTCAAATAAAATTTGGATATTTATTTTTAATATTTAAAAATAATTAACTTACCATCCAGGTTCAAGAATAGCCATACCATTAGCAACTTTTCTTTTGACAGGATTAGGCCATCCTCCAGAAGTAATGTTTTGATTAGCAACAAACCAACGAGCAGCATCATAAAATTGTTCCATATGTTCACTTGTCGCTAATGTAACATTGTCTATCATTCCTGAACCATTTAACATAATCCTGACAACTTTTAACTTTGATCTTGACAATTTTTTTTTACTTTTATCAATATGACTAAGACCTTTTTGTAAATCAATCAATAAGTCTCTCGTTAAGCGTCTCCAGTGATTGTACACTTGCCCTATTCCATAATAAATATGATTATTATAAGTATGTAATACTAGATTGTTAGTGACATAATGCAGGTAATATGTGTCTTTTTTCTCTCTCATTTGTAATTCAACAGTGATACTACCATTGTCTTTAATACACAAATCAAGCTTAAGCATAAGTTTTAATATGTAGTCTAATTTTACAGTTATTCCAGAAGTACTAGTTTCTGGAGTGGCATATTTCATTACATAACTATTTACTCGTTTATCATAAATTCGACTCATTACTGAACCTTGCGGTACAAACCAATCTTGTTTCACTTTCTCAGCATCTTCAATGACCTTTTTTACTGATTCAGGTTCAGTTAAATTTTTGCTGTAATGAGATAAACCAAACTGTGCAATTTGAGTTGGATAATAGTATCCTTGACTTTCCCATTGAGTTGACATTGGAACTCCATCTATACCACTTATACATTTGACTCTATCTCTTACTTCAACATTATAATTTTCAAAAGTCATAAATACACCTCTAGAATCATATTTAACTTTTCTGTCAATAATTTTAGAATAACTATGGTACCAATCAAAACGCTCTAATCCATCATTTATTACTATTTTTCCATATATCTAAAAAATAAAAAGTAAAATTGTAATCTTTATGTTCTAACAAAGAAAACTATATCGATAATCAGTCGTATTTAAATTAACACCTCAAAATATTTATGTATAAAAGAAAAAGGAATATAAACTTCATCTCCTTCTTTACGACAACTAATTGTTTTCCTTCCATTGATTAAACAATCAATTTCTTGATACCCAAGTTCATTGTTTGAATGTTCCTAGAAATTGTGTTATAAATAAAATAAAAGTATATTAAATACAATATAGTTATAAATCTTACTTTATGTTGAAATTGAGACTTCCAATTTGCATTTTTAAGGAAATAAGAACTACTACAATTATTCCATGATGTAAATATGGAGCTAAGAACTCCCACAATTAATAGTAATATAAATGTTTTAAAGTTAATCCTCATCATCATATACAACCTGTTTTAAAAAATATATATTATTCATACAAAAAAAGTACTTCTAAAATAATTAAATTCATTACTTACATGATTGTATTGAAAATACTCAATCGGCTCGTCAATAGAGTCGGTGAGCATTTTACAACAACACGATATCGTGTAAGCTTTGCAAGTTCAAACTTGTCTTTAAAAATGGTAGGGTGGGTTCTTGAAGACGGGCTGATCCCAAATCCAAATAAGAGATTGAAGTTTAAGATCCATGCTTCAAAATAGGTTTACTCTCCACACAAGATGTAATCTAATATAATCAGTTATAAAATACAGTTTCCTGATGTAAAATGTGTGATAAGGCATCTACGATTACATTGCGATTAATTTGAACGTTTAAAGCATAAAAATTCTCGCGGAGAAAGTGATGGTAATATAGACAAGTTTCCATTTCTGAGGTTTCAGTTCATCATCATATATATATATATATATATATATATATATATTCAGAAGGTTTCAGCTGGTTTCATTGTCGTCTGCTATACTGATATTGACATTATATATACATAGATATACATATATAGGCAAATCCACAGAATTTTTAATATTTAATTTAAGTGTACAAAAATCTCATTTACTTACTCACTTTCTGATATTATCGCATTTTATGAATTGTATTCTGCTGGAATATCATTAAATATATATTATCTATGAAATATTAATAACATAGAAGCCATTTGAAAGTGCTTCTTAGGTGCAAAATGAAAAAATCCGTAGATTTGTCGTGTAAGTTGTATAAAAATTTTTATTCTTAACAAGTTTTCTAGAAAATGGAATAGTTAGCTATTATCCTTATACATCTTCACTTACTGAGAAATGAATATGCCTCTTTTTATAAAAAAGTTGTGACCTTTTCAATTTGTATAAGTTCATATGTTTGATTTCTGAATTTTGATAAAGTAAGCAATTGAACAAAACGGCCGTTTCTGCTAATAATAAACTAACAACAAAAGTTCATTCGCAATATTAAAACGAATGTTTAGCCACAAGATATAGTGTGTGCTGTGAATATTTTAAAAATGAGAGCACTTTAAAGATTGATTTTGGAAATGTAATTCATCTATAAATAATAGTTTTTTGTTTAGCACACGAGCAATGTCATACATAGAGGTCTAGTTGCAATTGTAAACTTTTTCTTCGCTATTTTTAGTTGGGATAAAATTATTAGCGTTTATAATCAGTTTTTTTCAATGTGCCAGAGGCTTAACTTTAAATTGTATTTTCGCTGTGACGGTCACGCCACAGATCTGCCGAGCGACGCATTGTTTATCTAATTTGGTACGTTTCGACCAGGTTTCGACGGAAATTATTCCGAAGAAAGTAAGTTTCGTAAAAAAAAATGACAAAGTTAAAGGTTGGTAGAGAATCCTTTTATTGAAACTACAAAAGGAGAAGTGTATGCTACCAGATGCTACCAACTCTGATATCACTTGACAACTTGTCTTCGCTATGACGCGCAAACTTTTTGATTTCTTTTGTTAGATTGAACTTTTTTTTAAATATAATAGTGAAAAATATTTAAAATAATTATTATTTTTGATACAAATTATATATTTAAAAATATTAATAAAATTGATTTTTAAATTTTTTTTAATTGATTACTTTTATGTGAAAATAAAAATGCTTTTTGCAAAAAACTACATTTTAAAATGTGATTATTAAAAAATCTAAATTATACTTTTAATAAAATAAAATAGAAACTAACACTAAATAAATGAATTAAAATTATGTTTTGGATGCAAATATTTTTATTACAATTTATATAAAATTTTTATATAAAATGGTATATGCTTTTTGGTTTGTTACAGTGAATTAATACAAAAGTACAAAATTGATAATCAAAAGGTTGATTCATAAAAAGAATATACACAACCCTTATTATTTACAATTTCAATATTTCAAGCTATTTAATTTATAGCCCCTTTTCAAGACAAAATAACTACAGGCTAAAAATATTATTATTAATTATTATACTATTACACAATATGTTAAATTCTTATAATATAATAAATAAAAAATTAACAAAGGTACAATGTAAACACTAATTTTAAATATAAGTAGTTAACAAAATAACTACTAGTCAACTAATAAGATATGATATAATGAAACTTTTGTTGATATAAATTAAGTAGTTCGACTCCTAAACTATCCTTTTGGATAGCTAACCATTCTACACGCTATTAATTATTCAAGATTTGTGCAGTCATCAAATTCTATACTCAATTTTTTAAATGTAATTATGCTAGATTGTTTTAAAGTTAATTTTCAAAATGTCTCTCGATATTATCTCTCTTAAAGCAAATTCCTAAAAATAACAGAATAAGTAAATTATGAAGGCTTGGAAAAAACTTTAATTTAGGCTACTTACTTCTTCTACTTTATTTTGAAAATTCTTCTTATAACGACTTATTAGTTCAAAATTTTCTTCTTCAACTTCTAATATAGTTTTTAATTCATCTTCTAATATAGATTTTTTTTTATTGAGTTCAGATTTCAATTCTTCTAAAATAGTTTTTTGTGTTTGAAATTCCCTATTAAATAATTTACATATGAGTTTTAAAAAACTATTTGAAGTAAATATATTTTTGACAAACAGAAATAATACAATATATAAAATTAAAGATTTAATTTAATATTATTAGCTTTATCTTGATCTATATTTTAACGTAGAATCAATGAATTGAAATTGAAGAGGCCTATAATACCTGATTTAATAAAGGCAAGACAATTTGGTGGTTCACTTCTAATTTGGATGTTTACAGATTGATACAAGCAAGTTTGTAAAACTTTATATATGTTTGACAAATATATCATACACCTCTATTACTTATTAACAGTTTTAATAACATCAAAAATAAAATAACACTAAAAGTACTATACAAAAAAAATTGGAATTGAAAAAAATATATAGTTTAAATACCTTTCTTTATCTGAATACTGATTGTTTAGTTCAAACAATAACTTATTATGTCCTTTTAGATCTTTCTCTTCCAAAGCAGAATTTGTATTACTTATATCGATATTTGTCCATGTTGCAATATCTATTTTTAAAATGTCTAGTTCTTTTTGAACGCAATCTAATTTTTCTATTGTTTCTCTATAATAGAAATATAATATTAGTAAAAATGATTACAAGTATGTAGATATTATTAAGTACTTCATGATATAAATTGATAAAAATTAATTACTTCAATTGTTGAAATATTTCAGTTGTATTTATTGAAAATTTCTCATTAAGATCCTTAACTAGCTCTTGAGCATTTTCATTATTTTTAATTTGCAATCTTTTTCGAGTAATTGAATCATTTAGAACTTGTCTCTCTTCTTTTTTAACTTCAAGAACTGTTTTTAATTCTTTACACCGAGTTGCATATTCTTCAGGAGATTTTACGATTTTCGATTGTAATTCTGTTGCAACTTTATGTAACTATGAAAGTGAAAATATAATATATAAATAATCTTTCTATAAAATAATCATTTTATACTAAAATATATTTTTATGTAGTAATGTGTTCATTGCTCTATAAATATTTAATTTAAATTAATAATATGTAAAGAAAATATAATATCTAATAATTAAATTTTTTATACCTCTACTGTTTTTGCCTTTAGATCACTACATTTTTTGTAAGCTTCTTGATGCTGTAACATGACATCTTTGACTCGATATTCTAATTCTTTAGATTTTTTATTATTATTTTCAATAATTAAAGAAATCTCATCTATTTCATGTTGTATCTAACAAAAAATTAAAATTATATATTATGTCTATTAAATAGAATATATATTAATTTTCTCAAAAACCTGCTTCTTTAATTCTATTTTATTTTCTTTATCATGGATGGTCGCTCCTATTTTTGCAGTGATTGAATTTTTTTGATCAATCATGTTTTCAATATCTTTTTGTTGATTATCAAGTTCTATGAAAGCCATTTCATTTTCAGTCATTTTATTTCTAACATAGGCAAAAAAGTTAAATAGGATTTTAATTTGTCTGCGAGCTCTTTTAGGACCTAAAAAGACATAAATTACAATTAATATATGATCAATTACAATCGTATTAGAATAACATAAATTAATAATAAAATCTACCTACCTGGACTTGTAATATCCGTAAGACATAAATCTTTTAAAAAAATTTCATTACAGACAGAAGATAAGGCAGAATATAAATTTACAATTTTAATAGCATCCAAAGTAGAATCAGGACATGATGTACATTGAAGTTGATCAGAAGTACACTAAGAAATAATTTATTAGTATCTTTTTTCAATAAAAAAAGTAAGTAACAATATAATATTCATCAATAAAATCATTTATATAAAATTTTCACCTTAGATATTTCGTTTCCGTCGAAATTAAATTTATTTAAATATTCTGTGATAAGATAAACCATAAATTCTTCGGTAGGATTTTGAAGATTTTTCATATCTACTTGTATACCTGCTTCTTGCAAAACACTTTGCAAATTTTCTGGTTCCATTTTTTATATAATTAATTTAATTTAATTATAATTAATACAATGTTATTGCTTGACCAATATTCTCAATTTAAACGACTGTTATTACAGTCGTTTTTATTTTAAATTCATAACCTACAAGCACGGTTACATGAACTATGTATTAAAACTTAAATTAATAGTTAGGTATATATATATAAATAATTTATTTTACATTGGCATAATAATAAACACTTGCGCAAAAGATTATAAGATTGCTTAATACTACAACAAATCGACGAAAAATTTTTCCCAACTTTATAAACAAAGATTCCAAGCTTCCAATCCAATCCCAAAATATTCCCAAGTTCCAAATGTTCCAACTTTGGTGCGAGCGTGGTTCATGTGTGTGTGTGTGTGCGTGCGTGTGTGTGTGTAGTGTGAGCGCGCACGCGCGTAATAGAAAATTCAAAAAATTACGGACCGTTCCTCGAACACAAATCTATAGATCAGATCTGTATAGGTCTGGGCTGGTGATACATGATTATACCAGGCAACGAAGATAGATCTTTGTTGTACCAGTAGATTATACCCATACCAGGCCGATACAAACCCATTATTGAAGGAAAGAAGTAAGCTTGAAGTCGTGCTTTCTCTCTTGCTCCGAGGAAAAAGTAGGGAGACAGTCCAACAATAACAATGGCATAGAGTATAGGACAAACGTATATTTCTATTGGGTATATTTTTGCTGCTATTGTTCCCCTACTTTTCTCTTTTCCCCACTTCCTTGCTTGTAAAAGAGAAAGAAAGAGAGGCAACACGATTCCCTGTAGTTTAGGCTTCAACTCTGTTCCCACAGGTTCCCAGAGTGAGCGGTCTAAAGTCTATGTGTGTCAAGGTGTTAAGTTTTAAACTTGCATAGAGGGTGCCACCAGATGCCACTCTTGGTTGATAAAGCCAAACGCCAGATATTTGACTTTGAAAAACAATCTCATTAGATCCGAAATAATATTACAGAATAATCACAGAAATCTTGAAAAAACTGTTGTTATTATAATATTCCCGAAACATTTGAAAAACACTCTGTGGTATAATACTTCGTTGAATAAATATTGTTATCGGTCTTACAGTCATTATATAAAATAATATAATATTTATCATGGCGATCATACTTTTCTTATTTATTATCACCTCCGTTAAATCTGAAATATAAATACTTCTATTGTTAGCAAAGGATAATTTGACTGTTCGTATCAACAAATGTACAAAATCTATGTATCTGCTTCGTCCTCGTCAATATAAAGCTGAATAATAGTTGTAAAATCATTCAAACATTTTTATAAAGAATTAAATTTGATAATCAAAGATTTCTGCAAAATTACTAGATAGATTTTCAATATAGCATAATTTGATCTTGAAAAATATATTCCTAAAATATATCTTCGCAGAAACTTTACCAAAAAATGTCGGTATGTATTTGTTAAAATATTCCTTAAAGATTTATATTAACAATGCTTTTTTAAAACCATCATTTGAGAAATATTTTTGAAACATTATTGAAAAGTTTTTTTAAAATAATTTTTTAAATGCTTATGGAATATTTTAAAAATCTATTAAACCTTTCTAAAAATTTTTTTGAAATGTCTTTGAAATGTTTTTTATTACATTATTTATTATGAAGCGAAATGCTATTGATGCAATAAACACACTGAATATATATTATAATTAATTGAGAAAGTTGATGATGTGATTACAGGGCTTTGAAGATCGACTCAATAATCTTAAAATTTATGACAGTCGATTTAGCATCGGAATACTATAAAATCCACGTAGCTAAAAATATATAAAAAGAAAAACTGCTATCGTGACTAGACAGTCATGGTCAATATGAATGTCTTTGGCAGCCATTTGATTTAACTAAACTAACCCATGAGTTGAATGTTCGGGTATAACATCAAAGTTTATAAAGCCCTTGAAAAATAAAATTATATATTGTGGCCCGAGGGGGGACTGGTAGGTCTAATTCAGCCCGGTAATTTCAAATTTATTCCGGCCCTTACCTCTCTCTCTCTCTCTCTCTCTCTCTCTCTCTCTCTCTCTATATATATATATATATATATATATATATATATATATATATATATATATATATATATATTACGTTATGACAATGAATAAATTAAATACTAATTATATATAGTTTATACAAATTTATAATTTTTTAATAATTCTTGAGAATTAAAAAAAATCTTTTAAGGCATTAATAATAAACTTTTAGAAAAATTTGAATCAAATTGCACTAATTTTTCATTTAGTTTTTAAGCATAGAAGGTAAGAATGGATTTGGAAAATTTATAGAATTTTTTGGATCTAATAGACTTATGCGTGCGTAGAAACCTTTGTCGCTATTGAATCTTTCCTTAATACTAGTGATTATACAATCTATAGCAGCAATAGAAATTTTAATTTAAAATTTCTGTTTCGGATTAATCGACAGATCGTTACAAGCTTCTCCAATGCTTTCTACGGTTTCTAATCATTTTGAAAGAATCGCTTACAAAAATGTCACATTCTTTTTTCTATAATTTATTATTTGCCCATTTAACAAATGTATTATCCTGTTCTTTTACAGTATTAAAATCGCTTCAAATACTTTTTAGTTCATTTAGAGTCACATATATCATTTTACTCGCTCTTAGTATATCCAAAACTACAGTCTGCAGATATTTAGAGAGAGATGTTAAAATAATATAGTGCGCCTAATATCCATTTTACAAGTCGAAATGTCAATAATCATCTTTTCTACGAGTATCTGTAACTATAGAGATTGCGCGATTACATATTTCAGAAGTCATGTCGCTTTAGAAGCTTTTCGAGTTTACCATTGTTATTTTTTCGACGCTCAGTGCTTGTGGAATAAATATATTTATGAATTTATATTATCTTATATTTTTGGACCGAACCGAACCTGCGAGAGCACCGGTCATTTACATTGCCAGTCCGCCTCTGTTAAGGCCTATAATGATGATTTCATAATTGCATCGACGTTAAACTAGCTTTAGACAAATTAATATCAGTCTTTCAATTAAGTGAGGTGAGACCAACACTAACAATAAAATTAAATAAATGCTCTTTTGTGATGGATAAACTTGATTTTTTGGGATGCGAAATTAAGAATACAGGATTAGAGAGAGTATTAGACAGTTAGTAATATTAGTAGTACAGAGAATCAGACAATTTTATAACTCGATTGAATGTTCACGAGGTAAGACAATTTATCGGTCGAACTAGTTATTTCCGTAAATTTATAAAAAATTTCGTAAGTACGACAAGAGCACTGATAATTTTTACGACAAAGATTGAACTGTGTAGATTTGGAGATGAACAAAATTTTACCCTCGTTAAAATTAAAAGAAGATAGAGCTGGTGTAGTACTGATCAAGATATATGTCATTTTCCCATCACGATATAACAAATTCTATTTTACTGTCCTGTAATTAAATTCAAAATATAATAAATAGTTAAATTTAACATTTTTTTTTATCACGAAAGATAATATTCAAATCCATAAGATATATAAAACAATGTATTGTATGATTCGTTTAAAGCGCTAATGTACTTAAGCGCCTTTAACCAAGATAAAATAAATAGTATTATATTGATTTCAAAGTTTCAGCTGAAATTGCGAAAATCAGTATATAAACTACAAGGAGAAAATGAATGATGAAATTGAACAAAATGGGTTCAAGCTGCTCTCTCCCCGATCGAAATACAAGGAGAAGGAAAGGGGGCTAAGACTCACTTAATTTGTACAGCCAAGATTTTTTTCAGAAATCATGAACCAATTAAAAAGTGCATAACTGGGAGATTATATCTTCTTTCAGCAGAACTAAAGAACTATTATGCCTTTATATAATTTACTGTCAGTATACAATATTTGTACGCGTCCATCTAAATATAATCAATTTAAGTGCTATAAATGAAAATATATTTATCCATCTGCAGAGTAATATTAATATTAATGAAATATGTATGACATATTGTAGGGAGTGGAAAACTTCTAGGTACGGTTGTTTTTATAAATGTCATTTGTGTCAAGGGTCAAAAGGTCGGGCGGTACTCTAAGCTCTTTCAAATATCGTAATTCGGAGTGGTTATTATGGTTAGTTTGCCATAGGCGCTAGATACGTATTTTGAAGAAAAATCAGATAGCAACGAAGAAGGTCGTCTGGAAAATGGCACTGCGCCGTTTAAAGTGTCTTTTTAAAACTTATATAAATTTGTAGAATTCTAGAATTTATTGCATTTAAATTGTCCACCATTATAATAAACGATTTATTATTAGTCTTCGGTAATTCAATACGGAACCATGTTGTTTTTCATCTATTTACTTCATAGTTCATTGAGACTTACTCTTTGTACCAACTACTACAAATGTATTGTTGAACTCTCTCTCTGCGTTGCCTTACGCAGAAATATATTCATTCTCACATTCTCTAAATTATCTTCAGGTAAGCTTTTCAGCGATGCCCCGAATAAAAAATGCGCCCGGAGAGCACACAGTTAATGGGGTCTGAGGAATATGGTATCAAATATTTAGAATTGAATATTCCTTGAATTTCGATAATAAAAGAAATAAGTATTATTTATATTTAACGAGTATGTATTTGATTTTAGTAGATATTGTAACTGGGCTTGTAGTACTTTTGAATTTTTCTATACACATAGCTAAGTTCTCAATATTAATTATTTTATTTAAATTCAGTGACTTAAGCTAAAAAAATTATTCAGTTTAAACCTCAACGTAATAATCGTAATTATTAATCATTGAAAAGTTATTGATATTAATTTTAAAGAATATTTAACCGCTAAATATATAGTTTTCTTTATATTATATTTTATCAGTCATTCATTTGTAAAGCATACAAAAATCATTTAATCAATAAAAATAAATAAATAAATAAATAAAAAAAGTATTGAAAAAGTTGTAGATATTGTTATAGGCGTCCTGGTTCAGTCGAGAGATGAGAGACTTTACTTTCTGGGATTCCTTTACTTTATTTCCTTTACTTCTTTGGGATTCTGGACAATTCTTCTTTTTCTTAAAGATCTACAATACTCTAAGATTATGGATAAATAAATAAAAATATGTTGACTTTCTTTTACAAATCTTAAATAATCTGAAATTTTATAAATAAAAATGTAAAAACTTATTTAATAAATATTATTTACGCGTGTGTATATAGATTTTATCATCAAAAATAAAGTTATAGGAACATCACTATAAATTGCAAGTTGGCTACTATATTTCAACATTTCTATAATGAATCTTATTTTTTATGAAAATATATATTATCTATTTTAATAATAAGAAAGAAGATTCGTATTATATGCATTATTAGATCAATTAGAGCTCAATACTGGTGAAATTAATATTTAAAGAATTTCTGATAAGACGAATGACTATAACGAACAGTTAAAAAAAAATCATATTGTATTTGTTAATTGACTAAATATCGTGTTATATAATTATTGAATTAGTCTGAAGCCAATAGTTTTTTTAAAATAAATAAACTACATTCGACAATTCGTAACTTAAAACCTCGCATAATTTTTAGACCAATTGCAAAATTATTTTCACACTTTCACGTCTATAAGCTGTAGGAAGTATATAAAAAATTTAAAAGGATCTTTTACATTCGTTTGAAAGTTTTTAATCTGCAACAGAAAAATAATCCATGTGAATTATACTTTTATATTAATTTTTTGTTATTTTCAATTACAGAATAGTTTTTAAAAATATTTTGTATGATAAAGGTTTGTTTTGAATAATTAACATAATAATCTTCTATAAGATGATAAAAAAATGATTGACTCTTAAATTTACAGGATAAATCTACAAATTAAGGAATATATGAATAATGGAAATAAATAAGTAATCAGAATTTTTATAAAAAAAACGTATCAGTTATATGTATTATCGCACAATACAATTTTTTATAATACACCAGCCGTATTAGCGGAACGACTTTAATATATAACGTTTACAAAGTGACGATTTTTACGTTATGCTTATTAAGAGCTACACTGATATCTCTTAATTCTAGCTACGACACTTGTAATAATAATAATAAAAACTAATAATAATCATAATTATAGTAATAATAAAACACGTTTAGATTTGTTAAATAAAACGAACAGTCTTTTAAGGTACAAGTTTTTTCCTTAGCAACGATGTGTACAATCCATCGTGTATTATATTTAATTATATAATAGTGCATATAATATCTAATATGCTTGCCTACTGAATTGAGTATACAGAGTGAACAGTCCCTCTTGCGCCCCGTGAGCCACGACATATATTATTTTGTGACGATTGCATTATATAGGTAGCTGCATAATATGCAAGCTGTATCAATACAGTAGTATCCACTACACGCGGGCGCAATGGGGCCTTCCAACGAAGAACGCATGAGAGGCGTTTGTATGTTTGTGTGTTGTGTGTGTGTGTGGGTGTGCGCGTGTGCGTGCGTGTGTGTGTGTGTGTGTGTGTGTGTGTGTGTGTGTGTGTGTGCGCGCGCGCGCGCGCGCGCGTGTGCGTATGCGTGTGTGTTCTTTAGGGGTAAGGGGGAAAATACTGATATCTAAGAAGAGAAACAGCGAAAAGCGACACAACTCTGCTCGGCTTATAATATCAAGTAGTATTACTCAACGATACGCTCTACTACAATATTTAGGTGCTGATTTCCATGCCTTCCATGCCTCTCTCCTCTGCTCTGCTCTCCTCTCTCCTCTCTCTCTCTCTCTCTCTCTCTCTCTCTCTCTCTATCTCCTTATCTCTCCCACACACGCGCGCGCGAACACACGCACATACGCATGCACGCCACTCAGCTCGGAAGGGCAGAACCAAGGCGAGAATATATATATACGCAATGCGCGCGCGGTGCAACGGGCGCGAAGTCGGTGGTGAAGGGCGTGGGCGGGTGGACCGACACCTTAGTCCGCCGGATAGAACTGGAGGATGGCTCGGCCCTGGATCTCCGAGTGGCAGAGCTTCTGGACGACGTCGAGGGCCTGCTCGGCCGGATAGACCGTGTGGGGCGGTGGCTCGATCTCGCCGCCGCCCACGAGGTCGACGAGCTCGCGCAGCTGCTCGAGGCTGCCCGGCTCCACCGACCTGAGGCTCTGCTGGCGCTCCTCGGCGCGCCTGCTGAACTTGGGCAGGAGGCGGTCGGCCACGTCCTTGATCACGAATACGACGCCGCCCTTGCTCAGGCACTGCATGCTGCGGTGGAGGCTGCGCGAGGTCGTGCCGAAGTCGATCACGACGTCGACCTGGCCGCCGCAGGCGTCCATCGTGCGCTCGATCAGCTGCTTCTCGTACAGGTCCTCGTTCCACTGGACCACGTTCACCCTGCAATCAAAGCGCCGGCTCGTTATTTCTCGTATATATCATACATCCATTGTTGTGCATATCATAATTAAAAATGACACTGATGGCAGCTAAATGTGTAAAGAAGGTGAAGAAGGCATATCGACTAATTCAGTTGCCAGTTTCTTCCATCGGCAAACTTTGGTTCAAGACAACGCCCGAAGCTTAGTTGAAAAAGAGGAAATACAGTTGTTCGTGTAAAAACTTTTCCTATTGAAAATGGTTGACAGTCAGACTAGTCAACTCCTTCAACTTCTTTATATATATCAATGATTCGATGCATGTTTGGACACCTGGCTGATTACGATTTTGGTTTTTATGCAATGCTTCTGTCAAGTAGAGATAAGATAGTCGAACTAGTTTTTAACAGTGACGCAATTATCGACAAATGAAACGAATACTTTTTAAATGTTTATTTTCCAAAAGAAATTTTAATATCGATTAAGTTAGCTTGATTCTACAATACCATCCAGACTTTTCCTCCATTTTAAATATTTTTTTACGATAATGAAACTAATTGATCATTCCTGTTTCTCTACATTCATTTCACGTCTTGCTATTTAATTTATTAATTCAATGCGTGAAAGTAACTTTAACGCTAATTCGTAAGAGACTATAAATGCAATCATAATTAAAACATTGCTGATAATATCTAATATTTTCAAAATAAGTAACAGTTTGAATATATATCAATTTCACTCTGTATTAATTGATTTGAAAATCAGAAATCGTTCACGTAGCAGTCGTTTAACAGTTTATTTTTTAATTATTTTTAATTACTTGTTGTAATTGCGCAGTCAAAAACATGAACTGTATTAGAAATACGATGATTAAAAATTCAATTTTAACATATTGATTGCACTCCATCTGAATGTATATGATCTAAGAAAGAGGATGAACGCTATATAGATAGCCAATTTTTTCCAGATTGAGCAAGAAGAAGCTTTGATTACCTCGAAAAGAAGCTCCGTAAAGTTTTAAGATCTAACTTCTCCAATTTGTAACATATGCTACTTTCTTACCGATACAGTTATAGTATTGTGCCTTTTAATTAATTTATATATTCTGTAATCGAAATTTTTTATCTAAGAACTACTGCTTTTGGCATCGGTTTTTAAGGAAGAGGGACATTGCAGGCAGAACAATTGTAACGGTCCTTACATAATCGAAAATGTATAGTTTTCAAGTTATCGTTTATTGAATTTCGATTTTTCCACACTTTAGCTGTGGTGATTATATAACTATGCTAACGTGCTTGTAAGTTCAACCAAATTTCAAGATTAATAATTATGAAATTGAGTTAGATTCTAAAAGCGTTAATGAAATTGATCTCGCTCACTTGAACCCAATTCATCACCGATATCTGATAGCCTCTTTTGGTCATTATAATTTGGAATTCAACCTTAATAAACAAGGAAGCAAAGTTGAATTTAGTAAGACAAAATAAAAATTCATTATTGATTTAGCAATTAACTATTTCAATATTAGATTGGATCTATATATATATATATATATATATATATATATATATATATATATATATATGTATATGTCATATTTGTCTTGGACAAAGATAGAAATGTATATACGTCAAATAAGTGGTTCCTATTTCAGTGCCGATTTCTATATACATATTTTAAACAATATACTTGACATTTTTTGTAATAAATTACTTTAATAAACTTTATTTTTTGAAGAAACATATAGTCCTAAATGGTTGCACTGTCGTCTCAAAAGAAAATCATAATAGTTTCTCGTGCGAACTGGATATTGACTGAAAAATGTTAAATCCGTTGCTTATCGAGAAGCAAATAGAAGCTTAATTGCAAGAAATACATAGGCAATAAACACGAAAATACGGATAATTCACAGGGAAAACTTTTTATAAATTAAGAATAACGATTATAGGAATAATTATTGTTCGCCGCGCATTGAGAAAAAAAAACAAGAACTGAACGCTATACCAATCAAACGTTACGTAAATACCAATTCACCACTCGAGATAAAAACAAAAAAAAATACAAATAAAAAAATAAAAAAGAACAATAGTCTCCGCACGGAAGCCATAAATTATATCGAAATCGTGCAATCGCATATCGGGAGCCATCTGTGCATCGCCGCTCTAAATCAAGATAAAAACAAACATAATATACCTGTACTGATGGGAGGTAAAAAAAATAATACACACACATTCTATACAACTGTAGAAGGGTGTGTCACCTTTATCAGTAAGATACGTATATATGTGAAAAACGGTGATAAAGCAAAGGCAAAATGTATAATAAAACACAAACTTGTTTATTGTGAACTATTCCTAATTTTTTCTTTCTATTTTTTCATTAAAGAACAAACATATTGGGGAGGTCTTACCGTTGGAACTCCTGGGCCATCATGAGGCCGTCGTCCTTGAGGGAGGCTATTGTGATGGTCACGCTGTCCTTCATACTCGTGAAGAAGTAGGCCGCGATTCTGAGGGCCCAGAGGGCGAGGCCGCCAGTGCCGACTATGAGGATCTTGCAGACACTGCCGTCACCGCGCTCGCGGAGCAGGTTCTGGGAACAAATAAAAGAGAGAGAGTCGTATGTGTTAAGAGCGTCTGATTTTAATGTAACTGTATGAGATATAGCTTACATCTTAAAAATTGCGGAACGATAGAGAATGGAATACCGCTGTTTTTTCAATTTCATCTTAATCGTATCCATATATTATTCAAATACGCGAGTTGTCGGGCAAATGATGAAAAGAATAATGTTTGAAAATCTATATATTTTAACATTAGATTCTATGCAAAAATCTTAGTCGATAATGTAGAAGAATCAAAACATTCCAAATGACGTACTTGCATTTGGCAGATTTATATACCTATAAGCAAAGCTAGATACAGAAGAAATAAATTTATATTTGTATGCTGAGTTACACGGAATAAATTTATATAGTAAAAAATACATAAAAAAGTTCCCACAAATTTGATCACGGACTGCGATAAATCTAAGAAATTACCATCTCCTCTAATAAAGTTTATAAGATTAATGATAAATTTTCAATTTTCAATTTCTTTTCAAATTTCCTAAAAAATATGGCAATGAAAAATATTTATATATGAACAGCCTATAATCATATAATCAGGCAAAATAAAAAAGATATTTATTTGTCGTGATCATACAATATTTAAGGTTATTTTGCTATTTCGAGCATGCACGTACATCTAGAAAATTTTAATAATAAGAATAAATAAAAATTTACGGGAAGATTCTCTAGTTGTTCTTAATGAATTAATGAATATTAGGTATGTAAGTTGTTGTTATGAGAATTATGGTTTTGAATTGTTATTTTGCTTCTTTTTTTTGACCAGCTACTTTATGCGATTTGTGCTACTTCTTTTCGACGGTTTGACGGTTTAATACTTTATATATATATATTTAGTGTAAGTAAGGAGAAAGTAGTGGTGCAACAACACTCAGTTCATGAATTTCAAACGTGCACAAACTTCCAACAAATGTAAAGTAATTTTTGAGTATATATATCCTGATAGAAGAGCAATATGAAATTAATACTGAATTATGCGTAACATTAAAAAATAAAATTATAATAGATCGATGATATTTTGTTATATTGAAGTAATATCTATTGAATTATTGTTCAATCTATCACATTATCGTGAATTTTATTTACTTCATTTTTTCCATCACGCTTATTGCGATAAGTTTGTTTAAAATTTTCTAGTTGAAACGATACAAATGTTTTACCCGATCAGCTTGGATTTCATTCGAAATTTTCAATTGTAATGAATATATATAAGATCAATATAAAAAATACTATATATTTTCTTTAAACAGAAATTTTTTTAAATATTAATCAGTGTTTTAAGATAATATTTTGCTTGTAGAAACGAGCGGTTATGTTTATTAAAAGTTATTATGCACGGAATAGAATATTTTAATCCTATTTAAGATAAACTGTTTTTCGACAATTAATAATTTCATATAAAATTCACAGTGTGTTAAATAATCGAAAGTTTGTATAGAAACATACTTTGAATACAAAAATATGTATTTTCACATTATCTGGTAAAAATTTATTTTCTTTTCATACATTGAATTATTATCTAAATTAAAATTTTATTGCAATTTAAAGATTTTTTATTTAAAAATTTGTTAATTTATAACATAAAATCTCAATTTTTAAGATTATTTTATTGACAATAAAAAACTGTTATGAATTGTTGTTATTTATATATAAAAAATACGTCTATTGAATTCTAACAGATACTCGCTGAATAGATCTTGATCAATATCTTTAAAGCTTATAAATAACTATACGTTAAGGTATTGTATAATGAGAAATTTAATGTATGCATTTCTGAAATGCTATACGGACAGCTTTGCGTAAAAGTATTTGAATTTGGCTTCATATATCATAGTAAAAAAAGAGTTGAGATTGTTCATAATTTATAGTTTAATGTATATGGCCATTCTGGATTCTAGATACCATGAAACTTTTTTTATTATTATTACGTTGATAATATTACAAAGACCGAATGTCTTTAATTTGATATACTTTAATATTACTTTGAAAGCGTTCGATTGGATAAATGTATAAATATTTTTCACATTCTTTTTTTCATAAATCTGAACTTTTGTAAGTGATTAAGGAAACTTTATCTTATGTCACTACATTAAGTGATTTAACGATATAGGAAAATGACTTTGATATTAAGGCTGCTGACTAAAAAGGAGATATTGCAAAACTGGAAAAATGATTTTTTTTCCATACCGCATACATCTCTAAAAAGCAAGCATTATCATTTTTCTATGTTCTTTAGAATATTTGAGTTATATACTTAATTAAATTGTGAGATAAATGAAGCAAATTGATCCAGAAGTAAAATTTTACTATTACAAACGTAAATATAACTTTTATTATCGTTTATACTACTTTTGATAATAACACACTATATATAATGTGTGTGTGTGTGTGTGTGTGTGTGTGTGTGTGTGTGTGTGTGTGTGTATTTAAAAATCGATATGTATTTAAAAAATGCTTATTTTTCCTTTAATTATCCTTTTGATACGGAAAGGTAATGTTCTGAGTTGATTTGTTATTATAGAGTATAATGTTTTCGCTTATTCTGATGTATTGTTTAATGAACTCATAATTTAAAAAACTTAAATACTCCGAATAAATGAACATCATTTGCATAACATGATTATAATACACCTTTGGTAAAATGGTTTACACGCATTTGTCACTTGATTGCCCTTCTGGTGCCGCGAATTTTATTATAAAATCCTTATCGACAAATGATCGTGCTCAAATATTATATATATATATAAAGAAAGTGAAGAGCAGTCGCGATAAATCAGTCGAGGTGCACGAGAATCCGTCAACTTCAACTTTTTTGCAATGAGAAATTATAACTCCATTTTTCCATGTCATGAAATAGTGAAAAATAATAAACCTGTACTTTTCTCTTGATGAAAATTTTAATGTTTAATACAGCCAGTTGAAAAATATTATTAATTTTGAGATTTTTTTCATATTACTTTCTTATTAAATTCTTTTTTACTTTCCGTAAATTGCATAAGGTTGGTTTATAAATTTTTTAGTCCTCTCTGAATTGAAATCAGAATATCTTCTCTGACTCCCCCTCTCCGTTCGTATAAAAAGATAATTTTTAATTATGCGCACGTATTATAACAAGAGAATACTAAACGTGTAAAATATTTCCGGTATTCATTCTTAACGATTCATTGTTCTTATCTAAATTTAACAATTCATAATGTTGATTGTTAATTATACGACAATGTTTTATTAAATAGCTCAACGAGGTTCCTTTCACATAAACTGAATTCTCGTGCAAACTAAAACTAATATAGAACTAATAATAGAACAACTTACTAATTTTTTCTTTTTTCTTTTTTTTTAAATATGTATCTTATATTTTCAATGCCATTTTAAAAAATAAATTTTGTATTAGATAAGAAACTAGGCTCGCAGTGACCACACTGGTGTTTTTTTAAAACTGCATTTCAAACGTTTACAAAAAGCTTTTAAATTACTTTAAGAATAATTAGCTATGGATTTTTCAAAAGGCTGTTAATTTTTTTTTGTTACGTTATATAATGAACTTAGCTTTTTTTCTCTTGTTCCAACTAAACTGTAATAAAAAATAATCAACATTTCCTTCGGCTTGAAACCGTTATATATGAGCAGTCAGCCCTTTTTTATGACTTTCACGAAAAATTAATATATTATTGTCTTTTTTATAGATTTTTTAATTGATTTTGATAACTATATAAAATTTTATTTGCATACAATATAATACAATTCATGCAAACAATTCAATAATGCTTATATATATACTCCATTTAATTTGAAAAATAGATAGCAGACGATTTAAATTGTAAAACAGCAGTACCGCTACATTATACAAGGATAACGTCTATATTATAAAAATAGAAATATGAACTTCTTATAATGTTTGAGTAAATGTTTATTACAATATATATATATATATATATATATATATATATATATATATATATATATATATATTATAAAAATAAAGCTCGATTTCTTTTCGAAAGAATTTTTTTATACGATAGCTTTTTACAGAAAAAATATTAATTTATTATGAGTCTGACATTTTCATCCTTATAGTATGCATCTGATTAATTTGGAATAATTACGTTACTTGAAGTTGTCAGGAAAACAGCAGATTCAAAATCTATATTTTAATTTAATGCTTAATTATAGTTATGGGGTTCCAGCGTAAATTCAAACTACTGGCAATTTACACTAAACCAGTTTTAAATGTTTTATAAAACAAAATTCGAGATTTTAGAAATCAAATTAACCCGTAAATTGTCGGTATAAATGTCGAGAAAAAACTATAGTTACTGATATAAAAAAATTTAGTTAACTAATAAGATGGTTGATATATCTATAGAAATAATATATCTCGTTTTAACAAATGTCTTTATGTAGAAACTGAAGATCTAATTAAAAAGAAACTCAACACTAATAGTAGATTTTTTTCGACTTTTGATTGATATTTCCAATGACACACGATTCTGATTATTTGAAAAAAATGAATTATATCCCTGTTAGAAACTGAAGTATTTTCATAAATTGAAGTTAAGTCTGACCGTTAGGAAAAATAAGAATGATATTGATAAGACTGGAAAAATATATTACAATTAAAATTCTTAAATACATTTTAAGTCTGTGTTAAAGAAGCAAAAAAAAAATATTATTATTACATCTCTTTGACGTAAAGTCGCGCTGGAACCAAATTAAACGAAAGAAAAATTTTTTTATAGACAATAATATCGATCAAAGTTTATAGTATACATCGATTTTTGAACGTTGCAAGCTGAAGACTCGTGATTTGACCCTACTTGAAAACCACGGTTAAACTGGCGTTTCGTTAAAAAGTGAACTCGTATATCGCACAGGGAAGCGTAACGGCTGATTTACTTAGCAGTACAGATCTGTATAAAATCTCCGTATCTTGGAGAGAAAGGCTTCGAAGATAATATCTGTATACACAGCAATGTATATTCTCACCTGCACGTGCTCGTGGGCGGCGAAGACGGTGTTCATGGCGAGGAGGGCGCCCGCGGGCAGCATCGCCGCCACGCTCAGCGGCATGCTGTCCGGCAGCTTGATCAGGTACTTGAGATCGTGGACCACCAGGTACTCGACGTAGCCGTTCGGTATGCCCTCGTACGGGTACATGATGACCCGGTCGCCGAGGGCGAAGCCCTGGCACTCCTCGCCGGCGAGCTCGGCGCCGAGCGACTCGACGACCCCGGCGACCTCGTAGCCCGGGAAGAGCGCGGCGTCCCGCATGCCGTGGTGGGGCAGCGTGGCGGGGAGGTCGCCCTCGAGGGAGGCCTCGGTCGCGAGGCTGCCGCTGCTCGAGACGCTGTGCAGCGAGCCGAGGGAGGGCGAGCGCCGGGGGTGGTAGCAGGCGCCTGCGCAGACGACGCGGATGCGGGCCCCGCGGCCGGGGACCTCCGGCACCGGCACGTCGAAGCTGAAGACGAAGTCGCGGCCCCCGGCGACGGCCGGCGACTCGATGGACAGCTGCCTGCAGAGCTTGTTCATCCTGTTGGGCTCGGCGCTACGTGTGCATAGATGGAGAGAGAGGGAGAGAGAGAGAGGGCGGAACAAACGAAAGATTAGCATCGTGGTTATGCGTCTATTTGTGTGTGTGCGTGTGTGCGTGTGTGCGCGCATAGGTTGGTCGCACGTTACCCGAGCGCATTTGTCATTATTGCGGCCCCGTTATTCTCGCCGATATATCGCGTGTGAGGCTGTTCTTTTTTAATCAACACACGGTTGTGAGGTTATCTACAAGGTCGGGCTTATATAACTGTATGTACACCTACGTGACGGGTCTATGATTAGATTATTATGAGAGTGCTTAAAGATTCGCCGGACCTCGTCGATTTTCGAAAAACGTTTTTATAGCGACTTCTTCGATGTATATTATGCATATTAACTAGAATAAGTCCAAATGTCAAGGTGGATTCTCGAATAGTTAAATCGCTAAATAGGTTACTGTAATTGCAGGTACGGGATATACAAATTTGAACTCTAGAGCTCACTATTATCTATTAAATTTTTTATTTTCACTAAAGATTTATTGGGATACGGCGGTATAACCAAAGATGTTTAAAAAATATATGCGATTTATTCTCTTTTATTACTGGACTCAGATCTACAACCTTAATAGCTATATAGAAACCGTAAAACTATATTGTCTATAACAAATCCAAAAGTTTTATAAATAATATTTATTCCGAATGGTTTTCGACAAGGAAAATTTATCACACCAGTCGCCAATACCTATTTTTCGAGGGAACGTATATTTGCTGTTTATTTTTGTTCATGAAACTCTTTTCAAACGATTCAAAAACAATTATTCATATATTGCAATAATATGTTTATAGATGGCAAAAAGAATCACATAGATATGTAAACCAAAGGCTCTCCCTAAAATAATTTTTGTAAATAGAGTATATAGCTTTTCTGACACATACGAACAACACAGCGTATACAAAATAAAATCAGTTTGATTGAAGCTTATTATATTTATATATATGCATGTACAGTATAAAAATAAGCCTGCATTATTATCTTGTTGCATTCAAAAAATTTTCTTCCTTTCATCTTCCTAAGAATAAATGCACATTGTAATAATAGAATTCATATTTAATAATATTAATAACTTGAACTAATGACGATCGCGTGAAACAAATTAGTTTTTTTGTAGAAATTTTTAAATGTTTAAAAAACTTGAAACATTCATTATTAATGGTAATCTTAAGTATATTACTATCGAATTTTGTTGTTTGAAATTATTTGAATATTATACTTATTATTATTCTATGGATATATAAACGTGGATTAATTAGTTTATTATTTTTATTTTTAGTAATTCCTCTGTAAACAGCTAAAATTATTACAAACATTCTTTATAAAACAAATATTTATATTGTACACATTAACTAGAAAAGAAAAACTAATAAACGCTTTTATGTATACCGATATGATAATAGCTTTGATCTACGAAGTAGCGATTATAGAGCGTATAATAGAAATAATGAATAACTACAGAGATTTCCATATTATTATGCAGAATTATTAATTGTTTTTAGCGCTTATGGTGCTTGTTATTAAACCATTCCAGCATTTCAATAAATTGGAATTCATTTATTTCTAAATACTATGCATACAAGTTTCTTATTATTAATTACTACGTGCATAGCTGATAAGTAAACGATCAATTAGCGTAAGTAGATGATAAACGTTACACACACGCGCGCACAAAAGTGCTAAGCTTAAACTGAACTCGCATCTTACGCTGATGGACGTAGTACAACCGAAACTCCCCATAACTCCTACACATGTACTAAAAAAATATCGTCAACCTATGACATTTTGCGAATTCTAAAGTTCGCGTATAGATACGTATAGAAATGCGCCGGTTATCGGCGTGAGGCCTACCGTTATTATGATAAATGAAATATATATACATGTGTGTGCGGGTGTGCCTATGTGTGTTAGCATATAAAATAAAAAAAAGATTTTAAAAGGAGGAAAAGGACAAAAATGCGTAACACAGTATCGTACCCATTGTACGGCGCAGGCGAAGCCTTATGCGCAGGAGCCGTCAGCGGTGCGAGTTCAACAGGCATGTTTGGGCTCTCGCGTTTCCACTATATGATGATACGACTGACGATTATCCTTCCCTCGCTCTTTTGTCGATGATATATATATATATATACCAATAGAGGATTCCACAGCACGGACACACTTCCGTATATAATTATCGATTCTATTCGTATATATACTCCCAAGAGGGTGCACATATATTAAATTTGTCTCGTCCACGTAGAAAAACTCATCGAGAAAAAACAATAACAACAACAACAGCAACAACAACAACAATAACAATCTTCTTTTGGTTCTACCACTACGCCTCTCTCGATCAGAGTGTGCGAGAGAGTAGCCGCGACAGCAGGACGAATTTCAAATACAACGAGTCAATATAAAAAGAGTCCGTAAGTCATGTAGCTCCTACGGGCGACCGGGATGCACTGATTCGGCGCAGCTGTTTGGCGTCGCTTTTATATAACGACGCGCGCGCGCGCGAAGCAGAAGAGCGAGTGAGAAAGAGAGAGAGAGAGAGAGAGCGGGACATGGATACGCCACTGCCGCATATACGCCGGGACACTCGCAGAACGCGTGCCGAGCTCATGCATGGAGCTGCTCCAACTCCGGCTCCCTCGGCTTCTATATATATATATATATATATATATATATATTATATTATTTATATTATATACACACACTCCCCCGCTGACGCGGCACGTATATACCTAGTTTTCTTTTTGTGTTCTTCCATCTCACTCACTCTCCCTTCCCCTGCCCCTCACCCCCACCCTGTTCCGAATGCGTCCGATGTTTATGCGCGGTGACCAAGAGAGTCGAGGGGTAAAAACTGTAAATTAACGCCAAGAAGAGATAAACGCATAAAGAAACCGGGCTACCGTGCTTCCTGCGTATATTATAAACTGTATTTTAAGTATATATATATATTAAACCGTTTATCATTATATGTATATATCAGACAGGGAATGATTTTATTTACGATTTGAAGCTTCTATATAGCAGTTTTATATATTTATATCAATTTTATCGGAAGCATGTCATATCACCGATGAACTTCGTTGTCCCATCGTAGAATCACACGGTCAATTAAGAACGTACGATATCCGCTATAAGCTATGCTTTTTTCAAAACCATATATAATATATATCATTTTTAACATAAAACGCGATAATTTTTTAAAGGCCGATGCGTTATTGGAACGCACGATACGGCGCGAACACGGCGCTTCATCGCTTCTCGAGCGTTATATAAAAAGAGCCGGTTTTTATTATTGCTTATCGACGTTTATTCTTTGAGTCAAGGTGCTTTTGTAATTTAAACAACATTTATATGTATGCAGCGCTATATGTGTCGCGTTTATTTAACAAAATATATGCATCAGAATTTATACGTTGACCGAGAAATTAAGGTAAACAAAGTCCAATAATATATGTGTTAAGCGCGTGCAAAACGAAGCTTCGATTTTTTCATATTTTCAGGAGATAATTGTGAATAGACAAAAATGGCTTCATCCGGTATAATACGTATATATAAATATGTTACCATGTGTCAATGTCCTAACATGAAATGGCAATGATATATAACCGCAATTATTATATCGCTCGGAAAAGCGACATCAATTCGAATTTTTTTGAAAGTATCGGTACTTTTGACTGAATTTATAGTACGAGTAGCAAAAAATAGCACCACATTAGCATATGTAAACGATATAAATATGTTAATTTCGGTGAATTTAATTTATAGATTCGATCAACGTTTTATAATCGATAGAAATGCGTTATTATTTCTCAATTGCCAAGCTCCTTCACACATGCAGCATACAAATTGACCAAATCAATGAGTTTCCAATCCAGTTTGAAAAATTTTCACTATACATTATGATTAGTATAAGAATTCCATAATAATGTAGGTATACGTGCAAGTAAAACCCTCGCTAAATTCCTGGAAATACTCTTAGATCAAAATAAACCTTATTAACACCGCTGTCGTACAGAATCCCATTTCACCTTGACATTTGAATGCGATCAAGGTGACGAGGGAGAGTAGAAGGGAGTGGAGGGTGGAAGGAGGGCGGAAGAGAGAGGCGGGAGGAGAGTAACACAGCGCGAATTATCGAACGCGAAGCAGCTTCCCGCGGAGTTTTAGTTTGAGACGCCACCACAGAGGTTATGTACAACATTAAATCATTATATGGATATTTTTTTAAATAGATAGAAAATTTAATCTAAAACATGTTAATTTTTTATGAAATAAGGGAGTAAAATAAAAGTATTTACCAAACTTTCGTGTGTGATTATCGTTTCATATTCGCCTGATAGCTTATGAGTATATATATATATATATATGTAGAAGAGGACTTAAAATTTCTATAACAATAAACTAAAAATAACTTTGAATTTGCACATACCCAGCCACGAATTTACAGTTGCTCTAGAGAAGTCTAAAAAGTTCCAAAGGAACAAAGTTTTATTTTTAGTTCGATTGTTCGATGCTATTATTGAAATTTTTATTTTCTCATCTAGAGTAATTTTACTATTAACGCCTTATTAGAAACATTGTTTGAACAACTTTCATACACTTACATTTATTTTTTGACAATATACAAATATTTTTCAGAACGACGTAGATCTTTTGGTCATTACTTTACGATCTTTAATTTGTTTAAGTAGTAAAAAACGATTATATGCAAATATTCACGATTGACAGCAAACACAAAATAAAAAAGACCCTGCTCTGAAAATATATATTAATTAAAAGCAAAAATTATACGCTTGTACGCTCGAGCGTAAATTCAAGGCAAGTTTACAGTTATTATGTTGTAAAAAAAGGAAGTAAAACTTTTTCCCTCATAAATATTCTAGGAAATTTCAAATCTGTGAATCAGTCGCACATTCAAACAACGCGGTGATGGCGTGCTGGCTAAAACATTATTGTGAAGAAATATGGATCATATGTACGCTTCTTTACAATGAAGAACAAAAAACATTTATATATAAATATATACGCTTTACTTTGCGTGAATCAGACGTGAAAGCTTTATTATCCATAATGACTCAAAGTGTTGCTCTTAAACTTCGTAATTATATTCCAAAATCTATACATGAAATCAATTAGTGATTATGATAATTAGGAAGAAAAATATGATAATAAATTTTTAAAGATCTATACTTGATATTGAATAATAAATATATTGAAATATCGATAAGAGGTGAAAATACGAATAATATTAAATTTATATATTTATTATTTATGCAGATCTTTTGATACAAAATCTAAGATCGGGGGTTGTATTTATTTTAAATAAATAAAACTTTTCAAAGCTATAGAAGTTATATTCAAATAGCATGATGTCAAAGCCCTATATTCTATGGAGACAGCGACACTTATTTTCCAATGCGAATCTCTCTCTCTCTCTCTCTCTCTCTCTCTCTTTCTCTCTTATTTAATGATAATTGTCCATTTCATTTCATTATATATATATATATATATATATATATATATATATAGATATTTGATTAGGTGCAAACAGTAAACGTCTTTGTATAACAGAAAAAAGACGGCTTTATTCCATTAGGCTCAAAACGAACGAACACGTTCGTGCACGTGACTTCATACCAAGTTCAATTTGAGTTGTATAACGCAATGTTCGCGCTTTAAGTTCAAAGTTTTATATATATATATATATATATATATATATATATATATATATATATATATACACATATATATGATGCCCAAGAGAGCACGAGAAAACGCAGTTAAAACGCAGGCGTTCGACACGTATATTACAATTCGTTGGATAACAAAAGCTTTTCAAATGCTCTATATTAGTATATGTAATCGATAAACGGAAAACACGAGTTCTCGCATTAGTCATTTACCGCTTAAAAAAAAGGTTGGTAAAAAAAGTCTTTTTCAAAGAATTCCATCACCAGATAATGTGTAGCTGTGCACGTTTGTTAGAATCGAGTAAAATCATATATGATATTTCTGAGCCTACGAAGATGTACCTGTGGATTATAAAAATTGAGCACGAGAGAGACATTATGCGAAAATAAGGTCAAAAATAAAAGAACCTGCTACTCAAGGAAAACAATTCAATTAGCGTAAATCGAACACATTAAGAAATTCTATATGCCGACGTGTTATTCTAATTGATAGTGTCACCATCAATGAATTCGCCTTTGAATCAAATACAGTCAAAGTAAATTCTAATTTTTATAAAAATACGCGGTTATTGTAAGTGTTATAGTGATGCAATTTTATTGTTTATGTATATAGGTATTATATATACATGCGAATATATTATAAGATATTTTCTTTTAATTTTTCTAATATTATTCTAGTTTCTATGCTTTTCCAAACATTATTTGATAGACGCATTTTTCACTAAATATTCTCAAGTTTTTTTTAAATTTTACTTACATATATATATATATATATATATATATATATATATATATGTTATCGCGGTTATCAATAATATGTTTACACTTATACAAATTTATATAAACTGATAAAACATATATGTATAGAAGATCTTCGCATATGAAAAAATAATTTACTATCGTAATAGAAAATTATATCTATTTTATATCAACTTATTTCTTTAAATTTATATAACAAAATTGAAAATTGTTCCAACACAAGTATCAATCCTTGTAAGTTTCTAAATATTCTTTCAACAACTTAAAAAAAAAGATAAAATCAAAACTAAAAGTGGATTTTCGAACGGTGACTGTAGTTTCATATATATTATATATTATGTGTTAGTAGTTTCCACTGATTCAATTTGTATTCCATTGGTATTCCACTGATAATTACCTTGTAATAATTTTAGACAATGTTCGAAAGACACTGCATAGATGTCCATATAATATAAATGTACTCCAAAAATAATGATTGTTAAACTAAGCAATTCTTTAAAAGACGCACAATTCAGTACCCAAAGCTTATAAAATAGATTATTTTCAATTAAAGAGAGCAAAATATATTTTACAAATACTTAATCACTTGAGAGCCTGGTTTTACGTAAAGCGAGACGTAAACTGCACTGAAATGGAATACCAGAATTACGAAAGTGTATGTGTGTGTGTGTGCGTGCGCGCGCGCGCGTGTAGTTCCAATTTCAAATCATTGCTATCTACTGTCCAATAGTCCTTAACTTTTATTACAAAAAGTTGTCCGGCTGGAAGTTATTATAACGGCAGCACGAAACTCCGCCACGCGCGGCACTTACAGCGAGTTTGTAAATTTGTGCGGGATAAAAAACATTGTTACAATCGATTTTATGAACGAGTTTCCCTGTCCTCCGTTTTTCTGTATGTAAAAATATATAAAGCGAATTTCAAGAATAATCAAGACCGTAACAGTAATTGCCAAATATACGAAACCATCAGATTAAAAAGTTGTTTTGCCGATCTAAATTAATAAATTAAGGATCCCTTTTTAAATGGCATATCTTGAAAATATTGTATAGACGCGCATACTATATTTGATCTAGCAATGCAATTCTTCTCACCTTCAATTTAAAAACATACTTCTAAAATGAAAAAAAATTATATAACTGATAACTAAACTTATATCCCGTTATATCCTTACTGAAATTAAAAATAAAGAACAATGAAAATCACACATTGCCATAATTAAGTAGGTGTTGATCTAGGTATTGACATTAACTACAATTACAGTTGATTATTAATCAAATAACTCTAGCTTCTGTGTCGAAACAAAGATCAACATATTGGATAAATAATAATAAGGTTCATTTTCATATGAGCATTTATAAATTGACAGCTTTTTATGTGGTTTAAAATAAATTTACATCAATACGTTCTAATGGACCTGCTGTCCAAAAAATTGTTTTGTATTAGAAGGTATATAAAATTGTATTCCAAAAACGGTCATATATTATAAACTCTATAATTTATAGTACGTATTTACCTTATACATTATTTATATCACATTGATCAAGACTTCTTTCACTTATAAGTATACACAGGGAGTCAACGAATCATTTTTTATTTAATTATTTTAAAACTAGATGATGTTAAGTATGATGTGCGTATATAATAAGACATGCAATACAATAGGTAAATAAATAAAATATTGACTGATAATATGCCTACTAACATATTGTGTGTCCATTACGATATAACAATTTTTACTCATATTTTCATAACGGTCGATACATGTTTTATATAATTTTCCAGCATATTATTTTATTTTATCTATAACGTTTTCATCTTTGGTAATCACAAAAAATATTGATAAAAATACTTTCCCTCCATAAAAACTGCTATAAAGAAATTGGGAACAATCTATATATTGGCAAGTGTTTAAAAATTCAGCTGATCATTTCATTTATATGCAACTCTTGTAATTAATCAAATCATAATTAAATGTGACAGGATGACAATAAAATTGTATTGAAACGAAGCAAGAGTTGGATTTTGAAGACTTGTCTCACTCACTCTCGCTCTCTCACTCTCTCTCTCTCTCTCTCTCTCTCTCTCTCTCTCTCTCTTTCTCCCTCTCACTTTGGTCTCTATAATCAAAAAGTTAAAGACATGCGCCAAATTAAGTTAACCACAAATGTACAGGATGTATTCAATGTCTCAAAAATGCTTTAAGAATAATCTGAAAGAGGGTGCAATTTTTTAGAAAATCAAAGAGGCTATCCGAATAACTGAACCGAATTTGGAGCAAAGGCCTTTGTAAAACTCTGTGAGGATAATGTCAAATTTTTAATACAGGATAAGAAAATAAAAACTCCAATAAGTCTTTGTTATAGACTAAGATACCTATATTTTTTCACCAATTTGGACTCTAATGTATATATACAAAGTTTATACTTTCGTAATATTTATACCAATTATATTTTTCGAATTTTACACTTTCGGGCGGATTTATTCGATGAATATCCAGTTAATACGCATGCATTTGGTATATATTAGGAGTTTCAATTTTCCTGATATTGTAATACCAATTTTTTTCGTGCTGACTTTTTGCTTTTTGTATAAATTACCTAGATGCATATTTTTACCTTTTACTTTTCCTTTCACGCTCTTCAAATCCTTTATAATCCTATACAAAGAGTATATTCATAAAAAGCAAAAAGTCAGTATCAAAATAAATTGGTATTACAATTTCAATAAAATTGAAACCCTTAATATTACAAATGCATGCGTTTCAGCTGAATATGCGTCGAATAATTCTGAACGAAAATATGAAATTCGTAAAAATATACAAAACAACTATCGATCGTGAAAAATTATACCTAAGAATTTAGCATGACTTTTGTGGCAATTTATCGAACACAACAAAATTTAAAAAAGAGGCAAGATAAATTAATTGTTCAATAATATTGAAAATAATCAAATAAAAAAAGAACAATAAAAGTTTTATAATCATCGATATGGTACCATGAAATAAAAATGCCAATTTTTAAAAAAATTAATTTTTAGATAATTTTTAATGATTTTAAGTTAGTTATGATGATTTGTGATGACAAAATACTTTTATTGCTTCGTCAATATTTAGTACACATCCATAAGACTTAACTTTTAGAAATATAAAATCGAAGAAAATGGCCAAAGCCATATTTGCGATAAATCCAAACGAGTTTTAAAATTTTTCCCCCTATGATTTTCAACAGACACGGCTTGTTTATATACTATACTCATCGGGTGGAGAGCGGGTTTCGCGCCTTTTCTGTGCATTTCTTGTAAATAGGCTGCGAAGCGGCGGCGCGAGAGTATATATATATATATATATATATATATATATATATATATATATATAGAAGGAAGATCCGCGCAGAAAAGTCAGCCGCTGTGCACGTGAAAGAGAACGAGTGAGTGGGGGAGAGGGAAGGGGAGCATTGAACTAGCTCTTTGCACAACGTCCACGCGCGCACTATGATGGTATATATATATAGTATTTCATTAACCTGGGCAGACGTCCAAACACCAAAACATATACATTAGCACGCACGAACCCTTCTATAATTTTCGGAAGTAATAGTTGTTTATTTGAAAGCATCATTGCTAAAATATGAAAGAGAAAAGAGCATCTACCTTTGTCTTGCAAAAAATACAGACACTCACATACACACACATGTTGTAGCACACAGATCGGTCTTAAAGCCGAAGAAAGGTGAATGAGTAAACGAGCGAGAGAGAATAAGAGAGCTCTCGGGGGGTTTAGAAAGTGAAAGAGTGAGAAAGAGTAAGCGAGACGGAGAGAAGAGAAGGAAAGAGCGTATGAAATTGTAGCGCCAGGCCAGCGCCGTCCGCCGTTCGCGAAGCATAGAGCGAATGCGCGTTCCGCATAATGTATATATATACATGTAAGAGAAAGAAGGGAGAGAGAGAGAGAGAGAGAGAGAGAGAGAGAGCGAAAAAGCAGGTCGAGCACGCGGATGCCTGCTGATGTACACGTGATTCCAGCGTGCAGCGCGCCCGCGACATCGACCGCTTTTCCCCACCACAGCGTGCCGAGGCCCGAGCTGCGCCAAGCAGAACGGACCGCCGAGAGCCCGGCTGTCTAACAATACCAGCTCCCCTCGCTATATATGTGTACGAGAACGGCAGGCTGACTCATACCAGGCTCATGCCGACGTCGAGTCTTTCCTATATATACAGGCGCACAATAATACGATGGCTGGGATAGCATAGCACACGCGAACACACCTGCCATGAGGGAAGAGCCTATATCAGTATATATACGGGACTCTTTCGTGAAAAACATCTCTGGGTCTTGTTGCAAATTCGCTACAGATGCATGTATACATAGCGCTATAAAGGAAAACCGAATAGCTCCTTTACGCATCATATATACATTTAATATATGAGAAAAAACGCTCGATCGTGCCTTGAATCAGCTGATGCGTGTGAACGACACCTGTCGCGGGTCTGTGCTGTGCTTAATTTTTGTTTACAATGCTAATTAGGAGAATCATGAGCGTCCCAAAGGATGAATATATTATAAAAACTATATTATGGAGAATTGAGCAATTCTATAATTAATTAAATTTTCGATACCGACCGGCGTGTTGTCCACAGATATATTCGGTCGGGTGTAATAATACTTTATATTCGAGCCTCTAGGCCGCCGAAAATTTATTCGATTCTTATTCAAAAGAAGAGAACGGGAAATTTATTGATGTTTTTCCTAGTAGAAAATTGCGAGCACGGTCAGACAAGTGTTTTGGGCTACGCCCGTTGATTTTTAAAGATAAATCACACTAGAATGAACAAATTGTATAATACGTAAGTGTTGTTGAGACATCGGCATTATAAAATTAAACATTATTGGGATGAACGTGCATAGTAAAAACAAAAAATCTATTCTTAGATTTTGTATACACCGCTCTAACCTCAAAATCACAACTTTCTGATAAAATTTTTGAGCATTCGTGGTGTAAAATTTAATGTAAAAGTTGACTTTTAATTTGTAAATTTATTCCCTCTATATTTGTATAGAGCTCGAAAAATTTACTATTAAATATTATTAAAGATAAAGAAATGTAATACTTTAGAAATTTAAATGTTATATTATATTATATATATGAAACACAAGGAGTGAAAATTTATTTGGATGCATATATGTCTTGTATATACTGTCAAAATGTCCATACCTTCCACTGACTTGGAACTTATAGGAAATACCGTTAGAAAACCCCAATAAATAAATGTTAAGGTAAAAAGATAGAAAAATCATGGTTTATTGCATTTATTAATTGTGAAGAATAGGAAGATAATCAAAATATTACAAACAAAAATTGTATAGTAAATCAAATCGAAATACATCTTTTTGGGTTTATGCATTTTAAAGCAAATCAATTGACGACCACCTGAATCAACGCCAATACGCAATTTAGTATATTTACTCAGAAAAGTTGAATCCAAATGACCGTATCAAGGATCACATCTTTTGTATGCATACTATATATAATGCATAAAATGCACCGTGCATGTAAGTACGATCTGTTTTTATGCTATTATCCAGATTTCCAAAAGAATAGTTCTTAATTTCGAAGAGGTACGCTATTCAGAAGTGTATCGTGCAAATTAATTGACACTGATTAGTGTTCATTATTTTGAAAATTCGAATTTTGTTATTCGGTATACAATATATTATACAATATTATTATTATTATATACATATAGTGATTATATTAATTTTAATTTATATTCCTTGATCAATTTTTATTGTACTATACATATCATGAAAATTACTGTATTTATAAAATTAAAAGAAATTTCAAAATGTAATATTTTTATGGAAGCAAAAAAAATCAAGACGAGCACCTGCTTAATAAAATCGTAATCTCTATAGACTTAATACGTTCATGACTACCATCAAATTTTATATGCTAAGTTAACTTAACAACCGGCATAGCATATATATACATTGAATCGAGATTCAAAGAAAGTTCTTTAATTGAAGGTTATTATTCTGTAATGGAAAATAAACAAAAATATTTACTGTTTAAAAGGGAAGTCTCATCTCGAAAACATTCAGAATTAATGTTAAAGATCTTCACTAAGGAAATTAAGTATATAAATTTATGGCTAAAAATCAGTGCTTTCCTTAAAGTAACATAGTATTTACTTAATATTCAGCACGTTCACTCCAAAATTTAATTCATATCTATATAACAAAAAAAACTGTTTTATCGAAAAATAGACGCTTCATGTAAATTTATGTAAGTTTATTAGATATTCGTAATTAGATATTCACGTTAATCGGCACTCATGTATTTATTAAAAGTTTTTGTATAGTGTAAGGAATCGTTGAATTAGAAATGTCAATTGAAAGTCAGAAATATTTATGTGAATATAAAATCTTACAAAAACTCATACGAGTAATTAGCTCTACAATGTAGTGCAATCAAACATGTTGCTTTAACTTGTTTTATTCTCTTTATTAATATGAAACTTTCGAAATATAATTAATGTAGATCTTATTTTTAACAGATTTATATTTATATAAATATATCTTCCAAAAAAAATATTTTAAGGTTCTACAAAAATATTTAAAACTTTTCATAGAAGAAGTATTATTTTAAACAATATATTGCACCGGCACATTTTTCATAAACCTTAACTTATTATACCGCATAAAATACGAATGCTATGTGTGTGTGTGTGTGTGTGTGTGTGTGTGTGTGTTCAAAATACGCGTAATTCCACATTACGCAATACGTCTGGGCAAAACGGCTTATAGACTATAAATTTTTCACAGTCGTTCGTCATTAATTTATGCTCCATAGTCATCGACAAAGGAGTAAATTTGCAATTTCCATTATGGAAATAACGATTTGTTTTTGGTCGACGTGTAGCAATTAAAAAGTAATTTTCAATAGTTTAGCCTTGATTACATGTAATTTTGCAAAGTAGAAAAATCTCAAAATTAAATAATTCTTTTGAACAAAATTTTTTAATGTATTGGTTAGGGTGTTCGAAAAGATTCAGTTTCGCTAAATTACGCCTGATGCATATTTTGGAAAGTTTAAAGCTCGGATCAATATATCGACCATACGGTATTTTCCTTGATATTAGAGTTATCTTAGATTTGACCTTGGCCATGATCATAAAGGTTAATTCCACAAGTCTTTATGAAGATTTTCTAACAGAATTTCGTATTGTTTCAAATTGTAATCGATATATAAATATATTTGTTAAACAAATATTATTATTCATAACATTTCAAGATTTTATAGTTTTTATGATTCATACAAACGTAATAAAGAAAGAGGCCAATTGATTTTGAAATATTGGTAGGTAAATAACACAAAATAATTAAGAAATATTTAAAAAATGACGTTCCATGTCAAATGTACTTGATATTCAAGGTAAAGGTCAAACATTTTAGTGTACCAAGAAATCCATTTTGACGAAGGCTGAAGCGACAAAAATTCTGGCCCAAAGGACCAATCAATAAAATTAAATAGGCTTAATACATTGGATTTTTATTAGCGAGGGTTTCCACAGCTTTACACCCCTCAAATGAAGTTATTTTGCCAAATCGTTATTATATGAAAAAATTATTTTAAGCTTTAAAAAACCTGTAAAAAAGGGTTCAAAGCGCATCAAAAAATATACAACGTGAAACCTAGCTGTGATCATGTAATTTTATGAATAATATATTGATCCGAAATTTTTTCTAATTTTAGCCTTCTCCAAAATTCGCTTCATATATTGAAAAAAGCGAATAAAAAAAAGGCCTTGAACTTGAAGGAGAAAAATTCATTGAATCAATAGAAGTAAATAAGGTCTATTTAATATAGTATAATATTTAGGCATATAATAAGATTGATATACAAATAATTGTAAAAGAATCTTCCTTCAGCATATGCATTATATTTATAGCATTTTAAGTAAATTATTCGATGAAAAATTATGCCCGGCCACAAATAACGTTTCGACAATGTAGCGTATACAGTGCCATATCAAACCGCACTGAATTAAGCTTCAATAGAGGTGTAAAAAATTTACACACGTATTAAGTGCCCGTATAATGAGCAAAAAAGAAACAGCGATAAAAGCCTCAAATCGATTCGGAAATCGAGTTTTAAACAGAGATTACCGAAAAAAGACAGAGGAAAGAAAGAAATATGCATTCTCTCATCAAGCCGCGTGATCGTCTTGAAATCACTCCGCTTTTTAAAGATAGAAATGGCCCGGAGAATCGCGAAGGCTCCAATGCACGTGTAAAGATATATATATATATATATATATATATATATATATATATATATATATATATATATATAATACAATCTGTGCGCGCAGCTGCTATGCCTGGATGTCGAATTTCGGTGGAAAGCAATCACGTGATCGCGGCAAGGAATGAGAGCCTCTTTATTTTTCGACTCCTCTACACGAGAGTGTGACTGTTTTATCTGTTTAGTGCTTCACTCAAATATCTTTCCTTCTCTGCTGTCTTTCTCTCTCTCTCTCTCTCTCTCTCTCTCTCTCTCTTTCTCTACTTCTCGCTCTATTTGTCTCTTTCTCTTTCTCCCTGTCTAAAGCCGCAGTTCCGCGGTTTGGTGCGCGGTTTGGTGCCAGCAATCCTTGAACTAGGATATTGACAGAAAAGTCGCGAGAAATGCCAAGCTCTACAAGTTTACATAACTTCTTGCAGTATACATAAGTATAAAAATGCAATAAGTACAATATTGTGCTTAATCTATTTGTTTTAGCTTTAGATTTATCCGATTCTCACAAAATAACTCTTTACATACTATTTTAAAGGATTTATTTCGTTCTTGAATGGTTGTAAATATATACTTATTGCTCCTTATTAATTGATACAACATTTTTAGATGGATGGCAAAATAAAAAAATTCATTTTAATTATAGAATGATATTTTATTATTATAGAATGATATAAATCGACAAAAACAACACTTATAATTTTGTGTATACGTATAATTAAGTGAAACTCAATAATTTTATCAATCAAATTATAATAAATAAAATTATGTAATAAATTTGTTGAGAATTGAAATTTAAAAAATTATTGTTACTATGAAAAATCTGTATTGGGTTTGCCCTAAGGCATCTACTGGACTTATAGGACGACAAATATTTTCTTATATATTATACAAAATGAAATAAAACTGTTCAATACTTATTAAAAATCAAATGAACAATTATCAAATATCGTCTTAAACTGATGAGCCGGGCAAGTGTTAATAATGTTTTCACTAAACTTAAATTCTTAACAGATTTCTTCAAACATTGTATCGATTTGATTTTGATTTTCGGTTCATTGATCACTGATTTGTACTCAATTTAAAGAAAATTACTGATAAAACAACGTTTTCATATATGAATATGAAATTTTTCTTGAAAAGTTATTGTAAATCTCAAAAAAGTTATATTGTGAAACGTCAGTAAATTATGATATGTTGATTTGTTTGTTTTTTATATTGATTATAAATTATGTCAAGTCGATTTTAGAATTCCTATATATTATCAATATTAATTCGTCAGTATTTTTAGTTGGATATTTCCAAATTCTTTTCAATGGATTTTTATATCGTTTACAAACAAAAAAAAAACAAAAACGTTTCTTTCTTTCATTACGATAAATCTTCACACAATGTGAAATGTATTTAAAAAAGCATAAACGTATTGTCTTCATTTTGTTAGTACTTTAGATATATACGATAACACCTTATCATAGATAAAACTTTTGATCCTGGCTCAATCTTAAAAAAATAAAAAATAAAAAATGCACCTAGTAAGACTTTTCTTTGTTGCATTTTCTAGTAACTGTTTGCCGTCGTTCATTTTTATAAAGCATACAAAATCATTAGCGTTTTGCTCTGATTACGGCCATATTATAACTATTTTGTTGTTTAGCATACAGTACCAGTTCCTCTTGTCTCAATTTTACCCGAGAGATTAGTACAATTGACTATTTGGATTCAAATAAATCAATAATATTTCAGAAGCAGATTTATTTTTATTAAATTTATTATATTATACATCTTCGATTCCTTTGATAGATTAGCAGAAAAACGATGATTCCTAAATAATATTAATCGTAAGATAATCCTTATTGATTCCAGATCTTGTATCTACATAAGTTTTTTTATCCTTGTAATTGGTTAAGAAGTCTTTTTAGACATTTGTGAACAAACAAACAATGCTGTCTTTTCATATAATAGTAAGATTACCGAATTTATTTTTAAAAAGGTCTTGTTTTATGATTATATTAATGTACATAAATGTTTTGATTCATTTGATACTTCTTACAATCTCTATTGTTGCGTTTTTCAATTTACCAAATTACAATTATTCAATTTTACAATTACCGAATCAAACATGCATATTTTACAACAAACTAGTAATTCTTTTTGGCAACTAAATTTATCACACACCAAGAATAAAGAGAATGTGAATATCATAATTAAATTTTTACATTAATTTATATTAATAGTATATTATTTATTTAATTATCATATTAATGGTGTACATAATGTATTCATACAAAATTAAATATACAGTTTTAGTTTATTAATTTCAAATGTAATTGTATGACACTTAAATCGGTTTATTATTAAGTATTACATAGCTATATTAAATAATAGATAGATCACTGTTTACAATCATTTTAATAATGATTTAAAAAGTTTGAGGCTATTAAATAAGATAAGCTAATTGTTTTTCTCAGATAATAATTTATCTGGGACAAAGCGTGAAGCAATAAAGATGTAAATTTAATTTATTTGATCCTGATGCAATAATATGTATATAGTTAAATATAAAGATCAACGAACTCTTTATTGTTACATTCATTAACAAACTTTCTTTAATTGCATCCATTATCATCGAATGAATAATCAACAAAGCAAAGAGAATAATTTGCTCTTTTCGACGGAGCACCAACAAGTCGTTGAAACAATCTTATTTTCTTTGCATTTATCTATCCATATACATATACTTAGAGTGTATTTTGTTGCATTTACAAGCAGATTAAGATAAAACTTTAATCAACCGAGTGATGTTAATTGCCCATGCAAACATAATTGAATATGTAGGAAAAAGACGGCCTTATCAAGCATTGATAATGATATTTTTATTCGACTTGCTTGAAAAAAAAATGATATTATCTGATTATTTTTGTTGATCAAACTTACACGCCTGGTAGGAATGTATAAAGAAATTATTGTCTAAAACAAACAGTAAAACATAAAAAACAAAAAATTTTAAAATAAGCGAATTCTCATGCATGAATGCATATATTTTTTTGGAGCATAACACGTTTCTGTTAAATATTGAAAACATATAATAAATACAATCTTTATGATAATGCGCAATCTATTAGGAATCAGTGAAAGTGTTTCGCGCATTTACAAAATATTAATATGCTTATTAGTTCAAATTTTAATGGCTTCTATTGAACTGCCTAAGAAAAGATTATTTACTTCCGTTACCTTGTTTGTATAGTGTTCCGAGGTAAAACATTTTTAACGTAAAATCGTTAGTATATAGTAATACAAAACTTTTCGTAAGAACCAAGTAGATCCGTAAAGATAACAAATGATAAATTTTTAACGGGCACAGTAGCTTTTTTCGAAATCATTATCAATCTTTTAAAAATTTAAACGATTGTCAATTCAAATTTTCACACATCAGGACTACAATAAAAAGTAGCGGAGAAAAATGAAGTTTTCTTAAACTGCAATACATAGATTTGGATAGCTTCTTCATAATTTTTATTTATTAATTCAGATTTATACGTTAATATTTATTTATTACAATGGTAGCAAATAATAATCTAATCAAATTAAAGTGATCTATTCAGAGGAGAAGAATATATATGATATTCAGTCAAAACAGCGAAAATCTTATTTATTTTGATTACAGCTGTCACGTATACGCACATGATCGACAATATTTGTCATTATCGGCGTAATAAATTCGCCGCGTAACACGCGCGACATATTATTATACTACGCTTCATAAATTCTATTATCTTATTCATTGTACCTTGAAAATGAGGCTTTGTAAATCCTTTAAAAAAAATCTAATTCCACTATACGTTTTTTAATATTGTACACGATAATATATCACAGTGTCAAAAGCGTTGGCATATCGCGTAAATAATTTCTGTAACCGCGATAATCATAAAGTTTGCGGATAGAGATACTCGATTTTGAGCCTTGCTGAAAAAGGCACAGTCACGAAGATATAATATTTAATGTACCTCTATAAAAATTTATTATATGGAGACCATTGCATAATTCTGGCATTCATACCCAACGCTCTTCGGCATCGCGTTGATAAAAACATGTCGTGGTTATTTTTAGTTATTTGGAAAGAAAAAACTGAATAAAGCTCGTTGATATGTGTTTATCCTAATATACTTATTAGTATGTCGTTATACATAAATGTTATTGTTATTTGCATAAAAGTCGAAGATCGATGCATTATTCGTTATTCTAAAGCAAACTTACGTGTTTTAAAGTAATTTTACTGCATCTATATACTTATTAATGTAATTAATTCAATATATAAATCTGAACAGTTTCTAGTTCCTTCCTGTTACGACAACCAAACAGCGGAAGTAATTTCTCAACGGTTTTTGTAATTGCACTAATCCATTTTGATATGTCTGTGATTGGTTTTTGACAAGAATATCAGATAAAAATTTAACGTTCACTTTGTAACTAAGATTAGATTGTATAGAATTATTGAATAAAATAGAATAGAAATAATATTATAGAAAGTAAGAAGTATATAATATAATAGAAAGAAATAATATATCTAATTACTCAAAGATATGATTAATTTGTATCTATAATATTCTTGCTTTTTATTGATTATTTTATTTATTAAATGAATCCCTGCATTATTTTAATGCAAGCACAAATCATACAAATGTAAATAAAAATGGATCAACGCGCCTATTACGTTATTTCGAAAATGTATAATTCTCTAATAAGAACGTATCTGCATATCAGAGGAAATTTTGAGTATGGCGATTGCCTAAAGGTATTTACTCTAAGAATCATCTATTAAAATATCAAAAATAGTCAACTATTTTTACAATATGTAACAAAAAGTTGGGATACTTCTTTCGGTGAGTGCGGTTATGACATACAGTAGATTTTAAGATAGGTTTAGGTTATACTAGTTATATATTATATAGGTAGATCAAAAACGTAAGAATAATAATAAGAATAAGGAATTTGAAACGAGCAATCGACTCGATATACAGCAGTTAACGGAAAGGAGGGCACGTTTCGTGCTGATATATTGTCAAACAAACTGATTAAATCCAATGCCTGTCGCGAGTAACCACGTAGCGATTATTTTTCCGTTAATTTTTTATTTTTAATAATTAAGTTTTATTGCATATGTTTTCGTATTATTCATAAGAATCAACTATTTCGAGAGTTACCATATCTATAAACGCGTGTCGGCAATTTATTCATGCCTCGTCAATGCAGAATATCGGCAAATCTATTCCATTATAATCTACGATTTACGTAATTTGTTGCTGTATTCAAAGCACTTAAATTAATTATTAAGGAAAAATAGATACTATTAAGAGCAAATCAAGTATTTTGTTGATCAAAGATAGGATCTTTCTCAAAGCAAAAACAAGAAAATTACAGTATCGTTAAGAAAAACAGAAACAAAAATTTATGTTTCATGGATATTTTTTTCGGATGACAGAGGATATTTTACTCGCCGATTTTAATTCAAAGATGAATTTAGTCTTGCTAATATTTTTATATTTAAAATCGTATCTTTTTGCTTATTACATTAATTTATTTTGTTTACAAATTTGCATATATAATTTTTTGATTATATCTTCGATTGTATATAATTGCTGATAATACGTATATAGATTCATTATTATGTACAAATGTTATTCTTATGTCAACAATATTATATGCAAGCCAGCCATATAGATTTTACAATTCTGTAATCAGCTGTATAGTTACAAAATATTTCATAAACCTATTGTTTTGAAAAATTTTCTACTACTTTTCCATTGGGTCGTATCGTTAAAAATGAAAATCCAATGGAATTGCATTTTTCACTTCGTACATTCATCTTCATACATCGCACATTAGATTAGGATTTAAGTTTTACTAAGAATCTTGTTTTTCAAGTTACTTTGTAGAGGATCTTCCTTTTTGTGCATAACGTATTGACTGTATGACATATTCTTAACCTTGTAAATAATACTCGTTCTCTTTTCTTAAATTTCAAGATCGGATTAGATTATTTGTACGCTGATATTTTACATTGCCGAAGATGTGAATAATTTGTTGCTCATAACTAATTGTTTATCTCTGTCAATATTGCCATATTGAGGATGTGCGTCGGAGATGATTGGTTAGTTTAGCATATTTTAATGCTTCATAAACTTAAGCGATCTGAGACAAATCAATTACACATAAGTTTTTCTATGTGTTGAAAAGAAATATAATCATTGCCAAATCCTTTCAATCTTCGCATTATTACGAAGGTTTAATTATTTAATTTATTATAGAGAAAAAGATTGCTGAAATTCAGTCAATTTTTGATCGGCGGTCGTATTTTTTTACAAGCATAAATTAATGTATATAAATTATATTCCAACTGTTTTCCTGTTGATTCTACCTTGTAGAGAGTACTTATATCATCATATAGTTAGTTATAAGGAGAAAGCGTAGCTGCGCGCGATCGCCAATATAATAATATAATTAATTGACCGGTCTGTGCGCTAGAGAATGTCGCGTGCGCACTTGAACGTAAAAAGAGAGCTAGGTACAGTGTCGTTTATATATATATATATATAAATCAAGGGGATGCCGGAGCAAAAATTAACAGCCACAATACGAAAAAGATTTTTCTCAATTAAACAATTTTGAAGCTTTGTGAATGGCAAAATACTGTTGAGCAAAGTTGCTCTGTCACTAAAAAAATTATACCGTTGCAATTGGTGCATAACGAAAATTCGCAGCGAAAGTAGCAAAATGCGACGCGAGACGGTGAAGCTGTTTTACTAGAAGAGCCATCATGAGCTCTTCGACATCCTTTTTAGATTCGCGATTGCCCGTCCCAATGGGTACATCATAGAAAATTCGCAGAAAAAAGCTTTGCCAAATATTCTAATAATACTCGATGGTACGCGATGTCGCGGAAACGGACTCGCATACATTTATATATTTATTTATTTATAATATTCTTATGCGGACATAGATAATTTTTTTCCGAGATATAAATAACATATAGCTATATCAACCTCGAGTCTCGTCGTTGGAAAAACTAGCAAACGCTGTGTGTTATAGAGCGCCTCCGAAAAATTCCATGGACGGGAATGCTCGGGCCGTTGAGCAGTCTAGCCTTGGACTCGTCAACTACAAGTACCGCGATGAACGATATAATAAACAAAGCGACGCCTTTACCGCCTGAGCCAAAGACTGCTTTGTTCTTGCATAATATTTGCTTCAATCATTCTTGAACTCACTTCGGAAATGGTTCTTCAAATGTTCCGATACGTCAAATAGCAGCAATAGTCGTAATCAATATATTTACATGAGATTTAATAACACTTGAGACTAGATTTCATTGTCTTTCTTGTATAAATAAACGCTAAGAAAAATCGTTAAGAATAATAAAATTTTCGATTATAGAGTGTCCTAAAAGAAGACTCCTATTTGTGATAAATTGTCGGATGGTAGATAGCAATAGTCACGACAACCAACCTGAAAGTGGTTAAAACTATATCAATCTTCTTGAGTTTTGAGTTGAAGTTTTACAAGACCGATCTAGCTACTCTATTCGCCATGATAGAGAAAGTCTTAATTGAAGATAGTTAGGTCCACGCGTATATGAATAAATATTGTGATATCACTTTTAAACTCAAAACTGCGGATCCTCTAAAGATTAAATTATATGAATTACTGCGAAACGTTTAAAAACTGCGTTAAAATATCTAGATATATTCAAGCGTAAGAATAACAACTTAAAATTTAGAGTCATTAAAACGATCGTTTGTCCGTATTGTAACATACATTTTATAAACAAGCAAGAAGAACAACTGCTATATATTTATGCAAGTCTACTTATTATTACACGAGCCAGTGAATTTTATTGTATAGTGTAAAGTTCTTTTATTTACAATTGAAATTACTATATACTTTTAAGTAATTTATGTACTACTCGTTATTACGCATTACATATATTTTATCGCATATTACTATACGTTTTAGTGTGCATATTTTCAGGAAATGGTGCAATAAAAATTTTCTTCCTCTTGAAACTAATATATTCAATCTTTGATAAAAAAAAAAGAAAAAAATCCACTGATCGATGATTTACAATATGTGATTGCTTATTTATAATAAGTAATCACAGTACCAATCACAAAAAGCTATGTAGTGTAGTAAATATTAATCTACTTAGTTGGTACTAAATAGGGAAGAGAATAGGGAATATATTATGACACACGCGTGGCTCTTTATATTTTAACTCATTGGACAGTTACATGTCGAACGAAGCAAGGTATCTCTCATTACTTTCAAAATAAGCTTTCTAAAGTGAATAATTGTAGTATATTTTTGGAGAAATGCACAGTTTTATAATTAGTATCAATTATCGGCTGATTTTATAAGCATCGGGTATATTCATCGATATAATGACGAAAAAGCTATATATTTACAACTATAGAATCATTGAAATCTGCTTGCTTTTCTTCTTAATAGGAAGATCGTTTCAACAAATATCAAGGTACCCCTATCCTCTGAGCCAATTTTCGCATATACACGGGTAAAACAATAATCTGTCGAATTAACGAAACGGTATTTGTAGAAAGAAGAAAACAAAATTTTATTGACTGTACAGAGAATGTTTGTCAGAATTAATTACATGCATTTTTTTATAAACGTAAGGATTATAAATGCGATTTTAATCGTCTAAGCTTCGCATATAAGAGCAATCATTTGTACAAGATCGGTTAGGAGTTGTTTGTAAATTCGCAAGGAGCGGATTCACGACATTTGCATCACACATTGCGACCGAACTAAGCGAGGTAATTCCAATTGTCATCAAAATGAATTCTAGGAAGTTTTTTGTCTTAATTGCCCCCTGAAACAAAGGAGGCAATAAGAAATATTTGACCAACTATACTGACGCGCATCAAATTGGCTGAACTTGAATTGAGAATAACTACTTAATGAAATGTTTTTTGCTTCAAGTATGGTATCAAAAGAAAGGATTTTCGTAAAAAAAGTAATCTAGCTATACTGAATAAAATCAAATTTGAAAAAATAAAATTATGTTTAAGAATTTATTATAATTATAATTAATTATAATACAATCGTAAAATTATTTTATTAAATTTATATATAAATATTCTAAGCGCATACCATAATTTTTTTTATTATAAACATAACTGTTTTTTACTCGTTAATTAATTAATTCTTATTTACAATTTTATATATTTTTATGGCTTGTTTTTCATGAGAAAGCTCTTTGAATGAGCAAAAAGTCAACGATTCTTGCAACATACTATATTACGTATGGATAAAATATTTGTATCCGAAGCGTAAACAATGTAAATGGCATAAGGAAATTCAATGTTCACTATTACGAATGCTAAAAAAGTAAGATTTAATAAGCAAATCTCATCGAATAGCCCCCTTTCCGTTTTTATTTTTTGTAAAATAACTAATTCGTGCTCGACAACACGTAGCCTCTTACGTATACATATTTATATATATAATCGAAATTCTAAAATACACTTTCTTGTACCAACTAAATTTGGGGGAGAAAGAGAGAGGGAGAGGGAGAGAGAGAGAGGGAGAGAGAGAGAGGGAGCGCTATTTTTCTATATTTTTAGCGATTTGAAAAACAAGCGAGATAAGTATCGCATACATCGTATAATACGTGTATTTGTATATGCTAACCGGCACACCATTCGCTGCGTGTTATTATTGTTGTTGTTTTTATTTTTTATTACCGATACTTTTTAATGACAAATCAAGTGTCTGATGCGCGCATGAGCAATAACATAATTTATTATTGAGATAAATTTAATGAATATCCTTGTGGTTATATATTGAATTTTTCGGACACAAAGTTGATAATACACAAAACATATCCACGTACTTGCACAGTTCGCAAATCTAATCGTACACGGTATGACTATGTAATTAATTTCAGTCCTATATTTCCGTTTGGATTTTACTGGTTTTTATTGAATTTGAGAATTATTTTGAAGTAAAAGATCATTAAAACATTGATTATACTTTTCGAGCAGAAAAGAAATAAATTTGTGAACAATATTAGTAATATGATGTATCAAATTAAAGGAGCGTGTACGACTATACAAGAATTAAGCTTCTTCAAGCTCGTAAAATTATTTCATATTATTTTATTTATTATTGTTTAATAGACATCTTTTTATCGAACCGTATAAATCCGAACTCGTTTTTGTGTTTTTATTGTTTTTTAATGTGATTTCAAAATATTAGGTATATAGTTTTCTTATCGTGGCTAAATATATATATATATATATATATATATATATATATATATATATATATATTTAAGGTGTCAGCAATTTAATTCTATTATATTATATTTATTAAGTAAAAGTTTACTTACGTCGACTGTTGTAAACTAAACTAACAACTATTTTAGTTGGTCTTACAGACTTTATACAATAATATACCGTACTTATTTAGAGAGAAGTCAGACTGTTCTCACCATCAAATTTATCGATTCTATGTATTTGCTTTGTCTAACGTTTCGAAACGCTTTGGTTCGTCCCTGATAATGAGTCGAAGCGTTATGAAAAGTTGGACGAAGCAGATCGATTAACTTAGATTCGGTAAATTGATGGTGGGGGTAGTAAGATTAACCTATACGAACAATATCACATTTATTTATTTATTTATTTATTAAATATTATATGGATTACATAATCCTTTTTTTAAGACATATAAAGTAACGGCCTTAGTTACCGGTCTCTCGAAAAATTGGAAAACATTTTTTTGTAAAGTGATTCCGAAATTTCATTTGACGGAAATCGAACTCGAGCTATCCAGCAGCCTTGAACCTACGACTGTCCACCCCCCTCTCCTACCCACGTACGCACACGCACACACATTCATTATTTTCATTATTTTTTAGTAGTACGGTTTTCTTTTTTCAGACTCTACGAGGTGATTATCAGCAAGGACAGTGGAACTGATGCTATACTTCTATTATTTTAAAAAGTCTGTCAGAAGGAAGAAAATATTTATTAGTTTTTATTATATTATAGGCAAGGATTATCAAATCCATCGTTCTCGATTCCAGTTTATATAATAAGAATCATACATATAAGTAAAAAATAAAGATATTTTAACAAAAATATTAGTTAATCTCATTTATTGAAAGAAATTAATAAATAAAAAATAATTAATAATAATCCAAAAACAAACCACAAGATAAATAAAATAACAGTAAGATAATATTTTTAGGATTATATTAAATCTGAAAAAATATACGCTAAAACATATAAAAATATAACTTTTAATTTCACTGCAATTGCATTATAAATGGATCCTCGTAAGAAAAAAATTATTTTTACCATATTATAAACTTTGAGTTGGTTTGGAAACCGGTATACACTCAATACTGAATACATAAATTTATAGGATTAACATTGACAAGTGTGGTGATCGTTAAAAATTAAATCGCATAAGATAGACTAAGTTTCAAAATCCTCGTCTCGTTTCTGAATAATGCAATCATCAGACCAGCGTCATAGAGAGAATTAAATTTATAGCGCTTTGTATACGTGCCACTTGCCTATATGTTAAGAAGCCTCTCTCGGTCAAAACAAAGGCATTAAAAAAGAGGCGTTGAAGTAAGCGGGTTCAAGGTACTAGCAATATATATATATACTGATCATTATGCGAACCGCGCGAACGGTAATTTTGGAAAAGTCCGCGTTTATTATTATTTCTTTGTTTTTTGTTTTTCCTTTGTATACGGACAGTTATAGAAATGAATGACTTAAAAACACAAGACAGATCTGGAGGATGGAAAAATATTTATATATTTCTTTATTACCTGTCCCGCCAGTCGATGTTGATGTGCGTATAACAGAGGTGCGAAACAATTTACAGGCTGGCGTCAGCTGATGACGACGGATGCCATAAGCTGGCACATCGTATAATTTACTACGATGAGCACGCGCGCGCGCGTGGAAAGCGCAAAAATCTCGCATCGTGCACGTGATATCCGGCCTTCGATACACTTATTTGTTCAGCGTGTGTGCATAGAGCATACATATAAGTATAGGGAGGCATATGAAAATGAATGCTGTAAATATATTTGCGATCGGGACTCTCCTTGCAGTCGCTCATTGATTTCGCGCATCGCAGCCGTATACATATATATTAGCAATGCTTGATCACTAATGAATCTGAGACGATGGAACGGAACCCTGATGGATATTTGATGTGGAAGTACCGTGCAAAATTCGATGGAGGAGGTTCGTAAGTTGCGCCAAAATGTCAAATGAGATACTGGGCGAAGGAAGAGACGATTAATTTTAGTTTTTTATATACTATAATATTTTAGTCAAATATTACGAAGCATCAATAATTGATGATTTTCGTTGAAATTAAATGAAAAATATGTTTAATTTGTTTCTTTAAGAATATATTTCATTTTTTTATGCTTGTACAAAATTGTGCAACACATTCAAAAATAGATATACTAAATTTATAATTATTATAATTATTTTCAATAAACAATTTTGTCTGCTTTCGTTAGAAACAAAATTAATTTAAACACAACTTTTTATGTAACAAGGTTTTCTTAAGCTGTAAGAAGATTATTATAATAATATCTACATACAAAAATCTTCGCAATACTTAAAACTTCAGATTTCCTTACGAAATCATAAATATATATAGAATAGGTGGAAATATTAAATTTAATCTAAAGTGAATCTAGATTACGGAAAAAATCTGTAATTATCAACGATCAAAAACATTGAAGAAAATAATCAAATGATAAAAGCATTGCAGGACGGAGATTCTATTTATGAAAGATAAAATGTAGCTCGGAAACAAGGTATAGAAGTCATACGTATTACACGCAATGAAACTAATATGCTAATATTCTTGCAATTATAAGAACTGTTGAAATTATCCTAAGTTTTCTTCGAATCAAGATAGTGCTCAAATGTCCAAAAACATTATTTTTTTCAGCAACTTCGAAAAAATAACTTCGAAAATTAACTTTGTAACTAATTGTTCCATTGATTTCATATAAATAGTAGCTGCGACTTGTAAGTATACGTTAACAATATATGTGTACTAGTCAGAAGTATGAAAATCCCTAAAATTTATCGAAAAAAAATTATTTCAACAAAATACAGATCTAAAAAGTGAGGTCTAAAAGTTACACAGAACAACGCTAGAAAATAAAGAGAAAATGCTGTATACTATGACCTACCTTCGACCTTTACATTGAACGAGGGGTTATGTATTCATTCTGTGGAATTATATGCTTTTCTTAAGGAATTCTTTGAAAAATTATGAAAGTACTGCATGGGTTTTGAAACAAAAATAGTAATACGAAATAGTTTATATCCATAAGAAATTATTTGAAATACGTTCGAATAATTTGAAATTATCTAAATTAATCTGAGATTATTTGTCGTCGTATATGACATCATATTCTATGAAATTCTAACATTTTTGACACTGCCTCTTCGAATGATTAGCGTCTTGTCATTTTGGATGTATTTTGAAGTTGTTGAAAGTTAATTTTTCTGCTTTAAACCTATTTATAACCCATTTGCCTTAAATTTGAATTCTGAAATAACGAACAATTTGAAACTTCTTTTGACGTAATAGATAAACTATAGTATAAATATAATATTGTTAAACATCGTTTGGCTGATACGATAATCCGATTTTCTATATCAATGATATTTTTTTAATATCTGTTTCAGATAATTTTGCAAAATATTGAAAACCAAAAATCATATTAAAAATTACAAAGAAAACGTAAAAATATATGTTAAAAATTTTTATGAGCTATTACTTCATCAGCAAAATTGCGCGCGTCATTTGAGACAATTGCAGCAAGCCGTGAACAATATCTTAACAATTTGTATATAATAAGATCCATTCCATGTATCCTTACAAATTATTATACCTGGATAATATTGCCGGCATGTGAACTATATACACTGTACATCGAGCCGAGAGCAATTGTCGCACATGCAACGTCCCGAGCCAAATGGGACATGTTAATTCCATAATACGTGACCCAATGCCCAGTCGGCAATTTCGCGCCGCGTTGCGCGCGCGATAGGCGAAAAATTCGCGGACGCTCTCTTGTGCCGGGCATTTATATTTATGTGTTATCTCCTTGCAATTTATCGCAGTAGGCGGCGATTTAAAATTTTAGCGCATTTTTCATCAGCGCGGCGCAGTGACGCACGCGCGGTGCGCGCTGCAGCGGGCGTTTCCGCCCGCGCGCGTGCGTGACGCTCGTTGCCCCCCCCCCACCCGCCACAAAGCCGCTGCATCATCGCACGGCCGAGTTCCGTGACGAATATTCGCGAATATAATACTCAATACCATCTCGGATTCTCAACGCTCGAGCTCGCTCGTTTTCGGATTCGCGAGATACCTACACTTATATACATTGTGAACAAAAATTGTTTCTTTGTTGGAGAAATATGCTCGCGCAGCTAAAAGATATAAGAGTCAATTCTTGCTCGCTTCATTGGCCGATGATTAAATAGTCTGCGTCTTTTATTCACATTTATAGAAATATATAGGCTAGCATTTATTTTACAAATTGATATCTTAGAATTGTGTGGTAAATTTAGAATAATCGCGAATATGTTAAGTATACAAGAGTAAAACCGTTCTTTTTTTTAGATAATGGATAAAATACTTTTACTTGTCTTTTTTCATATAAAATTCATTTGTTAAAGCTGGAAATAAGTATATTATGATCTTGTTCGATAATTTAACTTTGAAAAATTACGCAAGCATTAAATCGAATTCACACAAATTATTATGTATGAAACGACCAATTGATCTACGTACATGACATTTATTTATGTAAAAAATTATATTAGAAAATACTTGTTTATCAAAATATATTAATCCCTTTATTATAAGAGTCAATTTAGTTTGTTTTGAGCAAAATCTTTTTAATTTATGACGAAAGTCGAAACATTTCAACTATAATTTTATTTTACTAAATTGTCATTTATAAGAAACTATGTATTTTTGTTATTTAATCACCTTTACCAGTTTATAAGTAAATAATGGAATCGTTTATATTATTTTTATTATTTACGTTTATTTTATTTCTGAACGTAAGTATATATATATATATACATATTTCATTCCACAGATTTTTTTGTCACCTATATGACGCGGACTCAAAGCGTCAGCGTCAGCGTGTTTTAGTGAATGTTGAGGAAGGCTAAGAATGCGTAATGTATACGCGTAATATGTCGTATATTATCGTGTCTAACGTATATATGTCTGATATATATGTAGAAAGGCATCGATAATAGTTGATCAAGGGAAGAGCATCCAGGGCCGCTGTACTAATGGCTGGATTTAGACAAAAACGCCATATGTTAAAATTGAACTGCATGTGGCTGTATGTAATATTTAATATAAATGACATTTATATATATATATATATATATATATATATATATATATATATATAAACGTTATCCCACACTATCCTGTGATTATATACCTATAATCATAAATACATACTCTCACTCTTTTAAGCACTATACTTAATTACTTTTAGAATTATAGTAATTACAGTGAGTATCGTCGTTACTACCAGTCTTTGTAGTAACTTAACAATTGTAAAGAGGTATAATATTATTAGTATTAATATTTGTATCAATGAACATGTTTCGAAAAATCCAATATCCTTCGTAGAAATATTCGATTTTCTGCCAAGTAAGCCACAGGCATCCTTTATTTTTATATATTTGTTTCTCGATCATTGACATGAATGTTAATTACTATAAAAATTGGTACATTTAACGCAAAAAAATTAATATTTAGTGTTGAATTTATATTATTTCTTATCCAGATTACGAATGGCTATTTGATACGGGAAAAAAACTTTAAATACACCAATCCCGGCTTGATAAAAGCAACGAGGAAGAAACGGATCCTCGATCGGATCCTAATAAGTTGCACCATCAACTTTCGAACAGCCAACGTACGAGCATGCATTTTAAAAATCTATTTTTAGATAATATACATAAACAACGCACCTATATTGCCGGAGTTTTAAAAAAATACGTAGCTGCATGAAAAATCATATAGAGTTTCTCTATTATAGAATAGAACAGTCGGCCGTACAAAGTCGCTGCTGGAGTGCCACGTATTGCACCAAATCAATATGTCAGAGTCGGTTTCCATGCAAAAAAAAAAGGAACAAGGATAATCGAACGGTAAATTATTTTACAAATAGTAAAAACGAAAATGTTCAGCAGTTGTGTGTATATATAGCTCGAAACTAATCACGAATAGCGGTTCTCGTTCCACGTTCGACTTTTTTCACCGGAATCGGCGAGTCCTTGGTTATGAAGGAAAGACCCTCTTTCCATCTCCTCCTCCCTATTACGAGGCACCGAGTACAAGAGATCGATAGGAGTTAACGAAAATTAACGAAAATTGCGCATTTTAGAGAGTTAGTAACAAACATAGACAACTAAGTATTTACCTATTATAGCCTCTGCGAAATAACAATATACGTTTTACGTATTGCGGGTAGCCGTAATAATAGGCATACTATAAACTCTCCACTACATAGGTATGTATAAATATATATAGATATATAGATTATAATACGTATTGGTTAGTCATTGGTAATTTAAATATCGTATATGCTATTCTCGAAATCCAGAGACGGGACGAGAACTCAAGGTAGAACACTAGTGCATATGGCCGCTGTAAGTTGACAACAATTGCGATTTGCTCCCTGTCAATACGGTAGTAATGTGTCTGGCGCTTTCAAAATTAGAAAAATTTTAGGACGATTACATAGGACTCGCATAGGACATCGAAGGAAAAAATTGAAAGTAAATTAGAATTTCATATCAATATGAATTACAGTTGCAATTCTTGACGCATAGAGAAAAGTTTTATGATCTCCCGAGGACAAAAAAAAGTACATTTGCTAACAATGATTAGAACAGGTTACTTGTCATATTCTTATATTACATATACAATAGACAGTTTTAAAACTTTACAGCACCGCGAGCGACTTCTCTGATGTTTGTAGCTTTGCCAATCGCGCGCACGAAACACTGTTAGCGTTTGTAAAAGTTTTAATTTCGAAAAATTTTCATTATAGAAACAAAGTAAAAAAATTTCTCACAACGGGAGCTTACAGTCACTGGAGTACCAGTTGCTCCCACCTGATGAAAAATGCATTAAGTGTAATAAAAAAATGAATACCTTCTCTTTATTTTGTACCACTGGACCTATTTTCTATTTACTGTTACTTGGAAATTGTTCATATTTAATTTTTTTTCGCAAAGTACATGTTTTTTCATTGTTTTTAATATTTTCAATTTCCTAGTGACTTGAAGTAATCGTTCTTGCCTTAACAAATTAAACTGTACATTCTACTTTGCACTAATGAAATTATATTGTTATTATTAATCGTAATTTTATTATTAAAATTAATTACTCCCCTACAGTTAATATTTATATTTATATCCGTACATAATTCTTCTATATAGTTAACTTTCTTACCGCATTAACAGCAAAATGAAAAATGTAATAATTTATCTGTTAAAATAAATGTCAAAATTGAGATGGCGATACTGTATTTGATAAATCTACCATCAGCTGCTAATATTTTTTAGAGCCTGCTCTTCTTCTTTCAATAAACGAAAATTTCTTTTCATATAGATACTATTCTAGCTTGATATCGCTAAAAATTAATTGCCCATTTTTTAAAATACGACCTTTGAACACCCCGCATTAAGCTAGAAATCAATAATAAGATAATTTATAACCAAACTTATCTATATTCAAATACAAATAAATAGAAGCCAGGCCCATTGGAACAAGAAAAAAGGAAAGTATTCATTTTTTTATTACATCTAATGCATTTTATCAAGATGGAAGAAATTAGTTGTCCGGTGACTGTGGATTTCCATTGTTAGTCCAATAAAATGAAAACACAAAGCGTGTTAAGATTCGATCTGTAAAAGGAGTATTCTGCAACTCTCTTCAAATCAACGGAATAATAACGAATTTTAATGAATTGCACAATTTTTTTAATTAAAATTCCACCTTACTTCATTTTGCCTTCATTTTTACTTCATGAATTAATTCGTGTTGATAATATTTGTTTTTTCCCTTACTTTTTCTGAAAGTTTTTTTTTAAAGGATGGGTTTACGAATTAAAAAAAAAGCACTTAAATCACGTTTTATCTTAGTTCTTATCAGTTGACGAAACTGACGTATATCCCGATAATTTTATTATATATCGTTTTATTATCTTTTAATTTTGTGAAGAATATTTTGATAAACAATAAAATGATAAATTATTTTTAGATTGATTCTGAATTCATGCATAATCATAATAACATCAACAAAAACATTAAGAATGACAACAATGGTAATGCGCTTGTTTTTTCAAGATACGAAAATGGTATATTTTGAAGTATAGTATATGGTTTAAGTAATTAGTGCGATCTATAAAGGTATATGTACACGTTGTATATTTTCAATTATTGCATTACTTAAGATTTTTACTTATCAATTTGACAAGCTCCGAAATGTCAATTTCAGCAGGAGATGTTTATCAGTGTAACAATTATCTGAAATCTAAATTATTGTACTGAAAAAATATTTGTTAATTTTTCAAATAAACATTTATCCAAACAGTTAGAATAAATAAACATTTCAAATTAATAAATTTTTTCTCAATGTCATAAAGATAAATGAAAAAATTTCAAAGTATTTATGAAAAAAAATGAAAGACTTGTAGAAATATTTCATTAAGTAGATTATTTTTTTTTTTAAATTAAGTAGATTATATTATATAGATTATCATAACTCGTTTGGATATTAGATGGATTTCAGCTTAAAATCTGGCATGCGTATAACATAAAAATATTGATAAAAAGGAAAAGGTAAGACTAGAACTTTAATTTACTCGATCGGTAAATATTTCATCGAAATCAAATAGATCGGATCGAAAAGTTTGTTATCCAACGCACTGAACAAATTCTAACTTTCGTCAAATAAAACACACCTTTCCGTATAAATATAATTAATGGTTATTGGATATTAATTCCCCCTCTTGTTGTCCCCTATTCTCATTCTCTTTTTCTCTCACTCTCTCTCTCTCTCTCTCTCTCTCTCTCTCTCTCTCTCTCTCTCTCTCTCTCTCTCTCTCTCTGCCTCATCAGATTTTAGTGTTGCTCATACTAAGCAATAAAAATCTTAAAAAGTTTAAAAATATTCTTATATAATATTTCATATTTACAAAAGGTTTCAAAATGTTATGTTTTAAACAAATAATTTGTCTTCATATTTATTCAGATGTTTTAAATTATTATATAACAAATATATTGAAGAATATAGTTTTTGAATATTTATTAGTTCAAAACAATACCTTCGTTAAACTTTTTAATTAATTTTAATATGCAAAATAAATATTTTTCAAATCGAGAATATACTTTACAACAATTATTTTTGTATATATTCGAATGGCTTTATACTCTCAAAAGTAGAATAAATAATTATTGCGATGATATCTTAACGAAGTATATTTCGCAAAGACCCGCTATTATAATCTAACGCGCCGCTTTGAAAGCTTAATTTTATACTCGCGCGAACGAAACAAAAATTGCATAACGTCATTAGATTCCGTGAACCCCGGCTTGCCTTTGTTTCTGATGCCTATTATATCTGAAGTTTTTGAAGCATCTATCTACCAGCGATCGAGGCACTTAAGACTATAGTCAATCGCGAATTGACCTCTCCCCCCTTCTCACAATACAAGCAATTAAATACCAAAGGAGGAGTGGCCGACTTTTGTTTTCCTACATAATTAATCGGTTTTTCGACCACTATCCACTGGAGGTTGGCCGGAGCACCCTGCCCCGCTCGACGTCAGCTGATAAACAATGCGCACTCGTGCGCAAATAGAAATATATAGGCAGTGCGATCGTGATCAATACGAATAATGTAACACTTAATAATATAAGAAAGTTACGAATACGTAGAATATTCCAGTATAATTCTCAACCAAAAAAATTCAGGTGCGATCAAAGTGATCAGTTGAGAATTGGGCACGATTTATCGGGAAAATTATCCTGTAAAAATGATAATTGATCGAGCTATAATTTGCGGCAGTTCCGTTTAAAATTTTGATCGTTATTCATTTATATTATAATCTTTTCCGGTGCTATCATTGCACGATATAGCACCATATTAAGATGACTATAAATCAATGAAATTGTTGTGACAAACAATTTTTTCCTTTTTGCCGAAAGCATCCGAATGTATCTGACGAATGTACTATCCATATATATATATATAGAAAAAAATTGTACGTAAAAATAGGAATGATTATACGTAGAGGTATATAATATTATATCGACGAGTGCGAGTGTCACATAAATATAGACACAATGTTTATCGATCGCCGGGCTATGTAGACGCGGCGCGTGTGCCACACAAAAATGGCCCGTCCGTATACAACGTATCTATACAACGCACACGTGCATACACAGTCACCCATACCTCTTCCCTGCCTCTCCTCCCGCCCAGGAGTCCATTCGATTACAGTGTGTGTAAAAGCCGAGGCGGTGCAAAATATTATTCGGTATATATTATTGGCATTGCGGGACGTCCGGACGCGCGAGCGATACGTCATTGAGAATCATTCGTTCCGCGAGCTCGGGAAGATTATTATACATCGAGCGAGCTTGCGGGTACGACACAGCAAACAGATAGGGACAACGGGACAGGTGTAGATGGGTGGGCTTCCCGTCCGAGCACAGGAGTCGGCGATGGGAAATTTGTTACAAAATATTTAGTATCCAAAATTTAATCGAAAATAATAACTCTTAAAATATCACCGACGAAAGATTATATTAACGATAGAATTTAATATATTAATCGTCGCGATATAAGGTGGGAAATTTATCTATACTGATTAAAAAAAAAATAACTGTGTAGATTTAAAAAAAACTGTTATCGGCTCGAATCCGATGTGGGTTGGTCGTTATATTAAGATTTATAAATTCGTTTCATCCGTCATGATGTAACGATATATATGGTTAAGCTCTATTGACAGTAGTCCTTCATTGATAAATTATAGTCAACTTCTTAACGATATAATCGCAGAAACGATACAAGATTAATAAATCTGTATCGAAGAGATGTGTTTTATGTGTACGTATATTGTATAATCTTATGGAGATGAATATAGTGCAGGTTTAAAAAGTTCAACTGGTGCAATAAAGATAACCATGTCCGCATAAGAAACGTATATTATAAAAAGTTGACTCAACAATTTTAAAAAGAACATCATCGATCCTTGATTTTATATATGCAAATACGCGCAAGGTTAGAAAATTTCTTATAAGAACTTGTTACGGATCCGCGGATCTTGGTGTGAGACCAAGACAATGCTGTAAGACCAAATATTTACTTCTGTTTCACTTTCTTCTTTTCTTTTCCTCGCGCAATTACAGTACGATTCGCGACGGTACTCGAAAGAGTTCGAGGGGGTGGTGCGGCCGGTCGTCGAAGCAGCCAGACGCGCCCGCGGATCATTTTCGAGAAAGCGAGTGGTGCACGGGCAGTGCGCGGATGCACGCCCGTATGTACGCGGTATTGACACTTGACAATGACCCCGCCGCGCGGGGGCGGATCTCCGTTCGCACCGGAGAGAGGGAGCAGCAGCTGATCGCGCTGGGTCGCGCGGCGCCATAACAGCGCAGAGGGAGGGGAGGGAGCGGGTTCGAGTTTATTACGGTAAATCGCTCGCGCGGTGAAAATGGACGATGATCTCGAGGGGCTCTCACCTCTGGCCGATGAACGACGCGGCACGGGAAGCCTTATCTCCCCGTTATCACTTTCCCCTGCCTCTCTGTCTCCCTCCGCGAACGCCGAGTTCCTCCGGCTGCACTGCTCGCTCGCTCCTTGTTGTTGTTGTCGCTGCCGCTGCTACTGCTGTACAATGCCTCGCGCCTTGCGAGGTATTGAATATATACAGAAATATATATATATATATATATATATATATATATATATATATACGTATATACGTATACGGACAATGGGCAATATATAATAACGACAATGATAAAACCGGCGGCCGAGGGAGGATGTAATTTATAATGAACTGAATATATATATAGATATCTATACAATGCACCGCGCGGCGAAGAGGAGCTCTGCTGCAGCAGTGCCGACGATGACGTCCGCTCGCTCCTGCCGTGCGATCTGCACTATTATGTGCTCGGTGTGCGCGGGTGCAGCAGCCCCGCGCGGTCGCGATGCGCGATGGGCTCGGAAGCGCGGCGTTAGCGCGCGCGCGCGCGGACCGATGAGGCGAAGGACGCGGACAAAGGCGCGCCGATGCGCCGACTCCGAAAGGTTTTCCTGCACACACGCACACACACACACACACACACACAAAATCGTACATACATACATATACATATATACACATGCACAGACGTATACAATCTTCCTCTACCTCTCTTATCCGCGCGCATTATATGCAGATATAGAAGTCGAGATTTTTTACACGTGTTCCCCCCTCCCCTCTCCCTCTTTGTCTCCCTCACTTACTCACTCATTCGCTCATTCGCTCGCTCACTCACTCACTCACTCACTCACTCACTCATTTTATGACAGGATTGTGTTTTGCCTATGTATTTTTTATTATCCCTTATGCACCGAGCTTTAAATTTAATGCATGTATGTTTGAAGGGATGACTGGAATGTATGCGATGCAGTTCATGGGTGAACTTAATTGTTTACATTGCCTAGTAGATGTAAGACACTTTTGTTATTCTCACGATACATTTACTTTTAGCTTTTTTCTGTATCTGATACGTTTTATAACGTTCTTTGATATCGGTATAACTGATTTACTGTGATATATTATAATATATTTATATAATTATCATACAAAATAAATACATCTATCTGTCTATCTATCTATTTATCAATCTCCCCATCTTACTATCCCCCTCTAATTTTTATTCGAATTTTAATTAATATTTTTTATATTTATGTATGATATAAAGTGTTATGAACTAGCATTGTTTTGCAGTTTTATACTAATATGCAAAAATGATTAAATTTGTTAAATTTATATTCTAGTGTATATAAGATTATGTCAAGCATGTTAACTATATTGTGAAACGAGAGTCTTTAGTCTATCAGTCTAATAAATAATTATCACTCTTTCTGTCTTGCTTTTTTCATTTTCGTATTTTTGTATATTTCTCATTATTATAGTCTTGTCTTGTAACAGATCTTATACTAAAGTTATTAGATATAAACAATATTCATAGACAATGCGTTCACTATTTCTAAATTAATATAATTCTTATAATTATGTGGGCTGATGAAAAATTATTCATTTAATTTTTTTTTTTTGTAAAATTATATTGTTGTAATATGCATATTTGCTATTGAAGTTTATATATGTGTATAATTTACTGATCCTTACGGATATACATCAACGCTAAATAAATACTATATAACCAATCCATCAATCAATCAATTATCCTTCTCTCCCCCCTCTTCCACTTTTTCTCACTCTCTCTCTCTCTCTCTCTCTCTCTCTCTCGCGTTTTTTTGCTATATCCAAGACTGATTTCCATGTACTACTCCAGAAACCTATCGTTTTCAAAGATAATTCTTTAGAAATTAAGGAACGTAGTTTTTAATAACTAAAGTATATGATAGATCAGAATTCAAGAATTTTTGAAAATGTTGTTTCGGTATATTATTAACAATTGAAATATGGTAAAAAAGTATTCTTTCAAATAATAAAGTTTGGAAATAACAATCTACATAATATGAGTATTGTATCAATTTCAGCATCGATCTGTAGGTAATCATGTGCATTTCTTCGCATATACCATCTCTAAATAATTGCATTAAATTATTACTGATGCCAGGTACACTAATTCATCATTAAACTGATACGCTAACACATCGCATGATATATTTTTAAGAAGCCGTCCTTTGTTAGTAGACGCTAATGCTTTTTGCACATGAGGTATCCTTTTTGAACGATTTATTTTTCCGCGAGACAGAAAATGTGAATTATAATTTTTAGTAACGTAACGCATCATATAATATAGAATCCTGTATAATTCCTTTTGAAGAAAATTATTTTAAAAATAATTCTTTATAATTTTTACAAAATTACTGGTCGTCTTTAGTACTGGTTCGACCGCAGAGTGGGCAAGGTATGAATGTATATATATCGATCGACCCCTTTTTTGAACTGAATAAAACTGTATACATTTTATCCTCTTGCGGTGAAGGTATATAATTTTTTCGTAAAAAATGCGATTATTAGAACTTTATATGTATGTATTATTTATTTTATTTATTTGCCAGAAAATACAATTGATCGCTGAAGTCAGATTAGAATTACCTTCTGACCTAGTTGTCAACAGCCCAAAATGGGTAAATAGATTACCTGTACATTGGTCTGGTTCCTAAAACTATATATAAATTTATTAGAATACAATTATGCTACGATTATAATAAATTTATATTACATTTATAGATGTAAAATTTCAAATAAATATTATATATATATACATACATCTACTGGTATTATAGAAAAAAAATATATACGCGATTTCAAATATATGCGCGTGGCTCTATATACGCGTGTACATATAACTCGTTCGGTCGGTGCAAAAGACATCTTTATTGCGACATACTACCTTTGGTGGAAAAACAAGAAACTTGTTTTATCATCAGTTGCTGGTTGGTATACGTCGATGAATGGTAATGATAATCCCGACATACTTTGACACCGCGATTTTTTTAGAAAATTTAATTTAAGCGATTAAACGATTTACATTTCATTATTGAACTATTCTCTTTAAATTGAAGCTTTAAATAACCATACCGTATGATGTATAGCTGGAAATATATATTTCAATAGTGAAATTTTGTGATGCAATATTAAATTGAGCTACTTGATTTAACATGTTAAAAAAAATTAACACCAAACTATAAAATTAAAATTTTTTAAATAAATTTTTTTGTTTAAAGCAATAAAAAATCAATATTATACTTGATCATATTATTAAATTTTATAAAGAGTATTATACTAATAGTATATTATGCAAATTCAGTCCTTACTCATTAGCTCTAAATTTGAATTTTTATCATGCCGAATGACTTCCGAATGGTTCTCAACAATTCATAATGCTTATATGCATCAATGGTCAAATAAATTTCAATATAATCTACTACTTGTATTATTTTTATTGTTTTCTTAGTTACTAGTAGCACAAGGCTTAATATTTTACTAATTATTTTATTCAATCATTTTCAATTCAACTAGATTTACATTAAAGTTACTAGGATGGGCTTCTGAAAAAAAAAGTTTTATTGAATTTCCAAAAATAATTATCATTCAAAAATTCAATAACCGAAATTAGTCACATTAGCTTGTTAACCATTTATGCATGTAATATATAAACAGCATATGATTGAATATCAATTAACTAATATATTTGAATAAATAAATTGGCTAAGCTAAATAATAAGTTTTTTTTTAAACAATTGATAAATTTCATTTCTGTACAGTGAATACAGATTTATTAAAAATAAACTAAAAAATATCAAAAATCGAACGTTGATTATAAGAGTTGAAATAAAATGTCGTAATAAATAGAATTAAAAACAATACTTATCTCTAAGACTTATAATCCTCAACATTATAGACATTAAGAAAACGTTTTAATAAGTTGTTTCCTGGTGCCTTAAAATACAATATAAATTAATTTCCAATTTCGTACAAAGAATAAAAAATAGTTTGTGTTATTAAGGAGCTATGAGTGATGAACATTCAGTAATAGAAAGTTGGCAAAATCTTCCACTTAATCGACTTAATCGATATCAGAAACCTTAAAAGCTCCGAATCGAATCGCCGAGTCAGGTACGAATGTGAATTAAGAAAATGTAATATTCAACTAAGGCTTTTATTAGAAACGCTCGTTTAGCATAGAAATTAATTGAAATTAATAATTGAAATTTGCATGATTTCACCGAGTTTAAAATCACTGCGAAGAATCGGATATCGCGTGTTTACGTCCAATGAAGATATTACAGGCGCGTGCGTACGTCCACATAGACACATTCGCACACCAGCAGACATACGCAGAATAGCAGAGCCACGTTGACTAACGTCAAACGCAAAGACATTATACAATAGAAATAAATTATATATATATATATATATATATATATATATATATATATATAAATATATGCCATATTTTTTGAAAAGTAAAAGCACGAATATATAGAGCGTGACATATAAATATTTAAAAGACCCAGTATTGCTTAGCGACAAAAAAAGGAGACATATATATATATATATATATATATATATATATATATATATACATATACACACATGACTATTGAACGCAAGAAGAGATATTACCTTCGATACGCGGGAACGAAATGCGAAAAAGGCGCCTTGACTTTGTGTGGACCAAAAATAGAAGGGCGCCAGTTAATATATATATAAGCAGTGTATAAGCGCGCGTTCGCGTCGCACCTTTCGCGCCAGTAGTAATATTCGGAACTGCTCAGGCCGCCGAAAAGTAAATATACGATTATATGTGAATATCGCATTTTTACAGTAAATTTATTTCTGTCAAAGTTAAAAATTTCAATCTGTATGGTACTGGCATTGAAAGTCTTTTTAAGAGTATTTTATGATTTAAATGGGAGAATCATACTATAACATATTGCTTTAACAAAACAATTCATTTACTTTTTATATTACATAAGCTTTCTAAAGTAATGATAAAGAAACGTCTACTAACCGGTTATTATGACCCATTTTATATTATAGCAAGTTATGAAATTAAAAGTTGGAGCGGTCATACAACCATGTGCTAAATAAAATAAAATTTATTACAACAGATGATTTGAATACAAATTTGAAAGAATAATGATGAATAAAAGACTCTATTGAGGATGAAGGAAATTTATGAGTTGAAAAGTTTATTCCATTTTTACAATAGTTTAAAAAGAAATTAAAAAGAGCCAAATAATATTACTAATAGAAACAAAAATTTCATCTTCACCTTGCCCAAAATTAAAAAAACCGTTACGTTCAACAGCAGTGAGTTTGTTGTTTTAAATTATTTAACTTGTTGCGAATAAAATATAAAATTCTAAATCCGACAAAGGAGAAACGAAAAAAAAATACCATCCAATCGAGTTAAATATAAAACTTCGCCGTATGATAAAGTTTCGCTTACAGAGGTCTATCGATTCTATGTTTTTTAGGCTACATTTCAAGTATTTTCCTATTCTCTTTTAGGTATTGATTGGATTTCATATTTTTTATTTGTTTTTATTATTGGTTTTTAAGAATTTTCAATACTTTTATGACACGCTTCTCTATATCGAAGATTAGTACATACGGTTATATTTATATATGATCTGGTTTATTCTAACGTGTTATGCATTCTCATGAATTAATATATATACATTAATCTCTTTATTCAAAGATTTCGTTACGAAAATTTTTTTTATCATCTTCAATAAACAATGATTGTTAATGCAATTGTACGTGGTATTCTCATTATATATTAGATTATAACTGATGATATCAAAACCAGGAAATACTTTAATATCAAAATATTTACATTCAAATTATCCATATTTTTAAATTTTACATATTATTTTTAATTTTTAATTAATTTTTATTTTTTAATTTAAATTAACTCTTATTTCGATTTTGTAAACATTTCATTACTTACACAGGAATATAACGAATAAAATGGAGCAGAGATCGTTAATTATGGATGTTAACTACAATTCGAAAAAAAACATTAGTTTATAAGTTATCATTCTAGAACTTCCATATTTGAATAAAAAAATCGAACAATTAGAATAAAAAAAAAGACAAATTATCAATTCAGTTCATACATGTATTTTCTCCTAGACTTTTTTATATTACGCGCGCGCGCACACATATACAAAATATATATATGAATGATATGCGAACTTTTTACTATTTTCTTTGCTTGCTCATATCGTAAACAACAATTCGCGCATATTTAGATAATATTCAATAATTCAATTTCCGCAATACCGAATATAAAATCAAAAGCTATTAAGAATTTATAATAACGCAGGCATTAACTATTCATGACAAAGTGTATATTTCCGAGTAATATATAAAGTGACGGGCAGTCGCGGAGCGTAGCCTTCGCTCTCAAAAGGCGCAAAGTAAGAACTTTCACTACTCCCGCGTGATAATTTCGTGTACACTATTATGTACAAATTCATACATACATATACATGCATGCATCCATATATGCAAACATTTTTACATACATAACAGCATGGGTTTCGTGAATTTTTTATACGAAAAATGCAAGAGGCTTTTGAGCACTGCGTCTGCGAATTACAATAACATCGTCGACTTTCCCTGAGATCGTTATAAAGAATAAAAATAAAAATTACCCCCTCCCCCCGCCCATCGCTCCATGGCGAGAAAAGGTTTTCCATTAACACAATGCGAGAATGCGTGAGTACGTTGCGCAAGGGAGTCTCGATGCGAATTACTGCGATTATCGACCGTTATTATATCTTTATACATACATCGAGGATTATTATAGCTTCTCACAGCGCACTCTTGGCCAATTAGCCAAAAGGAAAATACGAGGGGGGCGAGCGTGCGCCCCCGCGGACCCCAAGAAGTCAGACAACCCTGAAAATATATAATATGCGATCTTACTAAGTATACAACGCCCAGTTGCTATATAAATTATGCCGTGTAAAGTGAAAAATAAATCACTTGTTGGGAAAAATAAAAATTTTTTGTATTGTTTATATACACGCGGTCTGGTCAAAACATATCGCGAATAGATAATTTCCGCGGACTACGCACATTCGATTCTTGATTTTTTTGTGGCGTCATGTTGATGCTCGTGTCCCTCACTTATGCATACAAGGTCGGCCATTTTGAACGCTCACTTAATTTTTGACAGCTATTTTGCTTGAACATATTTTGGTTCGTCTTCGAAAGTTGTGTATTTCAAGAAATGGATCAAAGAATCGGTACTATTTGTGTGAGAAAGAATAAAGTACGCTAACGCATTCCGAATGTTGACTGTAAGTTAGACTACCTTTGAAACAAAAAGAACGTTTATCGGTGGTTCAAAATATTCTCCGAAGGCCGAAGTGTGAACGATGAAGAACGAACCTGGCGTCCAAGTACGTCAATAACAGAAGAAAACATTGACGAATCGGATAATCATTGAATCATCGTTGAAGAAGTTATTGATGGACGAAACATATCGATAGGCTTGTACTATTTCATTTTCGCCAATCATTTAAACACAAGACGTAACGATCTAAATTTGATTTAGAAGATCATAACTTGTGACGAATCATGGATTTATAGTTATAACGTGGGAACCGACAGTCAATCACCTCAACTTTAATTGTATTAACTGATTAACCATTGCACATTGTCGTTTTGAAACTCTCTTAAAATACTAACCTAGTAACTTATAAAAATTTCTACTTCTTTATAATGAATATATAATACGAAACGCAATTGTATTGCATACAATGATATTAGAATATACATTGTGGTATCGGTCTCATATACTAATCGATGTAGTTTTTTGCCCCATACGAGAGAACCAAGTAATGAGGATATTATTTTATCGATAAAATCATAAGAATAAATGTAATTAATTTTACTAGCGAAAATTTTGAACTTAAAATTTCAACAAATTAAGTATTTACTTATCGCTCGATCAACTTTTAATAAGTTGTTTCGAGAGAAAAAAAGAAAAAATATAAAATATACAAAATATTTGCAAATATTAGAATGAAAAATAAAATTGATATTTAAGAAAGAATATATAGATTAGACTCATTATTCAGACAACAGGTGACATATATGAAACATTTTTTATTTATTCCTAAACGACAACGGGTCATCTATTGTTCTTCTACTAATGAGCCGAACGTACATAACTTGTGTAATTTCGTAGATATCGGTTTTATTTTTTAGTACTTCATTTTTAATTATTTCATTTTTAAATTTTTATTCGGAACAATTTATGAAAATTCTTAAAAATTTCTTAATTTAAAAAAAACTATCGGAAGTAACGGTATCATAGTATGAGATGGTCAATTTGATGAAATCAAGGATATAAGTATAATGAATTTTCTCTTCTATACTTTATATATTTTAAAAATTTAATTAATTATATATATATATATATATATATATATATATATATATATATAATCCATTGTGAAATTTAATCTATAAATTCAACTATAAAATCTAAATTCTAAAATCTAAATCTTCTAATTGAAAAATTTTAATGACTGTTTGAATTATTAATTGATATACAAATTATATCTATGCACCATACTGCATTTTAATATAAATAAAAAAAGTCTTCATGGCTCTGTTGTTGGATAAATGAGGATCATTTCTGGAGTAATTTTCTGTGTATAATTAGAATCCGGAGTTAGAATTCATCCATTACGTCAGGTTTTTTAAATATTCGAACCTTAGGGGGCAAAAAGGCAGTTGTTTGACATCTTTGAGATCTTTTCTTTAGAAAAGGAGAAAACTCATTCTTAAGGCCTATTCTTGTCCTTTAAAATCATCTTTAAGATTTGCAATATTTTTTTTTCATCAAGATATCGTTGATTGAAATCAAATACTTTAGCAGTTTCGAAAAAGCTAATTTCTCGGATATCCACATATACAGGGCTATAACTCCAGAGCCTTAAGGCAGTATTTTTTGTTCTGGAGCAATAATTTTTTAAGCACACGACTTTTGTAAAGACTTTTGTGAAGTCTCTTTTGCTTTTGTTAGAGAGATCTTGTACCAGATCGTTTTTTATGTTGTTTATGTGGCTCGCCGCACTGAACTGATCAGAAATAGTCAACTAGCATAGCGGCAGATCATTTTCCTTGAGAACGTTTTTCCATGTTTGCTATGTCTTGATGAAAAGGCTCTCCCTACTCTAGGCTAACATCATCTAAATTTTCAAGAAACTAATCCAAATGCAAATTCAAATAATGTGACTTTATGCTCATGTTACAAACCAAATTTTTTAAGCTTAATCACATTCCACTTATCAGCACTTAATAATTAGAATCTTTTTAGTATCCAAAAAGCCATTTAGAACTTTTTTTACATTTATTCAGGTTTTATTTCCTTTACACTCATCACCTTTTCGAAGCCTGCAAATATACCTTCTTTTATCTTTGTATCACTCAGAATGGGATATTTTTTAACGATGGAAATTAGTTGTTTTGAGACTGTTAAAATATTTGATCTCAATCAATGATATCTCAATGGAAAAAAAGATATCTCAAATCTTTTAAATGGATTTTAATAGGTAAAAGTAGCAGACAGTTTTCCCCGTTTAAAAAAAAAATATTCCGCTATGATATAGGGTCTTAAATATAGTAAAAATCCGCCGTTTTGACACTTCAGGTTATGATATTGAAAAAAAATTCGACGTGATGGACAATTCCGAATTTAGATTAAAATTCTACGCAAAAAGTTACTTCAGAAATGACACTCAGTTGGCCAACAACAATCACAATCCCTTATTTTGCAGATCTGCGTAATTATTAAATTGGGATAACATTTAATTTCAAATTCAAAATTTATGTTTAATTTGAACATATAAATATGTGTGAATATGTATATACATATATACATATGTGTGAAAATATATTCACATGTACAATTTTTTGAAAATGTAGTCAACACAACACTTTACATTTAAGAACACTTTATCGATGTAGGGTTGTGCACAATTCCACGTAATGCGTGGAAGATAGTTTATTCGTACGTCGACTGGAGAATTTTTCGACCCCGTGAGCTAGGTGGTGCTATTTATCATGCAATGTTGTAAAGTTTATTTACTATTTTACGGCTTATAGATTTACGTAATAGTATTTTCCATACCTGAGCGATAAAGCAAAACATTACGACCAAGCTGTAAGCATTATTTTCCGATAAAAACGCGCAAAGCATAGTTAATATAATCGTACATAAAGCCAGATTTTGCAGCCCTGAAGCAGGCCGCAAAGTTGGTACTTTTCGCATATACTCTACCGAAAAGTACTATATTCACATATTAAAATGTCGCGTGATAACCTGCAGCGTTTTTTCTACAATATTACTGATGCGTGTAAATATGGAACTGCACGTCGATTTTTGTAATAAAAACTATATATATATAAATATATTTTTTAAAAATTTGTGTGTTATAAAAAAAATCATCTATAGTTTTTTCAAAATTTTATTTTAAAGTTCTTTTATGTTTGTCTTTTTTGAAGAAGGAAACTTCGTTAATCGACTTTCTCCGTTTGAAGCTGAACAACTTGAGCGATATCGGTTGTTATTCGAGGCTCCATGGTCGCTGAACATCGTGCGCGCATCGGAGAAATCCTTAGCGCAGTCATAAGCGCCGGAAATCCTTGCCGGCGATGTTTTTTCGAAGGACGCGGGCATCGCAATTGCAGATACTCGCGCTCGTGGCAAACGTCGTCGCGGAGAGTGGCGGGAGGGAGGGGGGAGTGAAGGGGAGCAGTGATGAGTTTGCGGTAAGTATCATATACGCGCTGAAACGGCTCGCTCTAGCGTGCCCCTATGGAGGCGTCTTCGCGTCCCCGCGCGCCTACTGCGAGCGTGAGCGATGTGTGTGCAATGCAAAGACGCAACTAACATTATTATAGCCATCGCCGCGTATACGACGCTTTAGCGACAGAAGCGCAGCGACAGAAGCGAAGCGACGCCGCGCCGCTCGCCGAACGCGCGCTGCAGTCCGTATTTTTCGACCCTCGCGCTAACAACGCGTCGAGAGTTATATGCAAGCGTATTTTGTTTTTTATCGCTGACAAGCTGAATCGCCGATGACCCTATAGCTGCGCGGTGTTCTGCTCTATATAGCGTCGGGCGAATTTCCGATCGTTCTGTGCATCTCTATATATATACCTACATATACACTCGGCTGACAATTGCTTTTTACGCGCAGCCTCGTCGATTTCCAATATAAGTTTTGACCCTCTCTGCTTTACTGGGCTATGGCACAAGTCTATTCGCGAATCAACGGTGCACAGGTGAGATAAAGCCATAACGACATTATAGTAGTTATAACGTATATAATGGATATAATTTGAACGAGCTTATTAATTTCCTTCGGTATTTTTGTTTTATTTTTTCCTTGCATCGGCTTACTATTTTGCGGAGATCTAATGGTGAAAACGGCAATTAAGCAAGTTACAAGTGTCGGCCTGTTATTGAATTGAGTCGTTTCCGGAGAGGCTAACATTTTTTTTGAAAATTACATTATCGTTGAGCTTCGCATGGAAGGATAAATTCCTTCTCCGTGTTAATTATTTTTTATCTTATTTCACATAAAATTAATAGTCGCTTCTATAACGTGTCAATATATGCGTTATTTGTTAAGAAATCTAGTAAATTAATTTATTTTTATCGATATGTCTTCAATAACTGTTATAGATTTTTTCAATAAGACAAATATCAAAGAAATTAATGTTAATTTTTTATTAGAACTCTATAAGCACCGGTAATAACTATTCAAATATACTCTAGTGAAAATTCATTTTGAAACGGTGTCTTTCTATGTTACATAGGTGCAAAGGAAATTCCGGCAGTATAAAAAAAATATTAACGAGTATAGAAAAAGAAAAAATACTTTTGCAATAATGATCTATCGTATGATCGCATTTAAGATTATCGTAAAAAATATTTTTAACCAATGTAAAGGAAGCATTTTCGGTAACTTATTGCCTTTACACGCATAATCGTCCACATCATTCAAACATATTTAGTTTATTTATACATTTTGATGTTCAAAAAAACAATTTTGTACATATTAATGTTAATGTGTGTCTAGTTTCCAAAATTCATAAAAGTAAGTTTGATATATAATTATTGTATTAGGTTTGACATTATAAATAAGACTAAATTACTTAAAAAATCAAAAATAAAAAGAAAAATCAAATTACATACAATATCTAATACTTAAGGATGACCAAGGACTTAACAGAACGCGTCTATTTATTATTAATTTTATAATATGTTTATAATGCCTGGACTTCACTGTTACTGAAAAAAATTTAGTGAATTTATGCGAATTCAGAGTTAACATTCATGAAATGAAATGTTCCAGTTGAAATAAAAAAGATATTTCCTGAATTTGAATCTGTCTTAATTACTTGAATTAAATACCGTTTATTAATTAAACAGAATCATTTCATTGACAGGCAGAATTTAAATATTTATTTGGATTTACTATATAAATTACAGTTCAGTATGGCAATATTATACTTAAAAAACTTTATATAAAATTAGATCTAAAGAAAAAATTAGTTATAAAAGTGCATTTTTTAAATTATTAAGTAAAACTTTTGTAAGTAGTGGATGTGTATTTATGTGCGCGTGCGTGTGTGTATGAATACGTTCTTATTCATGTGTGATGAGAAAAATTTCTAAAGTTTGATTCGAATCAGTTAGCTTAGCAAAACTGTATCTTGAATGAGAACAATTTTTTCATTTCAAAAACCATTGTCAGAGATGTGATAAATTTGGCTTAATAAGTAGACAATTCAGACTTTAAAGTCAAATAAATTACAAATCTCCATTGTATATCACAACTTTGTAAAATTGAATAGAATTATATTCTTGATAAATTTAACAAAAAATAGTTACTAATTATTAATAATAATTGAAAAAGTAGTAAATAAATATATTAATCATATGGTGTATTACGTGCGTAAAAGATCACAATTAATTAATTTTAACTTCGTACGCAGAGTGCGTTTAATAGCTCAACTATAGTCCAATTTTTAATATATTTCCAACAAATCTGTATGTCAACTATTGCAATATTCAATGAATTTCATATCATATATTGATTTAAGCATTGAATTAAAATAGTTTCGAGTTCAAATTCGAACTTTGACAGAAGCAATTCATGACATCAGCGTAGCTATACTTCTCTTGTATCATAATAAATTTTTGTGAAAACTAATCGATTTTATTCAATGCTTATATAACTAATTACGAATAACAATTCATTTTCATGACTTTACAGACTAAATTTATGCTGAATCTACAGAGTATTAATAGATCACGCATATTGTAATGTTATATCTATATTTGTCATTCAAATTTTTTATGTCGATACTATTGAAAAACTTAAGTTATTCTTTTTATTCAATTAATATCTCACACTGAGTATAAATTAATAATATAATTATGAGGACAACTATATATACAGAAATTTTATCAATTTTATAAAGATATATTTTTATTTCGTGTGAAACGTTAAAACATTTTAACTTGTGCCGTAATAGTATCTCGGAGCATTTAATTAGTTCGGCGTCAGGTATAAATTGAGTTTCTTTCACATTTGCTTTGCCATTGACAAACGATTAGCATACATGTCGAACTGTCATTTCTGAATTGCCATTTTTACATTTTATTTACGATTTCTCTTTCGCTACTATAAATACAAAAGGCTAAAAATTCTGCTGTCGCCTATATTCTTAGTTTATTTATAAGTATATATGTGATATTTCCTTTCCAATTTTATCACAGGTCTTATTTTTGGAATATACAGAATTTTGACTTATTTTTATTTCTTTAATATGGACAATGGCTAGCGAGTTTCTATTTCGACTATTGAGTAAAATTTTTTTATTTTAAAGATTTTTTCCTCAGTTAAAATAGTGTTTTTCAATGGTTGAAGTAAACATTTTCCTTTTTTCTACTTAAGTTCTTTAAAATACAACGAAACTTTATTTTTTGTTTAATTTGGGTTTAATAATTTATTGATAAAATCTGTTTTCTGAAAATCTATTGTAAATCTATTGTAAGTTTGAATAATATGGCATATTTTAGATTTAATTAATGTGTGTAAATAACAAAAATTAAGCAGTCTTCTAGTACGTTGTCGTAAATAAAGTTTATAGAGACGTTTTCACCGAGTATTCCTAGGTATAAACGACATTTATTCAGGTGACCCATATATAGTTTTAGAATTTTTAAAGAATAATTTAAATGTATAACATGATTATATGTATTTTTTTCTACATATTATTTAACTTTCTTTTAGTAGTGCAAACGTTTTTAAAGTGCAAACGTTGACCACAAGTATACATATACGCGAAAATTTTTTTCTTATTCAAGAATGAAAATTAATCCTTTATTAGTTTTTGGGAATTATTTCAATTCGAAAATTGGTTGTAAATTACTTGACTATAATCCCTATTAAATAATAAAAAAAATTTTAATCTACATAAAATAAACATACAAAAAATAAACAATAAAAATAGTTATGTATAAAAATAATAAAACATAAAAGAAAATTATATTTTTTAATATGCATAATTTAATGCCATATTATACTCTGTAAAATGTGCTGAAACAATACTGAAAAAGTAAAGTAATTTTCCAATATGTTCTTTACGATATATATATATATGAAATTGATTCGGTTGATTTCGTAATTTTGGAACACTCTGTATTTATTCTAAAGTTGTTTTACAATGATTGATAATACTTTCGTATATCAGGAATTTCCAAATAATTCATTAAGACTCATTCTTTATAATCAAAGGAATCAGCAAATCAAAAAATAAATTATCTAGTCGTGAGATCATTATGCAAATAATTACTTTAAGTATACCTCTGTAAATATTACGTCAATTCAATTGTTCAAAAATGTAGACTCATATTATTATGCTTCCAATGCATTATCGAATATTGCATGAGCGTTCTTCCATTTTTTCTTTTTTAGATTCTTGCTCGTGGCTCAACGCATTATACGTTCATTTATATACTTTGATATTTAATACCTATTTGTTTTAATTTCTAATGGTCCATTTATTCGAAAAAGTCTTTAATTTTTTTATGTGTTTCGTAATATCATTTCAAATATATAATAAATTATGGTGTCAATCGTTGTTCAAAATGGTTGCGTATAGAATTTGTGTAATTTAGTCTCACTATTTATTGTAGATATATATATAGTAAGCTATTAAAACATAGTTCAATATAATGTACGAGGATAAAAAACTTATTCTAATTGATTAGTTTGTGAATTTAAAGATTTAGTCCTATCATGTTACAGATTCAATTACATACGTTTATTCCGTATTATACTGTTTTTGAGAAATATTGTATATATAGAGTGTACAGTAAATTTAAAATTACTACATTACTAGAGAATTGAGTAGATTTTTATAGCTACACATTTAAATATTTCTTACCTGTTTCCAATGCTGTTAGAATTATAGAAAGTTTTGTTGGACCTGTAGGCCTTCTCCTACGCAAAATAGTCCTCAAATGTGAAAGGTAAATAGTTTTTTTCTGGGGTTCCATATTTGTTCCATTTAAATTTCAAACAAGGAGATACAAAAACTTTTCATGCGGGATTTTGCCATATTCATATTACAATCGCAATTCTCCCTATTCAATACAATGTATAACTAAATAATATTAGAATTCATCAATTAATTTACGAGTTTATTTATAATAATTTAAATAATATTCTTATTTAAGAGAGCGGTTTATGTATAAAAAAAATGTCATACGTTATTGAGGGTTAATGGAGTCAATGAAGTGAATAACAATTTTTTATATTTGTTAAATTTTAAAAATTTTTGCAAAAACCTTTTATATAACGAAATAACTCCGGTTAAATCAAAAGCAATGGTAGTTTATGCATTATTCAAATGTCTGAAGATTACTTTGCAAAATATTATTGAGAGTTTAGTTCATATATTTATGATTTTATAAATTAGACGTTGTAACCATTTATTTTTCTTTGAATGACATACCTTATAATCGTTATAATTAAATTTACTTGCGTACTGACGAACACGCCAGCATATATTTTCGAAAAATAAAAATCACGTTTTTTAATCTATATGATCGAAATAGGTAAGCAATTGTTTTGTTGATTTATATTAACGCATTTAATTGTTCAAAGTACTCAAAACAGATTTTAGATAAATTAGCATTTTAGTAAATAACTGAAAATGTGAAACGATATATAAATAAATAGATGATAGTCACAATTATATTAAAAAATTTGGATAAATGTAAAGCGCGGTTCTATAATGATATTAGAAATTATTATAGCAATTATGGCAAATTATAATAATATTTCGAGTTAATGACATTTTGATTGAATGCAGTATTTAAATTCCTTGTTTGGAGAGGACGATTAACTCTTGATCAAGCTCAGTTATTATAGAAAGGGGGGGGAGACTTAAAAAATAATTACAAATATAATTATGGCTTTATAGAACGCCATTACGATTATAGGTTCTTAAAAAGAAAGCGCGGGGAAGTTGACTCTCTCAAAGCAACTGAAATAAATGAGTTTTTTTTTTTATAGAAAATAAGATGTTTCATCAGACGAGCAGATTCCATGCGTGTCTATCTACTGATTACATGGGTAATCAGTCATACGAACCTTATTATAGGATTATTAGATACAATATCATGAGTATATATCTCTCGGTGCACCTCATAATTATATGCGGGAGAAGTATATATAAGTACAATAATATATGTCGTTGTACCTCTTGCAATTTCCAAATATCTCACTCTCTCGTAACCGTGCGCCAACTTACGCGGTGTAGCAAAAAAAGTTGTGTATTCGAAAGAGAAGGTGCGAGACCAACTGCAGGTATATATATATATATATATATATATATATATATATATATATATATATATATATATACACTATATAGTAATATACTGACTTTTATAAGCATTAGCTTTTAAACCTCGAGCGACGCTCTCCCTTTCCCAGTCGCGCTCCGATCTCTGCACGGTAAGTAACGCACCTTCGATCGCGTAATCCCGCTGACAGCAGGCCTCTACACAAGTGTTTTTCTGCTATATGTCTATATAATATACGTCCCTTTCCATCTCTCTCTCTCTCTCTCTCTCTCTCTCTCTCTCTCTCTCTCTCTCTCTCTCTCTCTCTCTCTCTCTCGCATGCACGCGCCGTCTCCTTGCTCCATTTTCGCAACCGCAGACGATCCGCTTTTGGTCAGGACTGTACCTACCATATAAATATATACATATACATAGTTGATATTATAAAGTGTCAATATACGGCGTTCTTTTTAACCTGTTATAATCGAACAAGACTATTTCTTTTTTTGTTCGCAGCTTGCTCGCCACTGTGCTCTCATAAAATTAGCTAAAAATAGCTATCGTCAAAGACATACAGGTAAGAGAGCAATTTTCAAACTCGTTCTGCTTCTGCTCTGAGCTACGCGCGGTTGCCTGTCAGCTTGTGCAACGCCTACACACGCACTTTCTCTTTCTCGCTGCCAGGCAGTCTTAGCGCCAGTACACTTTACGTTTGTACTTGTCCCTGCAACTAATTTTTTTTGTGATTTCTGTCATAATAGAAAGCATGCCGTGTCCATTTTTGACTCGTCTCTCTGCGAATTATGTGCGAAATTACGGGGCCTCGGTTATAATGAAGTATAAACAGCACTGTCCCGTGATGTCGAGACTGTCCAGCAGCTTTGCAAACTCAGCTGAGATGACGGCTGCTACTACTGAATCTACTTGCGGTGATGCAACGTCTCATAATTCCAATACACTGCTTGACCCTAGCTCAAATAAATGCCCTTTCCTGTCTAAGGAGCGTGATGTTATCAAGGAAGCTAGTGTTGCTGTGAAGGAGGATGTCATTGACTTAACAAATAGTCCCAAGGATGAAGATTCTTTTTCCTACGATGAATTCTTCCATGAGCAGATCATGCGTAAGAAGAAAGATCATTCTTACAGGTATGGTGATTGATTTACATTGATTTTATTAATAATTTTATTCAACACGTATTGAATTTATAACTTTTTCTGCATAATAGAATCTTTAAAAAGGTTAATCGCTTAGCGCAAGAATTTCCAGCAGCTATGGAGTATTCTTGGGGAGAAAAACCTATCACAGTCTGGTGCTCAAATGATTACTTGGGAATGTCTCGGCATCCTGAAGTTACTAATGCTGTACAAGATGCTTTGAATAAGTATGGAGCAGGTGCTGGTGGTACCAGAAATATTTCTGGCAATTCCATGGGTCATGAAATGCTAGAGAAGAGATTAGCAGAATTGCATCAAAAAGAAGCTGGTCTACTTTTTACTTCTTGCTTTGTAGCTAATGATTCAACGCTATTTACTCTAGCTAAAAGTCTGCCTGGTTGCCATATTTTTTCGGATGCTGGGAATCATGCTTCTATGATTCAAGGAATTCGAAATAGTAATGTTCCAAAACATATATTTCGACATAATGATGTAGAACATTTAGAAGAGTTATTATCAAAAGTAGATAAAAGCATTCCAAAAATAGTTGCCTTTGAAACAGTCCACTCTATGTCTGGAGATATCTCACCACATGAGGCATTGTGTGATGTTGCTCATAAGTATGGAGCATTAACATTTGTTGATGAAGTACACGCTGTAGGTCTTTATGGATTTCATGGGGCTGGAATTGGTGAAAGGGATTGGAGTCTTCATAAAATGGATATAATATCTGGTACCTTAGGAAAAGCTTTTGGAAATATAGGAGGATATATTGTCAGTTCTACAAAACTAATAGATATGATAAGAAGTTATGCAGCTGGTTTTATTTTTACTACATCGTTACCACCAACAGTTCTTTATGGAGCATTAGCATCAGTGGATGTTCTTGCATCTGATGAAGGAAGAGCACTGAGAACAGCTCATCAAAAAACTGTCGCTTACATGAAGTCAAGTCTTAATGCTGTTGGACTTCCTGTAATTCCATCGCCTTCCCATATCATTCCAATAAAAGTAATTATGTTTTATCATTCACTTTTCTATATAATTAAAAATAAATATTATAATATATACTAATAATAATTAAATAATTTTTTTTATTAGATAGGAGACCCATTGGTTTGTAGCCAAATTGCTGATACGTTATTAAGAGACAAAGGTCATTATGTTCAAGCAATAAACTATCCTACTGTTGCAAAAGGTGAAGAAAGATTAAGACTAGCTCCAACACCGAAACATACAAATGAGATGGTTACTAAGTTTGTTCAAGATACCTTGGATGTCTTTAAACAATTAAACGTCCCTAAAGTAGAAATAAACAATCCAACAGAAATGGCATCAAGAGCTATATTAGTACATTGACATTTGCCACTGTAATTATTGTATTATAATATAAGTTACAGCTAATATATCCTCACTAAAAGAGTTTATTTATTATATAATAAAGTTGTCCAAATAAATATTTAAGAATATTGTTGAAATGAAAATATTTCATTAAATGATTTAATCATTAAAATTGCGTAATTTTATTTAATGCTTTTCTTTTATATTAAATTTTTTATGAAATTTAGTTGTTATAAATAAATAAACCATGATTTACTATTGTTTATCTTTCAATTTAAATTTATTCCTTTTTATGTACAATAATAAAAAATGACAGTATAAATTTTGAATTGGAAATAAAAAATATAATAAGTATATAAATTATTCCTGTATGATTAACATAATATCAACAACTTCTTTCTTAAAGATTCAAATAGGTATTCAAAAATTCATAGTAGTTGTAAAAGTACCATAAACATTATTTAAAAAATAGAACAGTTTACACAATCAGTTTCCTTTTTAAATTCTCAAAAAATCTCATACATAGAGTTTTACTTCAAATTAAATTTCATACCATGAGCATTAGATTAATTTTTCTAAAAATATAAACTTTTTATTTAGTCAGATGGAATAGAATTTTAATTAAATTACACATTTTACTTTTTATTGCTATGGATTTACCAATAGTATCATTATTTTGAATTTGTAATCACGAAAGAAAAATAAGTTATTGATGGATATAAATATACCTCTAATCTATTAAATAGGATATTAAATCGTATATAAATTTCATTTTTATTTACTTACATTATGTATAATCCTTTATTAAATTTTAAAATGAAATAAATGCAGTTCTTAGCAAATTAAAAACTGAATCCATAATACATTTTCTTTTTGTTCCTAAAATTAAAAAATTATTGTGATGTTTATTAACGTTTTAACTATACACCTGTCTACTGATAATCATGTTTTGAGTATTTGAATAAGCCTTGGTCCAGAGTATGTCAGAGAAAAATTTTGTGATAACCGTATATAGTACATGTTTAAGTTAACAAACAATCAATATGACAATACCAATCAGTAATTACCGGAATTTCGATAAGATAACCTGATAACAAAGTTGCAATACGAATGTAAGTTATATATTGAAGAGAAAATCGATTATTATAACCAGTAGTGTATAAGTCCAACCAGGTCCAACCGCGATGCGTGCGCATTTTACGATTATCAAATTCTATTGTGCTGATCGCAAATTCTAAAAACCGGTAGAAAAGGCGTCTGCAATCTGGTATAACAACGATTTGTATTTTATAGATTTAGCCATAAGGTGTATTTTCTATTATAAACAGATATTTTTTGAGCTTATTTTGACGAGATTAAGTCATATAGGATTTAACTATCGTATAGGCCGCTATAGGTTAAACTTTAGCATTGATTATCTCTAAAATAAATACAATGAAATTAAAATCGAAGCCGAGTTTTATCATGTTAATAATAGAGTGATGTGCCGAAAGAAACAAGGTACGCAGCCAAGTCCTATAAGGTCAATGCAGGTTAACACAATCTATCGTTTCCATACCACAAACAACTATGCGAAGGTTTGTAAAAGTCTTCAGGCTCATGATTGGCTTCTTACATGAATATGCCCGATGCCTGTCGTTGACACTAACTGCCATGTTGGTACTTTGCTACTGCTTGCATCCCGCTCGTTTTGCATCTTCACACTACAATCACATTGAGTTCGCGGACATCGTTGCAGAGCTAGAGCCTGCTTACACACCTAAAGGCAATGTATGCAATATTACTCTTTTAGGTAAACAACGTTCCGGACTCATGTATCCAGATGAGAAGCCTAAAGAGGAACCTACCGCTTTGGCTCGAAGATTGGATGTATTGCCAGGTGGTCAGTGGAAACCAACTAAATGTCAATCACTCTATAACATAGCAATTGTTCTTCCCTACAGGAATCGTCAAAATCAGTTAACCATATTTATGAATTATATTCATCCTTTTTTACAAAAGCAGAATTTAGACTATAGAATATTTGTTGTTGAGCAAAGTGAAAATAAAGAGTTCAATCGAGCCAAGCTTTTTAACATAGGCTTCATCGAAGCTACTAAAATCAGTGACTTCCATTGTTTTATTTTTCAAGATATTGATCTCATTCCTCAGAATTTAGATAATATTTATGCCTGCACCAAAATGCCAAGACATATGAGTTCCAGTATTAATACATTCAGGTATACCCTTCCTTATGATGAGTTATTTGGTGGAGCAATTGCGCTCACAAGGCAGCAATTTGAAAAAGTGAATGGTTTTTCAAATATATTTTTTGGATGGGGAGGAGAAGATGATGACTTTTATAATAGATTGCAAACTAAAGGCTATCTGGTAAAGTTATATTCTTTTTAAATAAATATTTTAAATTAAACGATGATATATAAAATTAAAAATCGCATAATATTAAAGCTTAAAATTTATATTTCAATTTTCTTCTAAAATGAACATTTTTAGATTTCAAGATTTGGTCCAGATGTAGCACAGTATTATATGTTGACACATAAAAAAGAATCTCCAAACAATGAAAGATTTTCTTATTTACAATCTGGTTCAACAAGAATAGACACTGATGGAATTAGTGATCTTGAGTATGAAGTATTAAATCACCAACTGCGTCCTTTATACTCTTGGATTTTAGTTAAGGTTTAATAGTTTTATTTTATTAATCAAGTCAAGTGGTGATATTAATTTTAGAAACACATAAATAAATAATAGTCAAAGTACCAGTATTTATTTCTAATAAATTTTCTATAAGTTTGTTCTTTGCAAATTATCATATGTTTAGAATGCAATTTATTAAAAATATGTAGTTAAATTTATTCACATTTACCATAAAAATAATTCATAACAATTTCATACTTTATTAAAAAACAAAAATAAGAAAACTTTTATCATTGTAATATTACGTATGAAGTATAAATAATTAAATTTGTTTTTATATTTACACTAGTTTTATTATTTATTGTAATTATAAGTATATATAATGTGTATAAAAATACGCAACTGAAAACATATGCGACAAAGTATACATTAAAGAAATATAACATATAACTACTGTTCTTATTTTTTTAGTTCACAAATTTAATAGGCATGAGCATCTAAATGGATTAAACAGATAAAATTAAAATTAAAAACAGTGTTCAAATTTTATTATCATATCCGCTGATATCTAATACAATTCAAAGATTAAAACAAACAGCTGTTTACAAACTTTATAGTATCTGTTTACCCTCATAAAATAACTATACATTTAGCGTAAACAAATATATATATTTGCACTGCTTTTAAATGATGATAACAGGCCTCCAGTATCCAAAGAACGATTGTCGATAAAATCCATTTTAAATAAACTACGTGTAAATGTAGTTGTAATGTTCTTCCACTTGTAAGACTTAAAATGCGAAGTAAAGTATCATTGTTTACTTTATGTACAAATTGAACAGAATTATTCGCATTTTCTAATTAGAAAATTATATTATATATAATATAACGTACATTTATAAAGCTATAAAAATAATAAAAAACACGTTACGTGTCGGAAAGTTCTTGGTAACGCGCATACATCATTTTCTTTACACAGTCTTTATAAGTATCTCCGGGTACTGAATTATAATAAGCAGTTTTTGATCCTAATCCAGCAGTAGGAACTCTACGTTCTGTTTCAATGATGTTTGTTCTGCCTTGATTCGATTTTCCAAGGCCCATACCTTCACTCCAACCCATCTTTTGTAATAGCTTATTGCCAACATTATCAGAACCTATTCCAGCTCTTGTAGGTTCTTCATAAGTAGGTGTTTCTTCTACTCTAGTTTTTAAGTATTTTTCTTTCAATCTGTTTGGTTGCGGTGGTTCTGGTTCACCATACTTTGCTCTTCTTTCCTTAGCACGATCTCTGTATTTATTATTTCTTTGTTGAGGGTCATTTGGATCAAGACCTCGCACTTGATACCAGTTCTCAAGATTTTGTTTGTGTAAATCTGAAAGCTGTTGGTGTCGTAGCAGAGCTTCCTTACTTGGAAACTGTCTTTTACATAGCAGACATGCAAGTTTGGTCCAATCTGTATGTTGTCTGTCTTCTTGCTGTACATCTTCAATCTCTTCCTCAGTGTCACTACCACCACCATAAGCAGCGACTAAACCGTTATTTTCAGAGAGATCTTCATCATCAATATAGATTGAACTTGCCAGAGTTTTCTTTTCCAAAATAGCGTAACCAGCATCTGCTGCTCCACTAGTCGTCCCAATGGTTGTGCTCTGGTGACTTTCAACACTGGGGCTGTCAGATGTCCAATTAGATTTTGCAGTTTCTTTTTTCTGATTCAACGTCTTTGCCCACCGTTCCATATCCTTAGCAATTTTTTTGGCTACTTTTACTTTATCTTGCTTTGTTTCCTTTTTCTTGCTATCATCATTGAGAGCATCTAAGTTAGTAACAGCACTTGCTTGGATTACTCCATCTGTTCCAACTGTTGTGGCACCACCTTGGGCTACAACTGCTGATTGTGGAGCAGGCTTATAAGAAAATGACTCAGCATCCCAAAATAAAAATTGTTGTGTATGACTGTTATAATAGTATTGTGAATTGGGATCATAGTAAAGTCCAGTATTAGTATCATAGTAGTAGCCAGAAGTTTCATCATAATGATATGTACTGACATCAGGAACAGCTGCAAATAATACGTAAAATATTAATAAATTGCCAAATACATAGTGTGCATTAATAATAATGTAAACTAAATATGCTGCTGATATTAAAAAAAATGAAATATGTACACATGAAACTTAATACAAAAATTTCGAAATGTTTATTTATATATTTTTCATAAATATAGTTTCAAGAAAAAATAATATAATGAATATCTTTATAAGAAATTTCTTAAAAATGATTAAATAAATATAAATCACAGAATTATTGTTTCATATATTTGCATTATCTAGCATTAAAAAATAACTTGATAAATAAATTTAATTTAATTCAAAAAGTAATTTTATGCAGATTCAAAAAATAAAATGTAAACATGACTTTTGTATTTGAAATGTATATAACAAACGTCTTAATATTATTTTATGTTATGTTTTAGTTAATAATAATGTCACCTTAATATAAAATACACATAGCTAAACTTACAATAAACTTTTCCATCATTGGAATGTGCTGGTACTCTTCCAGACGCTAAGTTTGTGCTCGATGGGGCATTGGGTACTGGCCTAGCTTTGATATCTTCAGGCTCATTTAATTTCCTCGAAGCTTGCAATTGTTGTATAGCTGATTGCGCAACCGCAGCCGCAGCATTCACGCGATCGGTTTGATTGAGGGACGGTAGTGCTATCGCTGTACCTTGCAGTATTTGACTCTGATAGTATTGTGTATAATACTGCAAATAATGTGCTTTCTGCGCAGGTGTCTTTGCATACAAATTTGCACTGTACTCAGCGAGCTGTGCAACGTCCTCAAGGGTATACTGGTGGTTACTATCTGCTTTCCATGCATTCGCTCCTGCTACTTGTTGCAGCTTGCAGTATGCGATCTCGAGTTTTCTACCATCGACTTCAAGACCCTGTTTTGTGAGTGCTGTGTGTAAATACATAGCATCAACGACGTTGGCCATTTCCAGGTAACAAACGCCGCGTGAAGTATTCGTCAGACTATCTCGACCTATACGTATGCTACGGATCGGTTGCGAGGAAAATGCTTGCATTGCTTGGAGCACGGAGTCCTCAGTTGTAAGGACATCAAGACCACGTAAGAGCACAGTATTTGTTGGATGTGGGCTAACCTCATCACTACCCTCACCACCTTCTTCACTTTCGGCACGAGATGCTGAGCATTTAAAGCACGTTTCTCGTCTCTTAAAATTGTGAGCTCCACACTGAAATAATCCAATAACATTTAATAAGTTCATTGATATTAACAGTTTTCATTATTTAAAGTTTTCTCAATTGTTATAATATATTAGAGATTTTTATAAAATAAAATCATTACTTATTCAAATTACATTTAATCAAAATATGCAATAGAAAATTAGATTTATATATATATGTTATATTCAATAATATTCCAGCTTGTTTTGTAACTACTATATTTATTTGTAAGATAACTGATAAAAGGATTGTAAAATTGTTAAAGTTATAGTTTTAAGTATAATATCAGATTACATTATCTTACAAATGACAATATTTTAAGTGAAATCATGACAATATTTGTTATTTAAATCTGTATTATATAAAAGCTTTAAATCCTGTAAAATTCTATAATAAATAAAATTAATAAATAATTACTGAAGACTGGATTTTGTATATGAAATGATTAAACCAAAAATTTCTAATATCTTTTCTTATTTTGTTGAAAGTATAATTATATCATTTGCATATAATTTATAAAGACATGTTTAAAACATAGTTTAAAACATACCTTTACACAATGCCAATCTTGTGTATTCTTTGATTGAGATTTATCCGAATGCGAGTCCTTGGGAATGCTGTACTGCATAAGGGCTCGATACTGATCCTGCAGCATCAGTACACCCTGAAACAAAGGATTTCAGTGTTATCCTGTTCAATGCCTGCTTAGAGGTTCTGTATCTCTCCCGAAAGCTTGCTTCTTTTCTGATGCCGACGGACAATGTAACTGTTCTACTTCATAAATTCCCGTATAAGAATTTCATTTATTTACGTTTAAGTTAGATTTCTAATTAAATTTGAATAAAAAAAACCGTATGTACAAAATCCATTGAGTGTTTTGTCTTAAAATCTGAGCAAAAAACCTTTAGTTATATATGCATTTGTAATAATTATAAAAACGCTATTATTCCTGATAAAGACTTGTAGCTGAATCTAAAAGAACAAGGATTTATGATAGGACCTATTAGGCAGAAAAAACTATATTTTTCGCATAAGACAATTGGAAATAGGAAAATTAAATGTTAGATGAGTGCATGCAGATTTGATACAAAAATCGATTATCTCGTCATGTAAATCATGGAAAAGAAAAATCGACAGGATGGATTTAGATCCAGCTGAGAACATTTATCAGTGTTACAAAAAAAATTTAAAAAAAAAAAAAAACAAAAACAAGAAAAAAAATTAAAAAAAACTTGTCCTAGATAAGTAAGTAAATAAAGGTATGGTATTTGGAAGTAGCCTTTATTGAGGTGCGCAGCCGGGGCTGGACAGGGCAGCCCAGCGGACTGCGTTACCGTGCCATGTCGCGCCACGGGGCGTCGGTGCGGCACTTTGAGCAACGCATCAAGAAGTTGGGTTACTGGATTGAACTTCATTCTACCTGTTTCATCTCCATCCATCGTGCAGCCTCCTGAGTAGCATTAAACTCGACGAATGCGAAACCTCGCGAAGCACCTATACAGAGCAAATACACAGATATCCAGAGTTAATCCACGTTAATGCCTGGGAGTCTTGGAGAGGGCAGGCAATGTGTCACAGCACCAACCATTGACTGAGTTTTCGAACGATCGAATGAAGGTTTATCCCTGCTTTTCTTGCTTAATTTGTCATTTTCTCTTTCACTGCCTTTTTCATATTTTATGAAAAATGCCACTACTAGATCGAATCTAGCTTCTCAAAATTTTATTAACAAGTCTATTTTAAATCCCTTAAATTTATCTTTATTTTAATATCACTTAATTTTTGTTTTGTTTTTTTTTTTTTGCTTTTTTCTTTTCTTTTTTTTTTTACTAACTTAACAACTGTTTTGTTTTACAACTTATGGTCATAGACGCCGAATTCAAGCAGGTTTTCTTAGTATTGCTTTACTTAACGATACTGAGATTTATTTTTAAGTCAATTTATTATTTTCAAATTGTTTATAAAAGATAAATCGGCGCCTACTCTTAACATTACTTACCTTTTGCCCCTAATTATTTACAAGTGGAATATTCTAAGAGAAGGAGTCAGGAACTGGGAAGACAAATGTAGCTAGGGAAAACTATTTCAATAAGACAAAATAGCTTAATTGAAGTAAAAACGACGCCGATACCGATTTCCGATAAATAATCGAGTTTTGATATGCTTATGTACCTGTATCCTTTTTGCGTATAAGCCTGATATCCTTTGGCATCAAATTGCAGCTTAGTATATCCTGTCGAACCTATAATAAAAGCACAATATTGCTATAAGGGAAATCCATTTTGTGTATTTCAGATAAATTGTTTTGAATCATAATAAAAATACATACATCATTCTCGGTTATATGCTGAGCAAGTCCACGAATCATGATTGTATTATTGGGGCTTTGATTTTTATAGTGTACTCCTTCCATTGCTGCACCATAGCCGCGATCGTGATCATAATCATTAGTGTCTCGGCCTTGATCATCGTCTCGATCACGACTCCTTTCATCCCTTTTAGATCTTCGATCACGGTCCCTGTCTCTGTCACGATCCCGCCTTCTCTCCCGTTCTCGATCTCGTTCACGCTCCCTTTCTCTGTCTCGTTCCCTATCTCTCTCCAACGAGTCTTTCTCCCTCTGTCGTGAGTAGCGTTCTTCTCGGTCCCTATAACTTCTTTCTCGCTCTTCTCTACTTCTGTCCCTTCTGTCCCTAGATCTTTCCCGTTCTCGCTCTCTTTCCCGTCTATGGGGTCTATATTCTGGACTTCTATGCTCTCTTTCACGGTGCTCAACATAATCCGGTGATCGGCTGTTACGATAATCTCGCTGATATTCATATTCTTGAGAATGAGTACGACGATCTAATGGACCATAACCAGGTTCCCACGGATCGATAGTGCCTGAACTGTTGTACATGTTTCTCTAACATTTATTTACACCTATAAAATAATTGTAAAAAATATAAATATTGATGTATTTAAAATAAAAACGAATTTGAAGGAACCATAACGGCTAGAAACTTCTCGAAGATAAAACAAATAATTTGTATCGCTGATGACGAGATCGAATTTTCTATCTCCTCAAATGTATTATTATTTTACAGCACATATTTCATGTCTACACGTGCTCAATTTCACTGAAACTTTAGGATCAATAAAATTAAGTATGGTAAATATTTGCATAATTAACTTCTTTACTTCTACATGGCTACATTATGTCTGAGACAAAACTCGTATGCACATGTTCTTGCTTATAACTTTGCAACATTCCTAGAACGAGGCATTTTCCAAAGTTTCAACCTTTCAACGCCTGAGGCGATCGAGAAAGCCACGATGTCGAATGGCGCGAGGCTTTGTGAAAAAAATTTTACAACACGAAATAACTACGCACAACTGCGACATGCTCCAACCTACGGAGAACGAGAATGCAAAACGTACCTCTTACAGAGTGACAGTAATGGTGGCTTTCTGCGTTCCAAGTGTTGAGCAACGCAATTTATATAGTGATGGATCCCTTATGCATACCCATAAACGAGCTATATACTCTTTGTTTTCAAAGCGTTTCCCAGTTCTGTTTTTTTAGAATTAATATCCGCGAATAAAAAGCTTTCAACACGAGTTGTTTTGAATATTCTCAATAAATTAGCCAGGAACGACTTATTTTCTTCCCGAGATCGTAATGGCGTTCTTCTAAGCTGGTATATCCCGGCAAATACACACCATATACGTAGAACTGGTGTATCGAAAAGGAAAATGGTGCTGCTGGGACAATCTACGCAGGCGGAAACCTCCGTAATGGAACAATGCACTGCTAAGCAACTCGACAACTGGGCCACAGTCCGCAGAGACAGACTGCATTTGATGGGCTTCTTTGCTGGCTCGCGAGTCGCGGGTCGCGGCCGCGGCTCGCGCTCGGCGCGTCACACTGTTCCATCGTTCCTCTTTGCGCCTGCGCTCTCGCACTTATTTCTTCGCGGGATGGAGCTATTGGCCAGCATAGCGAGGTCGTGTCACTCACCATCGTGCTCACCAGGTCGCTGTCTTCCTCCAGCTTCCTATGGCTTCCTCTCGTACACCTGCTCTCACTTCCTCTTTATATTCCATTTCCCGTATAGATTTCTATTATCCGCGTTATATAATATATCTATATATTCGTATAGTCTAAAATGTCGGGAATTTGCGCGGCCCTTTTTAATTTTAGAAAATTGTAGTGACATTGAGAATTTCCAAGATTTTATCTTCTCTTAAAACTACTTTGGTACGTAAAACTTTGTGTTATTGACACAAATAAAATAAACATTATATATATTATTGCTATATTCATCAAATTGCGGTATATTTAAACTTTGTGCATGTCATTAAATATCCAACTTAAAAACTGATATAAATACATAGAATTTTTATGATTTACAAAATTATTATTAATATTTTACTTTAATTAATATAAAAAATTGAAAGTTTACAATTGAAAAAAATAAGATTTCAATATAATTTTTACATATTCTATATTTATCTTTTGTGTGAATGCAAGTTAACTATTATTATTAACTTTATATTTTACCATTTATAATTCTTCAATGTTTGTTGAAATATGAATATTTAGATGCTATATATAATTTTTTCCTTCATATTATAAAATACTTCTTTTGGATATGCATTAACTTTATAATTATGTTATAATACGACATAATACGCTGCTATCGGTTACTATATTTTAATGATATTTATATTAAAATTATATGCATATACATCTGATAGTTAATATTGCTAATACAGTAAGAAAATTTCTAAAACGCTGGGGATGCTAAAGCGTCTGAAGTCGTGGTCGACGAGAGACAAAGTATTAAATTTATTATGCTATATTACGAATTTGGTTCTGATATATTCCAATAAGATAGCAGCACAATATTCTTGCAGCGTGTCGCGGCTTTTCAATACATTCGCATAATATTGTACCTATAGCCTATAGGTATATCAGGGTACATCTATACTTTGATGACAGATAAAAATAATTTCTAAAAAGACTATATATAATATAGAAAACAATCACATTTTGTGAATTTGGTAATAGAGCTCAAAGTACTTTACTTTGATTTGAATGACATTTACGTACAATAACGTTAAAATAGTTAAAACAAGAAAGTGGAAATTTACGTATGGTCAGAATAATTTTTATTCCGTTTTTTAAATGTTAATTCAAGACTTGTGTTTTATGAGTAGCGCGAAAAAATCTTTGAACATTAAGGTTATGTGCTTATGAGTGCGAAGGTCACCGGGCTTCTCTATTTCTTTGTCATATTTTAGTTCACTTTCTTACGGCCAGTGATCGTAAACAATCCGCCGTGACATCCTCAGTTCTGTGTACATTCAATTTCATAGAAAATAATTGTGTATGCATATAAGCAAATTTTCGATTTTACTAGAAACAATAAAGTATCTTCTAATAGACTAAATTTTTTTTGGTAAACGAAACTTCATCGATGAGGTGTTATAGGAACGTCAGATTCGGTTACGGCATTACGACAATATAGTCGTTTTTTTATTAACGCAATGAAAAAAAAATGATCGGGGAATGATCAAGTACCTTGGACTCAAAAATGCATAAGTACTTTCTAGGATCTCCGACCTGTTGATTTTTAAACTCTACTAAATTTCAAATTTTAAATAGTTTAAGAATGACTCGTTATTGACAGGTATGTAGAATACTTTTTAAAATTTAATCATTTACTGCAGCAAGTGCAGGCCTCGACTGCACGTAATATGATGCGCATGAAACCTGTACCGATTATACCTATACAGGTCAAAAATATATGGCATTTTTAAATATCTCATACACTGTCTATTTTTACCCTTTAACATCGTAACCTATATCTTCTTATTTTAATTTATTAATTTTCCATTTCACAAAAGTATATATTCTGTTACTACAGAATTATTAATTTTTAAAAATTATATTTATAAAATAATGTATTAAAATAACTTTAAATATATATAGCCGGTAAAAATTTTTACGAAGTTAAAAAATGGTTTATTAATGTTTCATTTAATATAGGAAGTAAATTTTGAATGTTTTAATTTAATATGGAAGATGATTCTTTATGGTGTTGAATATAGGTATTGAAATTCATATGCTTTTTCTAATGTAAAGGTTGGTTCACAATAGCTTTTTTTAGGCTTTCGGGAACTTCACAAGCGATCAAGGATCAAATCGCGTCTACCCTATCAAATCTCTCTCTCTCTCTCTCTCTCTCTCTCTCTCTCTCTCTCTCTCTATATATATATATATATATATATATATATATATATATATATATATATATATATAGTAGATTGCATTAGATTCGCTTATTATACAATTTTAAAATATAGTTAAACTGCACATCGGTCCAATATTAAGAGATTGAACTACTGCACGCTGCGCAAGTATAATATATTTCAATCTTGATTGGGTTTAATATAGAGTTGTGTATTTTTCGATCAAATTTTTTAATAAACATTTGAGAATGTTAGTTTGCATATAGAATAAAAGTAGATTAACAAAATTCAATAAAGGTAGACTTAATAATGCATAATAGTGCAAACCGCGGCATAAATAAAAAACACAGTTTACGGTATTTGGATATGGCGATATATATATATATATATATATATATATATATATATATATATATATGTTTTTTTTATTATGGAGCTAATCGTTAGAGATAATAATTATTATTAATTAATACATCAAAAAAAATATTTTCAAAAGGATGCTTACCTAATTATAAAGAATAAAAAACCCAAATACTCAAAATGAATTGTTTTACTTTTTGCGCATTCTTCACTGTATGAAGGTATTGTTTGAAACGTAATATGAAATTTATGTACTCATATGACATATATCCGCGAAGAGATAAATTTAAAACCTAAACGCTTGATAACGGGGGGAGAGAGGGGTGTATGCTATCCTCGACTGCCATGCGATTAACTCACTGGTCAACTATGGTTCTAGAGTCACCTTGAGGTTGCCTCGAGGGAATTGGGCGATTGAAAAAAGCTATCCGAATTGGCTACTATTTTTAACGCGTATAATATCGATTGGTACATATCGATTTTAACGATTTAAAACATATTTTGTTTAAAACGCCGAGTTTTTAATTTCAGCTCGTTTTTACAATCTTACAATTGCGTTTATTTTATATTTAAAGTAAAATTTTATAATTCATATGGAGTTCGTAATCATTTTTGCGCGATCCAGAAGTTTCATTTTAAATTATTCGTATATGATTGGTACATTTTTCAGTAGGACTCCGAGTTATATTTTTCAAATAAGGCGACAAGATATTAACATTCAAATATTAAATATATTAAATATATTTGAAAATCTATATAGATTTTTAAATAAAATTCGTATAGTTTATTTCTGAATACTATGCGTATGTAAATGGAATTCTAATAAAATTATTAATATCCTTTAGTATATCTTACTTCATAAATTGCTGGCTATTGCTGGTGTACACAAGTATGTAAGGGAACATTCTTAGTTAAGAGTAATATGAAAAATATTAAATATAATAAAACTTTTTAAAAAATATTCCCTTAATTTTATTTGCAAATAAATATTTAAATATCGAACGTAAATATTTATTTTACATATTGCACTTTAAATATTATTCAAAGTATTTTATTATTTAAACTTATTGATTTTGTTTAAAACTTCATGTGTACAAACAGTAATGTATATGATATTACCTATACATAATGTCGATATGAACATTTTTTCTGTTAAAATAAAAATCAAATGAATAATGACAAAATTTAAATGTAGAAAAATTGCATTAAAACGAGCGTGTATAGTATAGATAATAAGCGATGTTACGATCATAAATCTTAGATTTCTATAAAGATAACTATAGAGTGCTAAGATTCATTTGAAAAAATATAAACATAAAAACAGATTTTATTTATTATTGTTATACATTGCTACAAAATACTTTAATGAGCTTCACTTTTGCACTCTTTTATATTTTTAATATTATTTTTTTAGAATGTTTTCATGGCTCCATACTATCTCTATGAGGTTTTAATTTCCCTTAAATCGTGGCGTCATATTTTTCCTTGGCTGGTCAGTGAGAGATCATCATCTCAGCGTTTGACAAAGCCTATCCAATTGGCGATTTTAAATCAGAACTCTAGCAAAACGTAAATTTTTTACTCTTTCCACGAGTATTTTTAATTTCACGACTTGTAAAGAAAGTCTATTAGTGTTTAAGCAAAAAAAAAAAAAAAAAAAAAAATTGAAAATGTCTGAAGATAATATATATAAATGAAAATATTTGAACTAGTTTTGTTACTTCGTCAGTTTTTTCTCACACTTAAGTAATTCGGTATGGGATTTCAAAATGGATAGATTGGACCTGGAACTCCATTGGAGGTGGTATTAGATGTGAAAAGAGTTCAGCCTCGTAATTACATATACTAATGCTGAACTGAAATTTTGATAATTATATTTTCATCTGTCTGTATACGTGCAGAATTGATTTCAGTCTGATTAACGCAAGCCAACGACGATACCAAACGAGGGAGGGGCATGGCATTCTAGTAGTAGATATAGAGAGGCATCACGGAGAATCACAGAGATTGATGTATGTGTATGTGGGGAAGGGGGTGGGTGCATCGCGAGAGAGATTTATATATTAGCCGTAGCGACGTCGATGCGAAAGGGGTGTGCGGGCGTTACGTTATATATATATATATATAATATATCGGAGCGTGTACACGCGTGCGGGAGACGAGGGAAGGCGAAATTCGCTTGGCCCCCGGGCGATATTAAGTATATACGCGCGAGAGCGCTCTGGTTCAACGACCACCGCCCTTCTTTCGACCAACCCCGAAGCGAGCGCGCGCGCAGCTCACGTTATATGGCTCTGTATATATAGCCTATCTTTCTCTCTCTCTCCCTCTCTCTCTCTCCGTCCCTCCGCATGAGCCCCTACCGCGGGCGCGACGCCGCACCCACCCCCGTCAGATATTCGCTCGATGTGATGCCGGCCCCGTACGCGCGCACCCGGGCGCTCGTTCGTTTGCCGCGTTCGCACGCGCGCGCGCACACACACACACACACACACACACACACATACCCGCCTGACCGGTGCAGTACAACGCTAAACATTTTCCTGGATGGGGGCTGTCTGCTCATACCTGGGCGAGGGATTATGGGAGTAGGGTTGCCAGGTTCGCTTCAGACAAAAAAATCGTCCAAACCATGTATGCAGAAATCGACGAACAATCGACAGAGCCTTTACGCTTCTGACAAATTTATCAACATTTCTTTTTTCAAACCAGAGGGCGCTATCGGATTTGGTCCATTAGATTGAGCGAGATAAGTCCGATGTCTCTGATTGCCTTTAAAAGGAGTCCTTAAAATGTTGGACATATTCTGGAGTCAAATGGATTTTTTAAAATGCAATCCGCTCTTAATTTTTTCTCTGTATTTGAGAATAACCGAAGCTTCTCCTTATCGGCGTTTTTTAAAACAAATAATTTGCTTCGTACGATTATTTCAAAGCGAAACGTATATCAGATTTTACAAAATCATTTTTTATAATGTACCGATATTGGAACTCACAACAAATCAGAATCTGAATAAGTTTTAAAACTATATTTTATATAACTTGGTAGGTAATAAATACTTAATAACTAGTCTAGAATTTCTATAATTAGTGTTGTGACATTTTGCAATAATTAATTGTATCTAAATACATTGTGATCGATTTTTTGAAATATACAAGTGAGGAGTTATAATTATCATTTCGAAAATATTTTTTGCTCATTCGAACCTACAAATCGCACCTTCACCGTTTGATCCCGGTTCGCATAAGGAAAAATATAGTCCTTATATAGTACGAAAAGACTTTATTACAAACCTCGTTACAACCCCCGACTTCGCCTCGGGCCGCAAACCTCTCGTTTCGTAAATAAAGCCTTTCCATACTCGGTAGAAATGTACTATTCTCTTAGCTTAGATTTCTAATCTTTAGCAGTTAGCGATTAGTCGATTAATAATAATATATTATGCAAATTTTTTTATGTTGTTCGAAATTCGTACAATAAATATTGTCGTTGACTAATAATAATTCTTCACAATTGCAACCTCAATAATTGATTTTCTCTGATGAACAACCTTCTATCATCAATATCAAATATCGTCAATCCCAGAAGTTACGATAGAGGATGAAAATTTCTTTTTCCTCTTTCTGTTTTTTAATATATACTTGATATAATTAGAAAGAGAGAAAGCAAGACAAAGGCAGAGAGAGAGAGAGAGAGAGAGAGAGAGAGAGAGAGAGAGAGAGAGAGAGAGAGAGAGAGAGGTTTGAAAAGTTTATATGAGCAATGCATGTTTGGAAATATTTTACTTGTGTGTATAAACGCAGAACATGTTGCTTTATAACGGCAGAAATCATTTATGTAGAATCTTGAATATTTTTTTATAGAAAAGTTATAAAATTACTTTTATTTTTGTTTTTGCATGCTAAAAATACAAAAATACCCTTCTTAGTTAACCAATTCCTCTTCATCGTGTTTCCCGACTGATTTAATTGTCGTACCTCTTTTGTCGCAATCGACAAGAAGGTCAGAGCACTCCATTCGCTTGGCATATAAGGCTTTCATCTCAAAATTCTTAAGATACTAGTACGGCTATCCTAAAAATTGCATACAGCAATCTTTGTTTTAACAATAAAATTTATATTTGACATTTTTACAAGTTTTTTCTAAGCATTAGATATTTCTACCTTTGCTCCATTTTTGTGTAAAGTATTCATATTGATGAATATCAACATTAATTTTCTATAGACATAATCGAAATATATCTGATATAAGATGAAAAAATTGCAATCATTAAGCGGACAGAATACTCATATCAGCACACTACAGAAATACCCGGAAATACCGATACTATTTCCAGAGGTCAATCGATATCCCATATTGGAATTTGACGTCGGTTAAGAGTTAAATTTGGAAATATGTGGATTTATTAAATTTAATTATAGTATGGGGATGCTTTATTTCTTATTACCCAATTTATATAATTATCGAAAAAGCTACATTAAAAAATTGTAAATTTTTAGCGCCAATTCTTGATTTTATGTTCATAACAATTTTACTATCCAGTCAGAATAATTTTCCAAAAAATAACAGATTATGAATGTGAATATAGCATATAAATAAAAAATTATATTAAGATATTACTTTCAATTTCTTAAGAAAATTAATATTTCAAAAACAAAAACGAGTTCATTTCATTTTTAATATTAAAAAAGTGTTAAGAAAATTTATCTGTCTTAGATGTCTAGACCCCTTCCCACCCAACCATTATTATACTAATATGATAAAATTTATTTTAATTTTGTGAGTAAGTGTGGTTGATGGACATATAAGTTATTTACTTTTAGATTTTCTAAATAATATTTTCTAAACGTATATAATCTCAAATAATAAGAATAATACAAATTTATACATTGCTTTATTAATTGAAAGTGTATACCATCTGTAGATTTAAAATTTATATATATATATATATATATATATATATATATATATATATATATATTTGCAGATTCACGAAATATAAGAATGATATAGGAAAAAATATAATATTATGTTAAAAAATATTTTTTATTAATAATTTCAATTCGATTTCTAAGGTAGTATCTCACTTAAATTTTAGAGTATTGAAAGTTGATAAAAAATATTTGATATGTTAGAAGATCCGTGTGAAATTTGCGATTGATGTAATAAATAGTCTCAAAGATAGAGTTTACCAAAGTTTGCATTATGTAATATTATTATAATGATAATCGCCTGTTCAATAGCGTTTTGAAATTAAAAAAGTTGATCCAGTAACCGACAGAGAATCATCATAAGTGTGAAAATTTTGTAGAAACGATTTCATGTTGCTTTAAGTAATATATAATAAAAATTTCGAACTGATTAATCAGTTTGTATTAAAGTAGTATGAAACACAGATAACCAATTATATAAAAAAAATTGATATTATTTATTGTTTATTTTAAAAGTTAATATCTTCTTTTAAGATATTATCAAGACAATATTTTTTTTTTAAATTTCAATATTTTATAAATTTAATGATTGAAAATATTTTCAAGATGTATCATGAGTTGTTATTTGACTAAAACAATTAAATCGCTTGAGAATTTCTTAATGTTTACATAAATCCAAAATCTACAGATTATATATGAACAGTTCATTCTTTTTATGTATAAAGATATATATTTAAAAAAATGTGGAATCAGCAGGATAAATTATAATAATATATTGAAAGAAAAATAAAATCTTAGTTTGCCAAAGATTTAAAAATGAACTTTATTAATTAGTTTTATAATTTAAAAAGTATTTCATATATATATATATATATATAATTAATAAATAGATGTTATACAAGTATTCTTATACAATTTTAGGTATATAAATATGGATCATTTATATAAGCACAATAATTTTCATAATTCTAGCGCGCGACAGAAATTTAACTTGAAATACACATCATACGTGTGTTTGCACGACTGAACCGCTTTTAACAGAAACAGTCGCTTACAAAATTACAAAAATGCATCCTACAGTGGTAGATATCACGTAAATGTTGTAAAAAATCTTCTTATATTCTTAATCTCCGTTTTCCAATTTTTTGTTTTTTTTTTGTTTCATTTACCAATTTTTCATTAAAAAATAAATCATAAATCGCAATATCAATAAAGGAATGCCACCAAATATTAATATATTTTGGAATGCGTTTGTGTATATAAATATATATTATTTATTGCTAAAATAATTTATCATTGAATGCATTTTTTTGTTATTGCTATGAAGAGAAAAACTCTTGTTAAAAAAAGAGTACAGAGAATGTGACGTATTTCACTGAGTCTTTGCTTCATAAGACAAAGAAATAATGCGCTGAATTGGGCAAGACATTTTGGAATAAAAGAACTAATAGACGGGCTGTCAGGCTGCACGCGAAGATTCGCGTTTTCATAGCTTTTGCGCAACTTGGTGTAATTTAAATCGAACGAAATATAATCATATGCATTCCAATACTGTAATATGATATAAAATGTAATACTCTATCATCTAAGAATTGTAGAAATATATAATGTAGACAAAAGATAAAAATGAATGGTACAAAAAACATAACATAGTATATTTTCACATATTTTTATATTTTCATATGATTATCATAAATTTCAAACCGGCAAAAGGGAGGGAGAGAGAAAATGTTAAATTTAGGCACATTAATATAGAAATAATACTTTAATATTTGATATATTTTATTATCAGGATTACCTGCACATTTTACTCACATATTTTCATATTAGAAATATTTTTTATATTCTAATGTGTTTTAAATTTAAATACATGTTTTAATTTAAAAAATCGATAGAAAAATTTTAATAGACTTTATAGACATCGAAATCGCAAGATAGAGTAAAATCACTTGGAGCGAGAGGATAGTTGAAATAGAAATTTTTTGCCACTATATATAAACTTAATTTTTAATTTGTCGATATGATTTGGAGAAGCATAATATTAAACTTTCATACTTCTGAAATATCTTTTTTAATATAAAGAACTTTACGTTGTAACGTATTTTACTGATGTAAAGTATAATAAAAGCCATTTTTGATCGAGTATCCGTAAAGTACGCAATTGAGTGGTTTTCTGATACTCTATACCGAAAAGTAATGTTCGAAATAATGTTTCGAAAATTCTGCTTTATGGCCTAGATAACATTGCTATACTGCATATTTATGTAAAGTTTTATGTAATTTATGTATTTTTATACATTAAAAGTGTGACACATATTTTTCTTATTTGAATTTTTCATTTTGAATATTTAAGTGAAAAATAGTTTTTAAAAAAGTGCATTTCTTATTTCTAAATATTGTCAAAACATTATAGTTTATATTTTCAATTACTTGGTAATATAACATCTATTACATTTTGAATAAAAAAGCATTGAATTTTTTTTGTTAATTCAAAATTTGTAATTCGTTTAAAGAAGTAAGAGCAGAGCGGCTGCGGTTAGCCGTAGAACTTTTCAGATTCATCTTCGTGCAGCTACCGCGTCTCTTGATATTTAAAATAATGTATTTACCAAGGCATATATAATTATTAATCAATTTACGTTCCTTCTCTATGAGAATCTACATAAGAAGGACTACTTTTATCATTTACAACATCAAACAATTTGTTAAATTCGAAATTAACCAATCAAGCATTAAGAGTAACAAAAATAACAACATTAATAAAAATAACTCTTATTATCTCCAAAATAAAATCTGTTATAAGAATCAATGTTGGTAAGAGAATCCAATATTTCTGTTATTTTTTCATACTAGAGTATGATTAGAATCGTTTTATTCCAAGTTTATTTCGCATTGTTGTTGATTACAAATATATTAGTTTTGAAAAGATAAATGAAAATAATACTCAGAGCAATGGACAGTCTGAACCAGAAGAACAAGAATTAGTAAATGAAGGTACTGATATTGTTATTTCTAAATATTCGTAAACATATTTTGATCAATTACTAAAAAACTTCGATGGTAAATTCAGTATAAATCAACATATATTTTATTATCAGAAAACAAACACAACATTTTTTCAATCATGTGATCCTATTTTTCATGAAATTATTATTTTTAAATAGAATCATTCTGAATTTCACAATAATAACATGCACTCTTTCCATAATAAATTTGGTCAGCTCTTACAAAAGATAATAAAGTTCAAATTAAATAAAGATAATAATATTAATTAGGTAGTCAATCGTTAGCAAATGTAAATTTAAACGAACTTCGATTGAAAATAATTAAGAAACTATGAATTTGCGATAATAGGTTCATTATAACTTTCCTTGCTTAATATAATGTTATTATTTCTTCTAATTCGATTTAAACATTACGGATTTTCATTAAAAAAATCCTTTAACTAAGTTAATTAAAAAGGACGAATTTATAGCTATATCTTAGAAATTAAAGATCGTTTGATTCTAAAACTATCGTTTTAGAGGTAATAAGCATTACATCGCTCAATTCGAACCAAAACCGTTATTTATATATGAGATTTTATGCGTATAAGACGCAATTTTTTCCCTATATAATTAATTTCTAGGCTAATTAAAGAAGCCATTTATATTATTGTTTTTATTAATTTATACATATGGTTCATTTATAATTTATTTCAATGTCAAGTTGAAAATACTATATTTACTATACGTAATGATCTTTATTATATCCGTTGAAAATTTAATCAGAGCATATAATAAAAGTTAATTAATAAATGCTTTTAATTGAATTTAATACGTTAAGATTGAGTTACTGCTGTGTGCAGTTATTGATAATTTGTATTAAGAGGGTATATTGTGAACATTGAAATGAACTTCATTGTTTCATTTTGTGAAAATATATACCTTCGAGAATATGTCTCAAAAATAATTAAAAAATGATTCAAATAATTTCGAAATTTTTGGGACCAAAGAAAAATGTTTAGTGTCGAGGAGTTTCTTTGAATTAATATTTTTATTTCAAACAGTAGCTAGACAATGAGTGAAAATTTTAATAGCATATATTATTTTTCGGAGAGAAAATCTCATTTTGTAGGAAACATGTTTAAAGATTTGACTAGCTATTGATGTGAAACGATATACCGATAAATTGTTTTTTGTGATTTTATTCCAGTTAGACATTCTTACTTTTATAACATATTCTACTCCAATTGGATACATTTGAATTTAATTAAATATTAATGGGTAGAATGTTAGAATAATGCATTGTTCTTAAAAACGAATTTCTAAAATAGAAATGTTTAATAGAAATGTATCATGCATCAATAAAATATGTATATATTAAATTAAATTAGGTTTTTTGTTGACCAAACCATTTTGAAATTAAAACTTACGTATAATAAGATATACGAAAAAAAAATATAAAAAATCATGGGTTTTTGTTTAACGTTTATTAGAGCCTCCTCTTAAGATACTTGATTCTTTAGTTGTCGAGGTGATAATAAACCATCTATGATGGATTTAGGACCAACAAAAGAAATCTTATTTGTGATTTCTCAAGATTGTGAGCTCAATTAAAAAATAACGTTGTGAAATGAGTAAGATTTGATCAAAAAATCTGTCGTGTGAAATCAGATTTTTGGAAATACATTCTAAAAAATCTCAATAAGAAATGACAACTTTTCACAGCACGATTCCACATTTTTAACATGCGTTAAATTGTTATGGAAATTTATCGCAGATGATAAATGTTGTTTTCTATGCCCTTGATAATAGTAAAATCAAAATTTGAAGTAATCTCTACAATGTATCTTCTTATACGTTTTAGATCAAAGAATTTATGCTTATGATCCAATTTCGATAAGATTTTTAATTTCTTGCAACATTTCCTAAATGTAATCACCGCTAAACTATCAATAGATGCTGGTCGATTTCTACATGTTTACGGAAATGATCTTGATTCTAGTAGTTTTAGAATCAGTATGTTGAAATTTCAGGAGTTTTGGCTTTTTTTAAGAATGTTGAACTTTTCAAACGTCGAAATGATTCTAAAAACATCGTGAAAGTTACAGGTAATTAACCGCGCTGGAGTCTGTCTGGTTATTTTTTAAATTCAAGAATACGTTATGTAAAAGATATTGTTTAAATTCTAAGTTCGATAAAACTATATTTAATAAATTAGTGTTCTTTCATATCATATTTTGTAAATTTTAATCCTTAAAATTGGCACCAATATTATTAGTGCCCATGGGCGCCGTAACTTTTTATCAGTCATTCATGCTATGATTATAATAACCGTCGCTTCGCAATATTTAATATTCTTCTTTTTAGAATGTTCAGAAAATAATAATGATTACATTCATACACTCAATTCTCAAAATACATATAGAATACGAATATGTAAAATATTACAATACAATAGCGGAATATAAAATATGTTAGGTCAGTAGCACACGAAAAATTACACAGATACTTGGTAAAATACCCTACGAAAAATGTAAAAGTTACTAAAGGCTTTCATTTTGTGTAAACTGTAAAATGTGCCATCGTTCCAGATTTTCAGTGGGCGGATATCCTCATTCTTCGCCGAGAGCACACAAAGTGAGCGCGAAAACGTCAGAAGTAAGATTGCAGCGGGAGAAAATTAAAAACTAGGAGAGAAAAAAGAAGCAAAAAAAATGTTAAAAGGCTACGCGAACTCCAAGGGACGCGCGTACGCGCACGCGAATAATCAGGGGAGCAGAGAAAAGAGAGGAGGTGACTGTTTGTTTTAGTGAGACAGAGGGAGAGAGAATGAGAGGGGGGGGAGACATCGGAAATCCCGTCGATTACAAGCGTATAGTTCCAACGAGCGTTTATGCGTTTAACCCAGAGAAAATCTCGGATTCGTCCCTGCCAGCGCGAACGTCGGGTGGACGCCAAAATCGCATTTCGGGCGCCCGCGCGCGCGCGCACTGTGTGGCAACAGCGATAATATCCGTATAATATCCGATAGAAATCTCGGGGCGAGAGGGTCGGCAAAACTGAAAAAAAGAAAAAAAGAACATCGCACATCGAAATTCTCAGCGGAAAACCGAGGAGCGCCGGGGGGGGGGGTTAGATTATGCTATAGAAATTTCCCGAGGACGAAGCTCCTTCCGTCTCGAATGGCTCTCTCTCTCTCTCTCTCTTTCTCTCTCCGGGAGGAGAGGGCGATATCGGCGCGCATCGGAGAGGGGCGCGTCACCCTCCCAACCCCCGGCCGCGCCGTCTCCGTTGCACCACAGCCTCCGGGCGAGGGCGGACGGAGCGCGAGAGAGGCCGGTGGCTGGGGGAGGCATATAGGCACAGAGGCGAGGACCGGCCCCGCGCGCTATGCGCTTTTTCGGGAGAGGAGGAGGCGACTGTCGCCGCTGCTGCGCTCGCGCACGCAGCGGCGGCAGCCGGGGGTAGGGCCGAGCCCCGATGCCGAGCGAGAGGGACGGAGCAGCGGGCGCTGAGCGCGGGAGGGCGAGACGGAGAGGGGGGCGCGCGGGGGAGCGGCAGAGGCAGCATCCTCGTCACCGGGCTCGCGCGGGTGAGTCGCGGCATCGGCATCGTCAGTTCCCTCGAGCCCAGGGCAAGAAGCGAACACCGGCCGCCGCTGCGCTCGTACGCCGCCTTCCCTTCTTTCGCTATACTTTGTTGTTGTCGTTTATACCTCGGTTTTCCCCTGTGTGTATATATATGTATATAAATACTTGTACGTATATATATATACTTCTCGGTTCGTAACTCCTTCCTTTCGGTCTCTTCTCTCTCTCTCTCTCTCTCTCTCTCTCTCTCTCTCTCTCTCTCTTATTTATCTAGCGCGCGCGTGCGAGGCCGTGCAGCTATTAAAGAGCTCGACTTTTTTGTCGTTAGTTCCCCCTTACATACTCGCCTCCTTTGCGCGAGCCGAGGCCCAAACCGGCGCGCTTCGCGTGTTTTTTACTTTCGCTTTGTCCTCGGTTCCTATCGGACATTCTTGTGCTTCTTGTGAGTTTTCTGTTTATTTCCCGACCACGGATATATAAATATATTTTCAAGGGAGACGACCCCGCGTGTGCGCGGCCTTCGCTCGAGAGAGAGAGAGAGAGAGCGCGCGGTTTATTGTAATCTCGGGGAGCCGAACGACAGCGGCAGCGGAGACCAGGAGCGGCGCACGCGCAACGCATCGAGTCGCCCGGACGGAAGCGAAGAAGGCGCGAGAACCGACCGAAACCCCTTTTTCGTTTTTCGTGCGGATAATTTTCCACGGCTATACCTCGTGCTACTGACCGTATACGTAACAAAACTAAAACAAAAACGCCCCACTGCAGCGGGGGAGAGGACGAGGCTGGCCCACATCCAGGTACGTACCGCGCCCTTGCAGCTTTTCTACTTGGTTCTTCAGTTTTGTTTTTGAGCTTCGCGAGCGATCGCTCCGTGGCGAACTTCGAGATCGCGCGCGCTTTTTGTCGAATAGCCGCGAGCGATGAGCGACGATTTCGCGATGCGGGGGGGGGGGGGGTAGGGGCCCGCGTGCGGGGGCTCTACTTCCTGGAGGTGAGCAGGAGCCGAATCCTGCGCTGGGGCGACGACCGGCGGGCGACCGTGGCGGCGCTGGCCGCGGCCCCGACGAGCCTCGCCCTGTTCCTGCTGGTGGCGAGCTCGAGTCCGCCCCTCGTCAGCTGATTGAAATCGATGATGGTGAGGCTGGGCGGCTTGCTCGTGGCGGCCCGGACCGGCCGCTGCTCCTCCTCCCCCTCCGCGCCGGCCTCCTCTCCCCGGTGGGGGGCCTCCCGCGGGACGAGGCCCGGGCCGTGGAACCTGTTGGCGGTGGCGCTGGCTGTGGCGCTGGCGGCGACGCCCGCGCCGCCGTCCCCGCGGGTGCCGCTCATCGATCGGTAGCGCTGCTCGGGAGCGACGCCACCGCCGCCGGCGGGCAGCTCCGCCTCCGCCACCCGGAAGTACCTGGCGAGCGAAAGAGAGACGGATAGAGGCTGCACGTGTGCGCATGCGAGAGTTCAAGAGGGAAGGGCGAGGAAGCACGTATGGATATATACATCCGACCCCCGTGTAGATATGCAAATATCTCGATTGGGGCGTGTTTGTTTATGTGTGGGAATTAGCGCGATGGGCCCTGTACTTTATTCGAAAAATTCCACTTTGAACAAAAAATATCGTAGATTCAATTAATCTTTTTTTATTTCAACGAATGATTGTATGTTTAACGTAATAAAATGTTTATTTAAATGCGGCATTCGAGTACTTGTTTAGATCGATGCCTAAATTTGTTAAAATACGTCAAATGTTTAGTAAATTTAAGTAGTAAATGATTCAATTGTTGTAGTAAAATGCGGTAAATATTTGGTAGTATTAGAAATGCATGTATTTAAACTTATCAAGTATTTAAGAAATTATTGTGTATTTGATTCAAGTAAGTATTTACTGGAAAATAAAATAAATAGTAGTAGTTTTTTAACTGATTATAGGCAGTCGTTTTAGTAATCTAGATTATGTAAATGTACAATATATTGTACAATACACGTGTATATTATGAATTTATAGGAATGAAATTTATTTTCATGTGCAAACACTCTGCTGTTTGAACATTACGTGTAACAATAAATGTTAGATACTTCGTACATAGTAATTAATAGAGGCTCACGCCATATGCGTGTTTGGTGAAAAAAATGGATCCACCTGGCGAGCATATTTTTCAACAAGACAAGCAATATTTACTAGATCCAAATAATTACTTTTGTTGATTTAAGTATGTTGTCCGATTATAAGTAAATTTTTTATATTTTGTAAAGGAGTTGTTAAAATTATTGATATGATTTTTAAATTACATATAGTGCCTTGAAACGAATTTATTAAATTATAAATTTAAATAAATTATTAAAATAAATTAACTGTTCTTTGTTTTTTCATACATAAGAATTCGCTGTTGTCATATAAAATTTACTTCCGGTTCTCCCGCGACCATGTTTAAGAAGGAGTGCGGTGACAGAGAATACACATTTTTTAAATTTACTTTAACTGCTCTAAAGAATGATTGAAGAAAAAAATTAATATATTTTCATTACTTAACTGTTTGCCAATGATCTAATATTATTGCAATTATCAAGTTGAATTCCACATTGAAGTATAAAAAATTATATTTTATTGCGGGTATTATTTTATTGCAATTTTCGTGCTCAAACAGTTATGATCTGAGATCAAACGCCTTATGTTATCGACACGAGTGTGATCGATGAGGATATTTTATTTATCTTCTTTATTTTTTGCTGCATTGAAACGATAAAGAATTCATTACACATGCTGTTTAATTTAAAAAAAATAATTTATATACGAATAAATTTTGCGCAACAAGACATCGAACTATGTTTAAAATCGTATAAATAAATATTAATATGTAATTAAATATTCTGATAAAATTTTAATAGAAAATTGAATTTATATTAGCCCTTCATATTATTTATCTTAGAAACGATTTTTTTATTATTGAGTTTTACTATCATAAGACTCATCGGCTCAATTTTAAAAACACAAAATATTTCCCACAAAAGTTGGCTTGGCTTTTAATTTAAATGAATATTGTTTAACCAAATTGCTTGAATTCAATGGTTATTGATATGTAGATATAGGCAAATTATATTTTTTTATTTAAAACTATATTTCATATATATTATTTCTGTAAAATAATAAATTAAATTAAAATTATTTTACATATATTTTAGAGAGATTTTCTTTTTATTCTTTTGCTGAATTTAATATTTAATCAATACATATGAAAGCACGGATATAATTTTTAAACGATATAATTAATGTAAATTTCTGCACGGCCGAATCAATAAAAAACAGTCGATTTCAATCGGCTCCATATAAATTCTTTGGTTTAGTATAATATCGATAGCGAACAAATAAGATTTTTAGATTTTTTTTGCAATGATTTTGTATGGTTAAAATTATTAATTAATTATTTTATACTAATATACGATGTAATTTGGTAAATAGTATACAATAATTGTTGATTAAAACGTACTCCATCGTAAAGATAATTAAGAGAGAATTGATCTTGATTAAATTGACTGATGCGGGATTAAATATGCGTATTTACATTTGAAAGCCTTTACGTTATTACCTTTATGAAGTCATAAGTTTTTTATATAAATAGTTAGTCTTCAATTATTAAAGTATACAGTTCTTTAGAAATCGGCTTAATTATTAATTAAGCAGATTAATTGAAAAAGTCATAAAATAAATTTCAATTAATTTTTCATAATTTTGATTTAAACAAATTAAATAAATTGACATAATAAATTTTTTTTATCTACAATATATTTTTATAAATTTGTTGCACCTTTATGCTTAAAAAATAACGTATTTTTATATTAATTATTATTTTAGCACGATGAATTAGATGATTTTACTACAAGTAGAACTATCTGTTTTTAGTCAGCCGTGTGGAAAATGAAATAAACTTTATATACGTAATTAAATATAGATTGATTGTCAATTTATATTTCGCTTTAAAATTCAATCTTAGATACTTTTAAAAGTAAAATAAAATATTAAGAAAAAAACTTTGTTTTAAAATTATACATACTGTGATTAAAGTCGTATCTCACATGAAGGTTTCACTCTTAACTTGGCTAAAAATGTTTTATTAGATTTTGTGCAAATGCAATTGTAATTGACTCACGTATAATGTAAAAACTACATTTTAAAATTAATTAAAGATTCGAACAATAACAAAACATTCGGTGTACCAGATGTCCCATTTTAATCACTAGTAAACAATCGTCTCGGGAACAATGATAGACGACAAAAAGATTAAATATCAAAGTTTTAGAAAAAGTATACAATGACTATTTTCGGCCAAGGTTTTAGGGTTTACAGGTAATTGTCTCATGGCGCTATTGATCATGACGTTGGGGTCAATTTGAAATGTCATTATAAGTCTAACTTTACTTTTGAAAATGGAAATCCCTATCTTTGACGTTGAATTCTGCATGACGAGAGCATTTTACGTAAATAAGGTTAAAAAATTTAATCTTTTTTACGCAGAATTTATTTTCCACTTTCAGAAGCCGATGTTGGAAGAATTTTCATTCGAAAGTTATAAAATTGATCTTAATCCGACCCCGATACTCCGCTTGACCATCGTGTTTCGTTTCTCTCGAAGCCTTAAGACTTTAGTATAGAATATTTTTTGCCTACTGCCAGAGTTCTCGAGATAATTTTTTGACGATCAACAAATGGCACACCCCGTAAGTTTTGGCAGGGCTGTGAAGAGCGACGTGGGCGGATCCGCTGTTTTTTCTCGGCGACCGCGAGAGACGAATAATCTAGTTGGAACTAAAGAAAAAGGCACGGGGAAACGAGAGAAACGAAATCGTAATCTTCGACACTCACTCGTGTATGCTGGCCATGTGCAGGGGCGCCGGTGTCCTCGCGGTTCTCGGCCTGGGCTCGCGCGGGGCTCGGTGGCGCTGGCGCGACTGCCTGCCGCGCTTGCTAGACGGCTGATCGGGCAGATTCGAGGGTATCAGTCCCGTGAGCTTGTAGTACTCGAGCAGGGCTCGGGCCAAATTCCTGCCGACCCTGTAATCTGTTCGTCGTTAAGGGAATAGAGGAAAAAGGAGGTGCGCGATCGTGGGCACGGCATTCTCCTTCCGAGAGGTCTTTTTATTGTCCGTTCAGCCGTAAAGTTCGTGAAATAATTTTATTCGAAATTCAAAAATCTGTTCCTCGACGTAGATTGAACGCATTATGCATTTGAATGGAATATTTCTAAAAGGAATAAAAAAATAATCGATAGTTGAATTCGAATTAAGCTAAAATTTCAGGCGGTCTTTTCTTTTCATTTTCATAAAGTCTTGATCTACTTATAAAAGTTATATCTACGTATAAATTAACAATTTATTTGCTTGTGATCGATTTTGTTACCGATTATCGTTAATTTATCGATACATTAGTATTTGCTACTTCCTAGCAGTGACGAAGCTACGCTAAAGTGCTGCCGTGAAAGATTCTAATTTGGAATTAATAATGCCGCGGGAAAGTGTATAGAAATCTTACTATAAAGAATGCGCTTAAAACTGTATTCATAAATAAATTTTCTAACGGAGAATCGCTGTTTGGCGGAGTTCACGAGTTAAAAAAAAATAGGTTGTGGACTAAATCCTGAAATGTATATTCTTTCGATGGGGGCACCGGTTCTTCAAGAGAAAAACGTTAGTCAAGCCCGCGATTCGGCACTTTTTACACGTACGTATAAGATTGTATAGAATCTTTTCTGATCAATTATGCGGACCGACGTCAAATAGACACAGCGTCGCTTATATCGCTTCTGTCACACTGTACTATTAATGTGTTACTGATGAAAGTTAACCAACTGCGTATGTGTTCGTATGTACGCGTCTGCGTGCGTGTGTGCGTGTGTGCGTGTGCCTGCGCGAGCACGCATGCGTGGAACGGAAAGGATACAGCTCTCTTCCGTGTACGGGAGAATGTCGGTGGTCCCCTTGCGCGCGTAGCCGTGCATGGACACGTGCAGGGTGTAGCAGTTGACGTGCTCGCTCAGAATCGAGCAGAGGTAGCGCCTCGCGGTGCCCTCCTTGTGCGCGTCCTGATTGTACATCGTGTTGCGCGGCTCGTAGTCCTCGGCGAGCTGAGCCAGGAGCTTGGGCAGGACTATGTGGCGTTCGTACCTGAAATCCTTCATTACTCCTTAATGCTTTAAAGTTTTTCCCGTTGAAATATCAATGAGAGTAATATGCGATTTTTGGCGCGAGAGGCGGAGGAGGCTAGCTATTAACAATCAGATTTTTTCAATCTTATAATTGAGCGTATTAACGTTATCCATCTCGCCTATACGAGTAATGGAAATTAAGTGCTTTACCGTATATTCCGAAAATTTCTTTTATAATTTGAATTGATTATAAAAAAATTAATGACAAATTTAATGCATAATAATATACATATGTATTGAAATCAATATGAATATTCGCGTTTTATACCTGTAAACGTCGTCGTACGTGTTCCCGTAGAAGAAAAGTCCGGTGGCATTTGTGTGCGCGTGAAGATCGAGAACGCAATCCAACGGTACCTGTTGATCTTTGTCGAGCCTCTCCAATAAAGTTTTGGTAGCCGCGAGAGTTGGGTGTATCCACTCGGATATTCGATTCCACGAACGATTCAGATCCATCCCCATCAAAGTTGATCTGCGGAATAATAATGCTTTTTTTATTTAATACGCACAATGTTTATATATGAAAGTAACTATAGAAAATGTTTTAGACGAAAGTTCCATACAATAAAAAGAGATAACTGTATGATAACATTTATCTTCGTAACGATATCAAGGTTTATAAATCGAAACCGTATTTTTGATCCTGGAAGTAAAGTGAGTCTGGGGTTGTCTTTTAAATATGTATTCATGATTATTCGTTATTAAATATTTTGTTCGGATCAAAAGAATATTTATCAATAGTATAGAATCTATAATATAGAACCTATAGTATAGAATCATTTAATTTAAATAAAATATTTACCTAACATATATTCTGACACACACACACACACACACACCCAAAAATTTTTTAATGAATATTTACAATTTTGAAATATTTTAATTCGCATCAAATACGCTTTATAAAGCCAATCAAAGCAAATAATTCTCTTTTTTACTCTTGAATTTCAACAAGATTATTTTAAAAAATACAGACGATTAAATAACATTTACCTTATGTATACAAAATGTATATATAATATATATATATATATATATATATATATATATATATATATATATATATATACAAAATGTAAATATAATACTTCAAAAAGTTATCAAATAAGTTAGTAAGTAAAATGTAAGTTGTAATTATTATAAGTGGTAGGTAAAAGATGCCTCTTCAATTTAAGATTACATTATAGAAAGAAAAATAAAAGCTAATAATTCGGGAGGCAGTCCAAAATTTACAAGAATACGTATATGAACTATAATGCTGTAAAAATCAATTTTATTTCATTTAGAATATTAGTACCGATTTTATTACTATGTACAGCTTGTTTAAATATTAAAGTTAGTTTACATTTAAAAATATTATGAAAAAATTCAAATCTCTATATTTAAAATTACGGAAAAAACTTTATCAAATAGAATTATGCATAATTTTCAAGTTAATTGGGTTGCATTAAATATGGAGGAATATCCTAAGGACTCGATAATAATTACGCAGCTACTGATCTGTCGTTCTGCGAGCTGTGCAATTTTTTTGAATTCTTCGTCTTCTTACACTCTAAAAATAACGGCGACCGACCTGTAATTTCCGAGATAAACCCCGTCCGGATTGAGCATCGGGACGACCTTGAAAACCACGTAGTCGCGCAGAACCTTGGCGATGGGATGGGCGCTGACGAGGAAATCGAGGAAGCCCTGGCAGACGAAGGACGAGGGCGACTCGCCGGGATGAACTCGGCCGATTATCACGACCGTCCTCCGGGACTTCTGGTCCGGCTCGTTCGGATTCGCGGCGGTCGTCGTCCCGCACGGCCGCTCCTCGGTCGCGATCGTTAGGAGCTCGACCTTGCGCTTCTGTATAGAGTTCACCAGGGTCTCCCGTTTGACCGTCGGATATCTGCGGAAACCCCGTGAAAAAGTATTTTAGAATAATATAAATGTCATTATTAATCCATGCTTCGAAAGAAAAGTTTTTCTGGAACCACTCTACACACTAAATATACGGATTCCCAAATTTCAAAAGGAAAGCCATGAACAATTCTATTGTGGAACTATTGTAAAATAGCTCTATAGATGTCTTATTTGAGCTTATATATCCCTGGATATAGAAAGCGATTAATAATATTACAATCACAGATGGGATTATACTTGATTTCTCAAATTTGAAGTATTGAAAAATTTAACAAATGTCACATTTTTAATATAATAATTTATGGAAATAATTGAAGACTATAACAGATGTAATAAATTTAATTCAATTGTTTGTACGAAACATAGATGCCTGTGCACTGGAATTCGTAGAGGATCCCAAATTGTCTAGAATGAAATCTATTTATTCTGTAAAAAATGTTAAACAGATTCATAAACAATTGATTCTTATACACCGAAGTAGTATGTAAACAAGTATTTCAATAACTTGAGTAATTGTAAGAATATTTTAATTTTTACCTTATCACATCCAATTTATTCTTATCTCAATAGTTTTCTTATACAGAGTTGCATTTTTTAATCAAAGTTTCCGTTTCCATAAATCAGTGCTCTATTTTCATAGGCGAGATAGAGTTTACTCGTTTTAGAAATTATATGTATATCAACTTCACATTAACAATTTTTGACATTATTTTTAGCGTGGAAATTGTGAAACAGATATAAAAAAGCATTGGTCAAACTACCAGAATTTACTTTGTTTGTTTGACAACGCTTGTTGTAAACAAAATATATAGCTTAGAAATAAAAAATTGTTCATTTAGTTTCTAGGACAAGTTCTAAAAAATAATTTCTGTTTAATTTCCATTAATTAGTAAAGACATAAATAAATGAATTAGAAGAAGAGAAATATAATTAAAAATGAAAAAAAAGACAAAACTTTTATAATAAGAGCAGTGAAATTGGCATAAGCTTGGTGAGCTAAATTTTGAATTTGGTTTTCAATATCTTTTTTGCGGGCTGATGTTTTCGGTAATCTCTATTTTTTCTAGATCAGTTTATAAACTATTAACTATAAAATTACGGTTAACTTTGTGCCAACATTGTTATTTGTTTTCATAGTGCAGGAATATACATATATAGAATAATGAGAACCACCCAGGTTGAAGCATGATTTATTGTTTTCTTTTTTTGTTTTTCTAATGTTATTATCTTTAGACACGCCAAATCCATTGTTCTATTAGTAGCTGGCCTACCCTGCGAGACCATTTATCAGTATATTGTTTCCTTACGTGTTCTACAACAGTGTTCGAAGCTTATTCTCTAATTATTAAAATAATTGTATTTCTAGCCAGTGTCTTTAATGTACTTTGGTACACCGTCGTAAAAAATTCCTTAACACAAATAGTTAAATGACCAAATACAGAAAACTTTTAACTTTTGAGTCGTAGAAAAATGAATTTTTTTACAACACACTCTTGACTGATTTGTTTTATTAAAATAACCAACTTTCAATAATAAGAAAACAATCGGAGTCCTTATTTTTTACAAGCTTTTTTTTTGGGAAAAAATTGATTTCATTAGCAGTAAAAGTTTTCATTTAATAATTAGTTAAAAATAAATCAACAAAATAATAACGTGTTATGTCATTATGCAAAATGCGAATTATATTTTATAAAAGCACGATTGTCCTGTATAATCCGATAAAAATTAACTGATAATATCATTTTCGATAAGAATATAGTTTGGTTTTTTATGTTTTGACATACATTTACGGTGTTATAATTATTTTAGAAATAATAACGACAATTTCGCTGATAGTTCCTAGTACCTTTTTATTATTATTTAAGTGTGAAAAGGAAAATTTTGATGTTCCAATACGGTTGGTTCGTAGACTATTCACATTTGAAATTTATACTATGTTTTTTAACGAATGATGTGGTACATCTAGAAATTCAATGGTATGTTTTTAGGTATCTTGAAAAGTAATGTAGAAAATGTTAACATTTTTTTAAAGCAAAGATTATTTTAGATATTTTAAAAATTATGATATTACTTATTATCATTTTTTCAGAAAATCAAATTTTTGTCTAATTTGTTAAATATTGAAAACTTAAATATTGAATACGCTATTCAAACTTCTAGAGATGTTTTATAGAATTTAAAATAAATTTTTTAAGGCAACCTACGATCTAGAAAGTCTTTAAACAAGTAAAAAATTGCTAATTTTTTAATAATAAAAAATTATATACTATATTAAATTTGGGGAGTAAAAATTATAGTCTTTTGTATAGTGCGATGTTATAAAAAATACTATCGACTTAAAAGCTAGAGCAAATAAAATAGCAGTTTCTTAACAGGGTTTCATGAATTTACCCGTACATATATGAAATATATATATATATATTATATATATATATATATAATATATATATATATATATATATATATATATATATATATACACATCATTGAAAAGGATAACATATATTTCAGCTCAAAAAGCCTATTAGAAAGAATATAATAAAGTTTGTCAAAAAATTTTTTTTCTACTTAAAAAATCTTTTTACAATGTTTATAAATAGTCCAAAGAGAAATAATTTAGATTTTGATAATTATTAAAAAATTACGCTGGTTAATACGAATCAGATCTCGAAGTCGAAGTATACTTTTTCGAAGGAATTGGATCCGCTGAGCACGAATCTAACACGAAAATCGTTCTAGAGTGAGGTTTTCGAAAGTTCCTAACTTAAAAGTGAAAAAGAGATTTTTGTGTTTTATTTGAGATTGTATGCTATCATCAATGAATGTTTTGTAAAAACAAGTAGAAAAGTGAAGTATAATTTTTGGAGACCTTTCATGAACCGTTGCACTTGCTTAAACATCTTTTTCTGAGATAATGCGTTTTCAAATTTTCATTCTTACGGATTATAATGGTATAAAATAATCATACCATGTAATTTTTATATATTTAGATTTACATAGTTTTAGACATACGTACGTTGACAAATTCGAAAATAAAAAATACGATATATCAGCAGAAAAGAATGTATTTAAACAAACTCCATGGTATTCGATAGAATAAAGAAATAATTATACTTTAATTATCTGTTTGTAGATCTTTCTGTTAAAAAAAGATTATTTACTTAACGCTGCGATATTGTTATGGGTATGCGCGCACCGGGAGGGAGCAAAAAGCGAGGCCGATTTCCCGATGCATATACAGGTTATATGTATTGTACCCTCACCTCAGCACCAAGTTATCCAAGTGGCCGAGGTGCCTCGTGTACGAGTAGGGATAAGTGAGGGCGAATTGGTAGAGCTCGTCCTCGCGGTCGAAGGCGAAGGTGAAACTGAGGACGTAGTGCTCCTGGTGCTGGGCGGACTTGTAGTAGAAGACCTGGTGGTGGGGCAGCCTCTGCCACTTGGAGCGGCCGCTGCTCCGCACCAGGGGCGTCATGCCCTCGCGAAAGAGGTTCTTGCTCTTGGAGATGTTGACCACGTTGAAGATGACGCGCTGATCCAGGCGCACGTTGTCGACGGTGAAGTTGAACCAGAGCCGCAGCCTCGGGCTGCAGGTGTCCGGCCGGACGAAGAGGTCGTACTCGAACTCGGAGACGAGGTCGACCCGGCCGAGGTTGCCCGTCTCGAAGGAGGCGTCGAAGCAGAGGTGGCCCTTCTTCGCCTTGCCGCTGTGGCCCGGCGGCCGGATGATCAGCCTGTTCACGTTGCCCAGGCCGCCCTCCGCGTCGCTGTCCTCGCTCTCTGCGGCAACGGTTCCGAAACAGTCGGTTAATTTTGCGAGTTTGTGAGAATTTTTTACATTTTTTTTTTTTTTTTTGTAGGACCGCCGGGCGTTAAGCACCGTTAAAATCACGCTGAGGCCGCAGTGTTTTCGTGCACGCAGGTTTCTGTTTAACCTGTTCTTTATTCTACATAAATAACTTTCTTATTGATAGGTTTAGAGCATGAAATCGACGTAATCTTAATTATTACGTTACATTATTATCATGTAAAATTTTCGTTAAAAACTACGAATTTTCAATAGAGAAAATATCTTCTTTATTTGAATAGATTGATTCTACCTTCCGTATTATAAGTAGGACCATGCAATTTCTGGCGAAAAGTAGCACGGTTGAGATATCTTTGGTAATCGATTACATAAGTTAGCGAGTGCTGAAGAAAAATAGTAGAACTGAAGAAAGGTGACGAAAAGGGGTATTGTTATCTTCTAATGATTCTTAGAGAGCAACAACACTTAGCACTGTTATCCAAACGCTCGCGATCAGTAATTAAAAACTTATCTCGAGACCTGTAGTTTGATCCTTTAATAAATGTATCTATTATATATATATATATATATATATATATATATATATATAATATATTTATATATTTATTTACAAATTTTTTTAATTGTATGCAAGAATTATAGATGAATTTATTATGACTTCAAATAAATGTAAAATATTCTTCTTTTTAATCTAGAAACTGCTTCATTGAACATTTTCTACTATCTTCAATAATGATTCAACTCGTTAGCAACAGACTATTGAATACATACAAAACAAAACAATGTTTGCGTTCGACTTTTAATAAAGACTAAATTATCAAAATTAATTATTCATTTCAAGCATAGTGTTATTTGCTATAAAAGTACCGTACAGAAAATAGTAAACAATCTACGAGTCTGTTGTGAATTGAAAACGACTTAGATGCAAAATATTATGAAAAGCGTAAAAAATCGACCGATGATTAATTTCAAAATAAAGATTTTGTTCATAAAGAAATTAAACTATTTGAAAATGATGTTTTCAGCGTGTGAAAAATGTCTATCTTCCTAAGCGATTATGATGGATGTTATTTCATTAGCAGCTTTTAGCTAGTCGCGCTTCTTTTTCTCGCACTTTACATTTAGCTAGCGTAGCTTTATTGCATTTTGCTGGCAATCGTTATGGCATACTCTTAGGTTTTAAAAATTTTCTAGCCCTTGACAGTGCTCGTGAACGGTGCCACTCTTCGTACGTGGTATCCGATTTATTCATCCTTTTCAATAGATTCGATTTAAAAGCGATCAATTGTTTTTTATAAACGGATGAACTTATTAAACTATTCTATTTATAATACTTTTACCACTACAGAATTCATTACAAATATTGCCAAATTAAGAAAGAATAATTTATATCGATATCATCATTCAAAGTTGATTTTTTACAACGCTTCTAAATTACTTTTGTGAACAAAAGATTCTTGTTTACCTTAATATTTCTATTATTTTATAAAAGATAAAAAACATACCGTATCAATTTTGAGAATTGAATCACTATTAAAAACTTTTGAACCTTTGAAATTCGGAAAATCGTCATAAAAATAAAAAAATTTTTAAAAATAACATTATTAAGATCTATTTTAACAACGTTACATTTTATCTTGTACACCGAACAAAATCGGAAATGAATGAATAATTATAGACAAATTGATTACATCCCTTCTTATCCCACAATACTTCGTAAAGTAAAAAATCGCTGCCGTGTCAAAAAAAAAAAAACACCACTGTCATATTTGCATTTCAACGAATAAATGCGCCATCGATACTTTCTCCGAAGCCCTTATAAAGAACCATCGCCCATCTGCCGGTACACACAGCAGCACCGAGCGCCCGAAACTCTGCATTAGTAGAAAGAGAGAACGGGAAAAAAATGTGTAATAAGATGATTGTCGCACCGGCTCGCTGATAGAGACTGGTGTGCTCGAGGGGATCCCTGCCCTCGGGCTGAAACGACATCGGCGAGGAACGAGATCCTCGCCGCGAAAGACGCGACCCGGGACTGAGGAGGCTTCTCGCACGCGTTTCGACGCCCCGAGATATCCCCCCGCTCCTCCACCTCTTCGATGCACGCGGGTCTGATAAGCTTCCAATCTAGGCCGTGCGGGAGCTTGCGTGCCTCCTCCCTCTCCCCTCGCCGCCACTACCTGAGTGGAACACCACGATCGCACGCGCGCGTCGGGTTGATCGCGGGAGTGACGAGCACGAGATCGCCTCGTGTGTGTCCGATGCCACCCCTGTGCATTTTTGATACGGCCGATCGTCGCGTGAGACGTGCCTAATTTCTTGTTTTCACACTCCACGCTTCCCCCCTCGTCTCTCTCGTTTTCTCTCCGACGGCGCATGGAGGCGGACAAGGCGTCTCTTCGGAAATCGAATTCCCGAGAGATGGATTCCTTCTTTATATAAAGAATGATCCGAGATTGTCTTCAAACTGTTTCAGAAGCGCACAAATTATTATGACCGCGCATCGACATAATACTTCTCGGACTCTCATCTGAAAGGATTGACAACTATTATCAACAATACAAAATTCTTATTGCAGTTGCTGGATCATGAGCGAAACTGTCTAGAAAAACTTACAATAACAGGCTGTGAAAAATCAAAAAATTATCACATAGCTTTGGATATTTTTAATGGAAAAATTTTAATTTAATAAATTTTACGACGTAAAAAGTACATCTTCAAATATTCACTCAGAAAATTTCTTATTAGTATGGTAATTTGTAAAACTAATTGATATAAAAATCAAACCAATAACTGCTTCTCTAATTAAAATGGGATTTGTATTGTACCTATGTCTCTGTTCAAATTTAAGTATTAAATCTTGAATAGTCTATTGAAGTCAGAACTCTTCAATGTTTATTCCTCACTTTTACGAAAGTATAAATATAAATATAAAGTATAAACTATAAACACATATGTGAAAAAATTCCAGTAAACAAATAAACAACTACTTTATTTAAGGATAGATTTTTCAAAATCTACTGTATTTTCTATTTGGATTTATATGTTTACTAAACTTTATAATGTTTTGAGCCGTCGTCATTTGTTTCATTTTTTCTTTCGATTAGCTTCGAAAACTATTACTCTTTTTTCTTTTTGTAATTAATGTGGAAATCCGAGTCACCGCCTTACTCGTACAGATTATTCTTCCAGTTGTCATTTCACATACAATCGGATTATAGGAGCAATAAATAAGATAAATAATTACGACAATAACGAGTGGAAATATGCGCAATCACCCATAGTCAAATAGTAACCGCGTGTAGCACCGACAATTTAGACGGTTACCCAAAAATACAGCTGTGCTACTGATACGTTTAAGCGGCGCAATATTTTTGTTTGTACATATTATCATTATTATATATTTATATATTTATTCTCTTACTCTTTCTATCAGCTTTGACAGATGATTTTTAGTGTTATTACAGTTTTGTAATATAATTTCTTCTGAAATATAGCTGAAAAATAACGGACATATTTTATAAAATATCTTTCTTTTCTAATTTTCTTGACTAATTGTTAACAAAGTATTATATTTTATTAGGTACGCTAATAACTAAAAGTTGTCCAAATTCAATATAATTTTTTAACAATAATATTTAAATGTTTATTTCATCGAACAGCAATAATTTTTATCGGTATAAATAATAAACTGTTTTATAATAAAAATAATTTGAAATGTTACATGCTACAATTGAAGACAGTATAAGTTATTTGGTGTCTTCACAAATAATTACCGATAATTTTCGATATGATTATTTAAGCTCGATTATGTAAAATTTAATTATGTTAAGGTAGTAAGCGACAAAGTCGATTAACTTTCGATTTTTTTTAGATTTTGTATACCGATTAATTAAAGAGTCATACAGAAACTGGCCAAATATCTATAAATTCGTCCGTTTCATTCGAAAGTTATAATTGATTGAAATTTTGATATTTAAATGTAAAATTGGGTAAAACTAGAACATTTTTATGTTTTTTTTTTGATTTGTGAAAATAATGTTCTTTCAAACAAATTTTAAGAAACTAGTAAAATTCCATTTTTTAAAAAAATTAATGTAAAATAAAAATCCTATCTGAATGTTATTTCCATATATAAAGTGATCATAATCTTTCGAAATTTGCTTGGTACATAATTTTGAATGGAAAATGTTATGAGTTATGAGTTTGGTAAAATAGTCAAGGTTAATTTGTACCACTAATAAGACACAAACGCTGTTCAGTATATGCAAAAGCAAACGTTTTTATCTAATTGAGATATATTTTTTAGTTATATTAAAAACATTGCCCAAATTTGTTTTTATTTTTCAGGCCTTATTCGTGAAATTCCTTAAAACATTTCTATCTTGCCTCCTAAGAACTATGTTTAAAAGTAATTGCAGAACTTATAAAAACATTTCAGTTTGTTATCAATCCCAGATCTTATGCTTTTTATTTTTATTATCTTTATTAATCCTTAGAGTACCGGTATTTTAGATATTTTCAATGTACTCAGCGTATTGTTTATTTGAAAAAACGATCATTGGTCCCCAATTTTAACCCAAACTGAGACTAAATGTTTACGAGTGGGAGCATGACGCATATGTGCGTTATGTCGGTCCGGCACGATAATACCCATGTTAAGTTTTTGATAATTGAAAAAAACTATTCTATACGCATGGAAAAGTATATATATATATACATATATAGGTTTTTTTTCGATCGCTGATTGCGATTCTGAAGTCAAAATTGATAAAATTCGAACTTTTTGATGATCAAAATATGATAAATATTTCCTTATTTCAAACACTGCAAGTACTCTTATTTACTTATTTACGACTTATTTATTTTTGAGATAAAATATTTAGTTTATTTAAAATTTTGATAATATAACTATGTATTTATGTATAGTAATAATAATTAATTATTTATAATAACTATTACTAACACCTATCCATTATTCATAATCATTATTTGATGTTTTACAATCGTTTATTTTTTGATGCATATATGCCTCATACGCGTACTCTAAGGGTTAATTATTTTTATCCTCAATAATGGTAAAAAAGTAACTATCAAATTTATATATATATATATATATATATATATATATATATATATATATATATGCATATAATATCAAAACAATGGAGGTTATTGGAATGACTGTACATCGTGTCATTTAAATATCACTATATCAGATCTCTCTGAAAAATTTGCATTTGCCCCAATTTCCAAACTTGATAGAAATCTGTAATGCTGCATAAATTATACAAAAGACGTGTTATGTTTAAAAATAAGAAATGCTCGATTTTCAATTTTGGAAAATTATAAGAAAGAATGAGAAAAAGAGATATCATCAAGTCTTATAATTTTCCCTTTTATACAGAAAAAAAAATGCTGAACGCTGGCCTTGCTCCATATACTCTGATAATTTTGCAACGGTGTGTACGTGGTAAGCTGCCAGAAGCACGTGCACGCGCGCGAAGAGGTTTCCCGTATTATTTATTTGTGCCTCCGCGAACGTCAATGGATTCTGGAGTGTCTGTACTAGAGCTCTGAATGGCCGTGCGCGTAGTAGTTTTTAGCGTACGTGGAATAGAGTACTATAGACGCCATTGTCTGGTAATCGTGATTGGATGACGACCGAGGTTGGCAATGGGCTGTTCGCCACGAGGCCACAGCTTTCGCGTTATAGACAGAAAAAAGGAAGAGACAGAGAGAGAGAGCAGCAGGGCATCTACAAGCTCTGACGTCGAGCCTCGTAAATTCTGCAAATCAATGATTCAGTCGCGCTCTCTGCCAAACAAAGGTTGGATGTTCTACGAGATTTCTTTTCCTCCTCATTTCATCTCTCTGTGAGCTTCTATGTATCTTCTAGGGCTTTTTCTGAGAGCCCCAACTGTGTCGATGTTTATTTCTTCAGTGTTTACGACATCGCGGTCTCTATATAAATGGCCAAGACCCACTCCGGAATTCAATTGGGGTGATTTAATCGATGTGAGTCGTAATAGGATAATTGGTATTTCTGTGTGATGATTTAACGTTAAGTTGTTGAAAATTTTAATTAGATTAACTTTCCTAATTTTTCTTGATGATGTACTTAAGCGCTTTTCTAAATTTATTTTTGCAGGATTTTCAATTCGATTCTCGTATTATAAAATTCAAATTTAGGCCTATATTAATTATAACAATACGGTAACATGTCTTCTCTCATGATTATGACATGGTGTCAAACATTGCATTATGAAATTCTAATATTCCTTTTCTAGACCTTAAAGTAAATTATAGTTAATCATAATTTTCGGTATTCCTGCAGAAACGTGGTATAGATAATTAATTACAGATTAGTCTGTAGTAGAACTTCCTATGTACAGCATTGATTTAACCTCTAGAATTGTTCAGAAGTATTCGTATATATAAAAAAACTTAGTTTAGTATAGTAATTAGTTATGCTTTTGTTATAGACAATTTGTACTTTTTATATTGAAAACTTTTTATATTGATTCCAAAAATGTCAAGTTTTAGTTGACCAGAACAACATTTGCTGGAAGTTCTATTACATTTTTTTCCTTTATTTATTTATAGTCGCATCCCCAGTTACATTATTTTCTTCTAGATAAAAGTGCAACTGAAATACATCGTTCATAAATGTATAATGTAATCAGAATCTTTCTTTGATTACTACTTGAAAAGAGTAGTTTACGCAATTAAAGAATGGCGATTTTGATATGAATAATAAAAAACGCCGGTGGTGGGACTTCCAAGATTTTAAACTCAAAGAATTGCTGAAAAGGTCTACAATATTTGGATGACCAAGTTTGTGTATAAATTAAGAGAAGAAACTAAATTATATTTAGAAAAAATCTAGAGTCTTAGGATTGAACACTGTCCTATTTCCGATATATGCTACTGTCTTACAATTAGTACTGCTCTCTAGAAAATTTATATACTCTAAAATCTAAAAAATTTGGTTACAAAAGTTTTAATGTAATACAAGAGAATGATATTTCAAGTAAACCATAACTAATGTCCGATATTATGTTTCTTAATCAACTAAAGTTCGAGTGAAATTACATTCATGAGTCGATAAGTTCCTATCTATATTAAACGCGCGGAAATTTTTAACTTGAACTAATATTCTTTCATCAAGTACCGAGAAAGAAATGGAGGAGGTAGTTTGATTTAAAAAATTCTTCTTACTACCAAGTGTATCTAAGCATCCATATTATGGATAATAAAAGCAATATGATTTTATAGAAGTGTATCTAAAGCGTTAGATTTTGGAGTTAATTAATGTTGTTTCGCTTAGTCTAAAGTCAATTTATCGCCCAAATGTCGTTCTTCCCTCTGATTAATGAATATTCAAGTAAAATGTTAGAGAACTAGTCGAATATAATAAATCTTGATCAATCAACAGTTGGTAAACGTTTACATGCAATGGGAAATAGAATAGACGTCAGAATGAAGGGTAGACAAAAAAATTTATTTTACTCCATGACAATGCCAGTAAGGTTAAAAAATAATTAGGAGTATGACCTAGGAAATTTGAACCCAGTCTACTAATTAGATATTATTTCATTGTCTCACGTATTTCGACCAGCGCAGTAAGCTGTTTTGTGAAGGAATGATTAATTTTCATAAAAAAATTAAAAGTGACTCAAAAATTGATTTATTTGAAAGGAAGAAATTTTTCTAACAAGTTTTACTAGAAAAACTTTCATTTTAAACAACTTTTTCAGAACCGCAATGGATTAAATGTTGAATGTTGAATTTTCAGTATTAAAATTATTACTAGAATTTTCCTCTTGATTTTCTTAAATGAAATCACATTTTCTTTTTGAATAAAAAAATCTTAAAATAGATTCTGGTCGTTATGCTCCTTAAAAGCAAAATTCTGAATTCATAAATACTAGATGCGCATTTTCGCTGGTTCCCCCTATACCTTCGTAATCGCGACATGGGCGGAGATCTCGGCCGATTAATTATTCCGCAATCTAATGCCTTCCGGCCCTGTGTGCCGCAACCACCAAACTTAAATACTTAATACTTGTGCCTCAATAAACGCACTTCACCGTAACAACCCACAGCAGAGAGAGAGAGAGAGAGAGAGAGAGCCATGTCGAAAAAGCCAAATCTGACCTACCTCAACAAAGCCAACGAGGAGGGGGACTCCAATATAAACTTTTACCAGTGCGTGCAAGATAAAATATCGTTCGGATCGATCGAGAAAAAAAGTCGAAGCCGCGATGATAGAACGACTCAGGGGGAATCGCGTATAAGCCCGCGCGAGCGTTATACCCGCGAACTAAGGTCGGCTAGCACGATCGACGCCGATACAATCGCGCATACATAGACCGAATCCACGTTCACAGATCTTCGTATAAATTACAAGTCACACAAGAATCCCGTCAGAACGCGGGAGCTTCAACATCGGCCGACGCTGAGTTTTCACAGAGTGCCGGGGAGCCGTCGCATCGCTATAAGATTCGCGTGCCGCGTGATCCCCCGAGCCGATAACGACCCGACACCCAAGCACCGAAGGCACCCCCCTGCTCCCCCACCGATTCTCGCGCTTCCGGCGGTGGCTCGCTTATCGCGCGCTGTGGCTCTCGAGGCGAGGGGGAGCGCGATCGAGGAACGACGAGAGCTTTTGCTCCTCTGACTGACTGCTGGGTGATGGAAAATTACACGAGCACGGCGCGGGCTTGATATCTGACACGTGATCGTGCGTGCAGCCTGCTCGATGTCTGCCCGTCTCTTCCGCGGGCTTGCTTTTCGGCGGTCGGTCACACGATATTTTGTAGGCTCGAACGATCGTTATGCACATTTGCACGCGCACATACGCGCACATGTTTTTATTTATACATCAATCTAAATACGCACCGGAGTCAGCCTCGGACATAATATCTCAAGAGTAACGCGGATGGAGCGCCTCGACAACACTGATGTCGGGGTGTGTCACCACGTTGGGGACACTTCTTCGGCCGCACGGGCCATTTGGCAGCGCGGCTTATCAGCTACCGCAGAGCGCGTTACCTTGACGCGCGCTGCCCCTGTTGAATCGATAGAGCCACCGCTGCGTTCGCAGCGGTCCGGCCGCCGCGCCGCGGGGCTACTCGTGCAGACGCTCGGCTCGCCCTTTTTTCTGCGCTACGCAAAAGACATCTCTCTCTCTCTCTCTCTCTCTCTCTCTCTCTCTCTCTCCCTCTCTCTCTTTCTATCTATCTACACTGTACGTTTTCTGAAAGGTATTCAAAAAGATTTCCTATACAAAATCACAGAATATCTTAATATCAATAAATTTAAAATCTGGCCCAGTCAGTGTTTAGAAAATGTGACAGTATTTTGATGTTTCATTGTATGGATTTTCATATCATTATGCTTAAGTAACTGATCTCTAACCGTAATTCTGATTGGCTTAAAACCCATCTGGGTATTCCACAAGTCCCTCTATTGACACCTTTGCGGCCCTTTTATTAAAGGCAAACAATGCATTCTTGATAGTTGTATTCTCAAGCATATCTTCAATGTAAGCAACCTTCAAATTTATCTATTGAATAGACGACATGCTGCCTATTTAATCTGTGCCTTACAAAACAATATAATTTTTTTTAATTCCAGAGGAAATGATAATTATATTATCTCATTTTATATTACTCGATTTCAGGTGTCGAATATCATGGTCGTACTTTTTGAAGAATTTGTAGTAACCCTTGTTCCTGATTACACTTGATAGTAAGTTAATCTGGAAGCCTCGTATCTATTCAATTTACAAAGAGAAAATACAGTCTATACAAATTGTAGTATGTTACAGACTGTAACGCTAAAATTCTTCGTGTAAGATTAGTTGAATAATTAGTCTCATAGCATCCGGACCATTATGTTTTATGTATAATTGGCAGCATCTAGCGAGCAGAATTTGCATCAGTATCAAATACGCAATTCACGTATAAAATACATTTATGGAGTCGGAAAGAATGAGAAAATCTTCCTGTTAAAGCGGAGAAGGCCGACTTCGTACTAACTCGCGTCGATTTTCTGGTGAGTTCATTATCCGTTCCAAGGTTTTTAGAATATGCGAGCCTGATTATTTTGGCCTCCTTTTTCAGCAAACATATACCACGAACTACTAGCAGGAGTATACCTTCTGAACTAAGTGAGAATATGGTGAACATAATGGCTTTCGAGTTTCAGAGCATCCACGCTCGGGATAATCTTCTCTAAGTTGTGTCTGACAACATTTAATAGATCGGTAAGCTGATATTTGTTCAATCAAAATTGTTATATTAATTGATCGCAGTTATTGATTTTTCTATTAATATTAATTTCGATTAATTCAGTGATTTTTCATTAATTCAGTGATTTGACTATATAATTTATTACAATGCTATAAATATATGCTATAAATAGGTTGTAATATAATTTATTACAATGCTATAAGATATATTTTTTTATTGCTAATCTAAATCAAAGCTCTCTCTCTCTCTCTCTCTCTCTCCCCCTCTTTTATAAAGCTTTTATTTCATACTTCGGTTCTATATTCAAAAAAGTGCAAATTCTCGAGTTGTGTTTAAGAAACCCTCACGCAAATGCATATCTACTTTTGCATATTAGCGCCGCATCGTTAGTATTATCCCCAAACTTACGGTGATACGGGCGAGGAGTAAGGGTAATGAGTTTGTTGAATGTCAACCTAATTCCTTTTCTGCCTTTTCTAGTTTCAAAGTTCTGAAGAAGTATCTTTAGTTACCGCGCTTTGCGGCATATTCATGGATCAATATCAAGAACGAAATTTTTGATTTACATAAAAATTAAAAGTCTCTTTTTTCAAAGTTATATATGTATGATCGTTAATAAGTCTTGAGGCCAGTGCTCAGATAAACACAGATTCAAATAAAAAAATAAACTAATAGAATAAGCTTAAAATTAGAAAACTAGCCCGTGAAAAAAAATCCATATTTATTTATTTTGTTACAAATCAAATTTTTTTAATTTTTTTTTATTTGATTTATATATATATATATATATATATATATATTTATATATATATATATATATATATATATGAATCAATTCAAGACCTTTGTATACTCTATTGTTAAATACTTTAGTGAATCACACGCTATAATTCTGCCAATTCTTATTCTGTTTTAAGTATATCTCCGATAAGAAAGAATTCTAATTCGGTATCTTCAAAAATTCTCTCTTCTACTGATAAAGTGGTTAACAACCTAAAAATCTATATTTTTGAAGTGTACATATCAACTGACTAAAATTACCCTTAACCTACGTACTCAAAAGCATTTTATCAGCTACAGCGACACAATTCTTTAAATGGAAACTTAAACACAAATATTTCTGTAAATGTGGAAAATTTAGGATAATTTTTTTTGGAAACAGATATTTTTAGGAAAAAATAATTTTATGCTACGAACAGACTCATATACGTGAATTAATTGAATTTCCTCTTCTGCATTTTTCAATGTCTAAGTCGCTAAATTTTTCAATTTTCTAAGTCGCACTAAAATTTCTGTAACTACTCAGCGCACATACAATTTAATGATATGAGACTTTGGTTTCACAAAAATTAATCTTATATATGGTATATCATAAAAGTGTTCTACGATTGTGTGGAGCGACTTTAGACAAAGAAGAAATATCTTTTTACATTTATATCTTGACTATACATGCATTGTGTATATAATCGGAGCGAGGAAGGAAGTTGTATGTTTTATATTACTCTAATCTGAAAATCACAACTATAACATGATTGTGTAGCTCTCGTCACAAAAATACAGTTCCATACTTATATTTAAATTATTTCTTAACTTGCAGGACTTACTTCCCTTGCTTCGGCCAAGGAAAAACTATCCTACGAGGAAACCTTAACTTTTAAATTCATATCGAAATGTAAAGCGTGTTTATGAAAAGATATGGACTGTGACTGTAATTGAAATCTCATCGACCGTAAGTGTTGATTGGAATCTCAGAGATGCAGGAAAAGTAACACACTGAGTTATTCGTGCCTTTAAGAATGTTCAAATCTCGACTCCCACTATCGGCAATAATAAATGATAGATTTCATACCATATGACATATAGTACTTATTAATGTGCTTCAATAACTTCTTCTAAAGTCTCGGTATTTATCAGGATTTCCAGTGCAAATAAAGAAAAATGCTGCGGGCGAAGGTTGAAGGGGACAGAGCGGGTCACTTAATGGTAAATCCAATCTTGATCTCTAAATTTATTTTTAAAATTGTTTTGAAGGTTAAAGCAATTTTGAAAAATGAGCGAGAAATTTTACATTTAACAAATTATTTTTAAAATAACGGAATGTAAACCTGAAGTGTAAAAATGATGATTAAGACGTTTAGTGCTATTGAACGGCTATTTCGGATAATACATACATATTTAAAAATTCATGAACCATTGATAAAAGCAAGATTAAAAAAATTTATTACTATTCCTTTTTATTTAAGTTTTATTCAAAAGTTATCACTATTCATTTCAGAAATTTTGTTGTACTTTTTCCATATTTCTGATATTTTTTCTTTAGTTTTCCTTCTTTGTCAAGGCGTCTAAACTCTGACAAAAAAGAGCAAACTTGCTATCAAAATTGGCTGCATTTTTTAAAAAATATTTTGTTCCTAACTATTAATTAATAATTTGTACTACTGTCAGCTGCCCTCAAAAAAGGATCTACTTTTATTATTATATGTATACAATATAGTCATCGAATTTCGATAAATAATAATGTTTTATGGCTGTAAAAGAAAAATCCACTGGTTGTCTGTATAATCGAAGTGAATCGGAAGAAAGTAAAGTTTTAATTTTGCCAAATTTCCTCCCTACACTCCCCTCCCCATCCTAACTAGCTTTTCTCATTATAGAAAAGGAAAGGAGGAGGAGGAGGAGGACGTCGATAAAATAGAGAGGATAAATTGTTAATTTTCAAGCATCAAGAGATTCCGCCTGAGGGGTGGTTATAGAATAGTAGCGAGATATATAGCTGCGAGAGGGGGCGAAAAGGGGAAGGGGTAGGGGCTATTCGTCCCTTAACGGGGGTCGACAAACTACTGCGCACGCACCGACACACGCACATATATACAGACACACTGTCGTCACCGAACGAGTCATTCTTATCGATCAAAAAAAGACAGTCGACTTTTTATCTAAAATCTCGCTTCGAAGGAAATTATCGAGCGGGAGCCCCTCCCGCCGTGTTGCCCCCTCTATCTCTGTTTCGCACCCATTTGCAGGAGCTGAAGGGGGGAGGGTGGCTCGTTCGGAGACAACCGTGCAGCGCGGGCGAGCACCTCGCGTTGTCCCGGGCAGCTCTACTTTTTTCTCTTATATAGTTATTATATATATATATATATATATATATAGAACAGACATACATACAGACATACTTATATACATCATACATGCATACATACATAAATATACATTTCTTCTGCAGTGCGTGCAGCGTGGTTCCAAAAAAAATCCACTAAAAGACGTTGTTTCATTCCCTGTTTATTTGAATGTAATATTAGAATTTTCCGATATATTTATACGTCAAATCCTCTACGGAGTAAAGACCTTTTAAAATACACGCGTATGTAGGGCATCAGGATTATAATTTGTAAGTAAAGGATTATATACTATTAAAAAATTAATTTCACATTGCGTTTACAAACGCATCTAACCTTGTAATTAAAATGTCACTATTATCTATATCTTGTAACGTTATAAATCTAATTAATTATTTACCCCTATCGGCAAACAAGATCGGATGAACTTCTGCCGTTTAGTTGGAACGTAGTTAATAAACTATTCGCGGTCTGATTTAACACCATTCTCATAATGGACAATAAACTATATTTATTTTATTTTAACCTCTCAATAAATTAATACGACAGATCATAACGGTAAGATTGTTGAAATTGTCTTTGGGTGAACAAAGGATAGATTTATTTTCATACTTTATTCTACTCTAATTGATTTAAAAATCGTTGACTAGATTTGATATGGCCAGAATCGCGACGAGTAAGGGGGCATAAATCAAATTCTCCGACTTGGGCCTCTTATAAAGTGGAAATTATATGGCAGCATTATTGTAAACATCTTTGTCTCAAATAAAAAGGGCTCGAATATTAGTTTTTTATTTCTAATTTATTCATCTATTAAAATAACAAGATATAAGGACATATAATTTTTATTAAATTCAACATTTGATTTTATTGATTTTGTTTTATTTAAATTAATTAACAAATACGCCATAATCTATCGCTATTAGTAATTTTTTCACAACTATTTGTTGGTAGTTTCTTGTGGTTTTGACTTTTACAGACTTTCAAAAGGCCATTTCCAAATTCAATTCATCCCTGAAAAATTGGTTAATATTGTAAAAATCCCAGTACTGACCCATCCTAACAATGATGATATTAGATCCAGTAACAGTTCAACAGTAGTCATATACGAATCTGGGCCACAGTTACTTAGTACTGTGTAGATATATATCTCTATCATTTTTCAAAAATAATCTATATTCCCATATACTGCTATAACATTACCTCGGTAATTCTGGTCAACCAATAAAAACTCTTTTCATTTTGTAATATTGTTAACGATGTAAATTCAATGTTTATTTACCAACTATAATCCACCTTTTATTATCTATTAAGTAGGCTATAAGAAAACTAAAATTTGGTTTCAATAATTTAAATCTTTTTTAATAAGATTCTGAAATATTTCTGAAATCATATCCCAACATTTTTAAACACGTGTGAAAAGAACGAATGGTTATACGACAAAAATATTTTATAATAAATTCAAGAAATATTTAATTTTTTAAAATATAACTATTAATATTAATATATTATATCATAATGTTAATATTTCTTTGAAACGTGCACATTTTTCGAAATATTTGATAGACTTTTATTTAAATATTAAAACAATTACTTTTACAATATCTCTAAAATATTTTTAAAATATACGCCAAATAATTTTCAAAAGATTTCGATTTTTAAGATTATGAATTTTTTTTCTTTCTTTGTTTCATTAACAATATTTCTAATTAAAGTTACATACTATTTTCTAGTATTTTTCATTTTTGCTTTTAAATACTTTTTTTGGTGGTTTAGATTTCTAGTATTATCGGTGATTTTCATTGATAAAAAACTTATTAAACATATATCTAATATCAATTGTAAACATTTTTATTATCCTAAATAATGAAATTCGTAAGACTTTGTAAGTTAATAAAATTATATTAGAATCGATCAATGCTTCCCCAAATTATTTTCGATTTAAATAAAGAATAATTTAAGTTATTTCTTGTTATTTCTTAAGTAAATTAGATACGGATAGCTATAAAGTAAACTCCCACTACAAACTTCTCTCTCTCTCTCTCTCTCACACACACACACACACACACTCTTTGGCGTATTCGAGCTATAAATTTTATCAAAATCATTGCATGCATGCTGCTTAACGAGTAGCAATAAACCAGCGCCGGACGGAAAGAAATAAAAAAATATCCTGCTGCCGGCGAAAAAGCCAGAAACTCCATATCGCCTTTGGCGTGCGCGCCTGAAAAGTCGACCGTCCGTATCCGGAATAATAAGCGCGATCCCCGAGAGAGGGCCCGAAAACATGCTCGCCTATACATACATAAATTCGCCCCGCTCTTTCGATGCAGAAGGTAGACTCGTTACTTATTCAGCGGTCCACCCCGCGTCCGGCGGGTTCGAGGGGAGGGGGGGGGGGAGGGGGCGCATGAGGCTGCGCACCAATACAATTACCGGAGGAGGAGGTGATGCCTCGCCGCCTCTAATCCGAGCGCTCGCTCTCTGCGTTATTCCTCCATGGCGCAGGCAGGAGATTTTTCTGGAAAAAGAGCGAAGCGGTCGCTGGCACCAACCCACTGTCTCCCCTCGGCGAAAGGTTGGCGGACCTGGCGGAGGGGCCGGAAAGCTTCGTAGGGCGAAAAGTGAATGACTGGGAGAGCGGGCACACGGGAATCGATAATCAAGCCTCCCCCCGCGGTTCCCACCTCCACCACCGCCGCCACCACCCCGAAAAGGCAGCCGAGCTTGGGGCGGCCGTCGACGCGCCGGCGCGCGACGGTGGAAAGTGGCGCTGCTGCTGCCCCTGCCGCCGCCGCCCGAGCTGCGCGGTCGTGCATTTTCCCACCCTCGCCCGGCGGGCGTCCCGGGGGGAGGGCGGAGGGCGGAAGAGGGAGGGGGTGGCGTGCCGCCCCGGCCGGGCCTCCCCAGGCCTCGCCTCGCCGGCAGCCCGTCAGTTTAGTTACCGCACCACATAAAGCCATTGCGTTCTAGATCTTATACCGTTTAAACCCGACACGTATAGATTTCCGTATATTATCTCTTCATTTCCTCCCACCCGAGTATCGCTTCAGTTCGTTCATTTTTCTTTTCTTTTTCCGCTCACGTATATAAACTTTGAACTTATTGCGTCTTTCGGTCCGTTTCGTCGTTGCTTTTGCGAGCAATAAGCCCAAACACACATACACCCACTCATAGAGACTCGCCGACGCAGAAGCACAGGTGTATTATAGCTCCCGTAAAAGCGCGCGAAGAGCTCGTACTCGTAATTTAATCTCCCCCCATAAAACTCCGACGGTTTCTCAATATTTTATACCGTATGTCAAGTTTCGTTTCTAAAAATCCCACAATCGAGCGTATATAATTCTTAATATAGTCGTCATACCCGAAGAATCAGGCAGCGGAGCACCGGAAGCAGCAGTAGCAGCGAGGCACCGAGGAGAGCGAGTGAGCGAGATATTATAGAGCGTGAGAAAACGCGATCCCGTCTCCTTGAATACCTAATATAACGCCGTATATCAAAGGGGCGAGCGCGCGCGCGAAGGGAGGAAGAGAGGGAAAGAGGAGAGTTCGCGCATGCAACTATAACGCCGCCTCCGCGCTAACTACAAGGGCGTGGTCGGGACTGCCGCTGTTTATCCTTTTCTGCGCTCCTACGTCGACGTTCGCCGAGCGCGTGCTGTGTGCCCGTTGCAAAATAAATAAATAATAAGAATAATAATAACGCATCGTCAGCCTAGTTCAGTTGGTCATTTCGTATAATACTTGGTTCGAGATTGTTGCATTAGCCGCACGCCACTTACCCCGTACGTTGAAACGTATACATACATACCTATAGATAACGGCAACACCAAAGTTCTTCAACTGAAGAGTATAATATTAAAATTCGTAACTGATTGAAGGGCTGCAACGAAGAGGCGATAAAAAGTTTGTAAAAGGAGAAAAAAAAATAAAGAGAGAGATAACGAGACTGTGATAGGACGCTGTGTATTCACGAGCCGATGTACAATTCCAGAGACGTTTGATTAATTGCTGACGCTTTGCAAAAGGGCTGTCTTCTCCAAAAACGATAATCCTATATATAGAGAGATAATTGCAAACGATACGATTCGTAATATATAAATATAGAAAAGTAAACTGAGGCTCGTAGAAAACCGCGTAAACAGAGAGGGAGATAAAAAAAATTGTGATAGAAAAAGGGGAAATATATACATATTGGATATAATATAATTAGTAAAGAAAAATATAGTTAAAAACAAAAAATTGGTAATGCAATAAAGAACGATAAAATTTCGTACCCGGGGACTCGTTATCTCCTACGTTCCTACGCTCTGTCGACCGAAAAGTCAGCGCTGTTCAGCGGACCACTGAGTTTTCATCTTTACGAATAAGTGGTATGTTATTTTTTGTTTTTCATTTTTCCCATTTATATTATTATCCTTATTATTCTTATTCGTATCATTACTATCATTATCATCATTGACATCCTTATAATTATCTTCATTATTATTCTTATCATTATAATTATTATTATTATTATTATTGTTGCTGTTATTATTATTATTATTATTATTATTATTATTATTATTATTATTATTGTTATTATTATTGTTGTTATTATTATTATTCTTCTTGTTATCGTTCTCATTATGATTGTTCAATCTTTGAGAAACTCTGCTTTTCTCAAGGGATTATAACATCTACGATCACACATTTTCATTACCATTGATTACATTATGATTATCGTTACAATTATTATGATTATGAATATGTTTTAATTTCAATTATACATTATTTACACCGTATTTCAAGGATTCATTGGTTCCCGTTGAATATTATACCATACCTTTCTTATTATTAATATTTCTTATAATTTTCGTTACTCGCACGCTACTGGTGGTTCGGTGAAACTACAATGTGCAAGGGGGTATAGAAGGAGGGGGGTTCGTCAAGTTATGATACGTCGACCGGTGAGGGGTATACGAATGTGTGGGCGATCCGAAATAATCTCGAGACGGGGATGGCAGAATCCGATTTTTCGCGATCTCGTTTTCTCTCTGGCTATTTTCCCCCACCTTAGTAGGACCCTCTTCAGTCGTGGTTCTGGCCACCTATACGCACCAATCCCAAATCCAAAAGGAAGAAGGATGCCTTTTGGGTTCTCTGATCTCGCGCGCAGATATACAGAGCGAGGGGGTTGGAAAGTTTGAATTGAAGTTAGCCGCGAAGCGCGCCTGTTCAAAGCATTCGTCATCGATTTATCATGTCTGCAACAAAAAATCAATGCTATAATGACGCTCCCAACGCGTTACTCCCTTTTCGATCCGGAAAATGCGCTTGGTCAGCCATGAAAAACTTGCTGATTTCGCGAAAGCATGAACTTTATTCGCTTTTCTTAATTATATCGGGGTTACGTGTTTGACCAAAATAAAATTAGAAAACCTTTCTTTCAATCTTGTTCCTTAAATTCGATTTCAAATTAACGGTTACAGAATTTCGTGTCATGACAATCTTACTTTGATCAATGAAATTCTAAGCGAGGCTTGAAATGAAAACATTCATAAAAATCATGGTCAAATTGTTGTAAAAATAATTCGCTGTAATAAAACCTTGCGAAACTGCATATTTTTTAAATACTTTCGCGACTCTGGATCAATCTCGTTACAGTCATAACTGATAAGGGAATTAAATATATAGTTATATTTATTTTAACATTTGCGTTGAAAGCAGTATTTTTCACTTTATGATGACTTAGAAATCATAAATATCAAGAAAAATTGACATGCAGAAAAAATGATCAAATAAAAACAACAATGTACAATATTTGAAATTGGAATAAATGAAATTAATAAAAAAAAATGAGTCTTTAAAATTATTCACTTTGTTTAGATTTTAAATTATGATTTTAAATTAAAATTATTATTAATCACATTATTAGTAATATAATTTTAAAATAAGTATTTATAGCTTATGTTACCCTATACTTTTTAAAAAAATTGTGCGACCCTGAGGGGTGTACGATAAATATGTAAAAAAAATTTTTGATCATCCCAAGCACAACTGGAACACGTGTGTTACACAGCACACTTAAGCAGAAGACACCCTTCGCAACTACAAACGTACACAGAATCCACGTGAGAATGTGCAAGCAGTCCATGCATTATTATTATTATTAATATTATTATTATTATTATCGTTGTTGTTGTTCTCATTCTTGTTGTTTTTGTTATTGCTACTAAGCGCTAAAAACTCAGATTTGTCATCTATTGAAAAAATATTACACATCATCATGTAGACATTAGCATCCCTCTATATGATAGTTAAAAAGTCTGGTTGCAAGTCAAATTGGACGCAAAAACGAGGAGCAGTATATACACATAGCCCTGCCCTGGCTAGTATACAAGTAGTAGTACTCGTATTAGCAAATGTAGTAGTGACGCTGGCATTGTAGTCATTCGTTCCGCGGGCTGGGCTAAAGCAAGCGTAGAAGAACAGGAGGGGTGTAACGTACGCTCACTAGCACCCTCTCTGGTATTGATCGGCTCTCCCGGTCCATGTGTTGCGCCTGCTCAGGAGGGTTGAAAGTTGCGCGCGCGCCCGCGTTCAACAGAGACTGAAAGACAAAGAGAGAGAGAGAGAGAGAGAGAGAGAGAGAGAGAGAGAGAGAGAGAGAGAGAGAGAGAGTGAGAGTGAGAGAAGGGGAGAGTCAGTCCGAGAGAAGCCACCACCCGAGCAAATAGTGTTTGAGCTGCACCGTTGCTTCGATGATGATGACGACGAGGGTTTCGAAAAGAGAAAGCGAGAGGACGAGAAAGAGAGAGAGAGAGAACGCACGCGAAATAAGCTAGGGTTGTCCCTTGTTTTATATATATCGAAAACGATGCGGCGCTGCAGAGCAGACGCCTGGGTATATTCTGATTTACTGCATCTCTTTCTCTGTCAACCCAATCAATGGGGGATCGCGCTGATACCGCGCCTATCTCCATCCATCCCCCTTCCACCAGTCTCCGATGCTCCTGCGCTAGTTTACTCATTTCCTCTTTGCATATACATGCCTGACTCTCTGAGTGCACAGCTTTGTGCACTCTCTCTTCTCTTCGTATCTCCTCCAATTTGGCCCCATTATCTCTATGTACTAAATGCAGAGAGGCAGTCACTATAGAGGCACTTCCCATTTGTTCCATTAATAGATAATGCACGTAGAAAATCATAACTGTTGATTCTGATCATTAGATGGTTCCTTAAATTTTATATTTACCATGCACAGAAATTGAGGCCTATATATCAACCACTCAATAATTGATAATAAATAAGTCCATATCTAGAGTGTGAATTGCATTATATTCAAACTAAATACTCATTGTTTCTTACTAATATTCTGACAGTATTTTTATCAGATATCATTTATCAGATAATATATTTTTATCATATATTTTTATCAGTATTCACCCTGATGTTTCAATTTAGTATGATCTGGAGGAAAATGATATTTCTAAATTCATTTATAATAATTATTAAAAAATTCGATCAATTAATTGATAATGCATTGGTTTCATTTATTTTCCCAAAATTCTTACGTTACTCTTCTCCCGCGACTGCTTCTCTCATACATTGCTTTGAGGAATATTGCTTCCACTTAAGAACAAAACTTGACTCGGTGTTGGTGTAACTTGTACTCTATACGTTATCATGGCTTATTTACATAGAAAATATTAAACAATTATATTAATGCACAAATAAAATCAAACCTATTTCGTTTTTAAAATCTATATAAATAAGTTAAATTTCAAGAATACGCCATTATTCAATTCACATTGAGATATTGTTGTGGGAATACGTGTTTTCAACTTGTCTAATCACTTGATCTAAAAATTCAATTTTAAGATCCAGTTTTAAAAAAATACTTAAATACATTAATGACTTTGTTGATTGAGAAAAAAGTATGAAGCTTAATAGCTAATGTCGAATTGAAATCCTCGATGTGTCTTCTGATTTCAATGTTATCTTAAGTGCGAATATTACGAATATTATCCGTAATACTAAATTCAAATATTATCGTTATTAAGTAATATGAATTATACGTTCACTTACTATGTATTAATCATTGCACGTATGAATCCTACTAAATCATTTAATTAATTTTAATTTAATCGTTTTATTAGATAAATATTCACTTTAGAAATGAAGAGTCGTGAGTAACGCCAGGCAAAGCCAGATAAATATTTTTATCTTGGAAGCTAAAGACGCGTCTTTTTGATCAATTATTTATAGATATCAAATTATAGCCTTTTTTATTTTACCGTCACCATTAGCTTCTGATGACATACATAATCGGTGATAGACAATGTTCGTCTCTAAAAATTGTTACTTAATAACCAGGTTTTGATGCTTAGGCAAAAACAATTGATCAGTTTTCTGTATTAAAGTGAAGTAAATATACGATACTTAATTTTTTATCTGAATTTCTTGTATGTTTTCACTGCCTATATATACTTTTCTTTCAATGCGTCAAGTAAACTTAAGGAGATTTAACTTTGATAGTAGAATACACACACACACACACACACACACACATAATAGACATGCATTCTGAACAGGTGTAATTCATACAATATTTATACACATGGACAGAAAGAATGATTGCATACTATTTAAGCTTTATTATGCAAATGGCTGGAATGAATTACCATATTCATACCTGAGCGATTGCCGGTTCGATGTAACCTGTTATTTATGATGCTCAATCGAGAAATCATTCTATTGTCGGTTTATCTGGCCAGATGTTTGCCGAGATATGATACGGGCACGCATAGTTCTAGTGCACTGTTCTAACAAGTTCTTGAATGACAATAGGAATAGCTCTTGGATCATTGAAAGAAGTTTTGGATAGAATTTAAATCTTCACGATGTTACAAAAAAAAACGACTGCAATAGAATAAATCATTAAATTATGAATTATGATAAATTAGTCAAATATTGGCAGATTTAGAAGATCAATACTACATTTCTAATAGAAGTTAATGTACTACCGTTCACAAACAAATTGTAGAAGGTAGATAACGCAGTTTTTCACCTGACTCAATTTATTTGTAGATTCCAGATGAAATTTGCTTCGATGCAACATTTTAATTGAGCAAATAGGAAAAAGTGAAATTATAAAATATGTTACAAATTTATTAAAGCGTAAACAGAAAAGATAATCCATGTTTATTAGCTTTATTTTTATATGAATTTGAGTATTTTTACAAGTATCAAAGACAATTTATTGCAATCAGGTCATCTTAATAGTTTCATATCGAAGTTAATTAATAATATCGTCTAAGATAGCTATAATTGTAATAACGAGTTACATGCTTTCGATGGATTGTGCTTTAGTTGACTTAGAAAGTTTGACGTTCGAACCATGTAAAACTGAAGTACGACCTATAGGCAAGTAACTACATCCACATATGTGATAATATGGATATCGCATGGTGATTTTCTATGTGATTATTTACAAAAATTCATCGCTGAAGCTAATGAAAAATCATCCAGGGATTGTAGGTATGATTTGTTAAATAGTAATAATAATTTTGATAGATAAACAAACATTCTGATTAAGATTGACATTTAGTCATATCTTTATTATTACACTTTTTTAGGTTTTTAAATATCGCTGTTATTAATCCATGTCTATAAATTAAAAAAATGCTTTTGTCGTTTATCATTTCAATGTAAAAGTTTATCAAAAAATTATAAAAATTTATTTTTTTAAATATTTTTTGAATTGTTTTTACTGCTTTTTCTACATTTACATTATTCGAATATTACAAAATAAAAATGTCACCGCAATAAGAAATAAATTGTTGGGGGGAGTGGCAAGAGTTGGTATTATTTTATAATTAACCTAATTAATTATTGATCTTTTTTTTAAAAAAATCGTTAATTATTATCCTTGTTAAGAATAAAAGTCTCACAAATGGAAAACGATTAATGTGCCTCGGATAACTTACTTTCGATTAAAAAATATACGTGTCATCAGTGACAAATGTCTGATAGAGGCTGCGTTGATTGAATTTTTTTATTACGTGTTTTTGGAAGAATTATAAAGCAGGCGTGAAAAATGTTAATTTTCATTTGTCGTTCCATTCGCTTCTGCCTCATCTAAAGTACAATTTTCAGCTGCAAGGTCAGTTTTAAAAGGTCTATACGTTTAGGGGTTCAGCGTCCATTTGGCTCCCCTTTGTAGCTTTGATAAAATGTAATATGAGTGCGCGCGCGCGTATTTGTGATGGTGGGGGGGGGGGCGCAAGTTTTCACATCAGACAGGGTGGAATGGTTTGCAGCGCTTATTATACCCTACCCCCGTCGGCGACATCGGCCCGTAAAAGCATCGGGAGAGGGCGATGCGTCTCCGTTGGGGAGATTGATTGTACAGTACGAGGCGGGGTGCGGTCCAGGGGATTCAAAAGCTCGCGCAGCGCGAATCGTTCGAACGATGCTTTATTGCGTTGCGCAAAATAATATTGCCGCGTTGTTATCATTATTTTTATTATATATAGAAATATCATTATTGATGTCAGATCAATTTTTAGAATGTTTCGAACGTGTTCAAATTATTGTCTTGTAGTATTATATTTTACCTCTACGTCTAAAAATTTTTTAGTGTTGCAAGTTGTTCATTTTTTAGTTTGAATTCTTTATTTGTTTATAAATATTTTTAAAAAACGTATTTATAATTGATAAAGAATTTAACAAACCCTTATGGAAT